>JAJKFI010000217.1:889687-900506 GCA_029204185.1 Lerista edwardsae | reverse complement strand
CAATCAATCAATCAATCAATCAATCAATCAATCAATCAATCAATCAACAGGTACTTATATACCGCTTTTCAACATGAAGGTCACAAAGCAGTTTACAGGCAAATAGTAATAATAATAAAAATGGCTCCCTGTCCCAAAGGGGCTCACAATCTAAAAAAAATGCAGACCACCACCAGCAACAGCCACTAGAAAAGACACTGCGCAGGGGTGAATGGGGCCAATTGCTCTCCCCCTGCTAAATATAAGAGAAACACCACTTGAAAAAGTGCCTCTTGCCCAGTTAGCAGGGGTATCACACCCTCCATATTTCTTTAAACGTCACAGGCCTGCATTCACAGAAGGGCCAATTTATTTTCTGTGGATTTTTTTCATTAACACCATCAAACCTGTACTGAGGCTACAAAAAAGATGGGCCGTGAATTGTCCCTGTGCAGCTTATTCTTTAGCTGAAATCCTATTATTTCACTTTAGTGGGCGTGCAGGCACTTTCTTCTTCCAAAACCTGCCCTCCCGCCAATGATTGCAAGGAGGAGCTAGTCGCAACAGCAGTCACCTTCCCAATTGACTCAGGGTTTTGCAAAATGAGTGTACCGCATCAGGAACAGCACAAGAAGGGGCAGGGAGGAGTACTTACTGCGGCAGGTGGGCAGCGCATTACTCCACTGGCCATTGGCCAGGCACTGAGATTTGGATGTGCCTTCCAGGTGGTAGCCAGTGTTGCACACAAACTTGGCCACGTCATTCAGGTTGAACTGGTTGCCTTGAGTCTGGCCATTCGCTGGGTTGCCTGGGTGACCGCAGGTTATGGCTGCAATGAAGAAGAGCCAAAATGTTAGCATGTTTGACACTTGGCTGAAGCATAGCAGCATTCAATCAGGGAGCAGAATGTAGCCATCTGCTGCAAGCTGACACCTTTTTCTAGAGACTCCAAAGTCGCCCCCTTCTCCTTTTTCTCCCCTCCTGCACTCACTCCTAACCCATGGCCGCAAGGAAACGTTCTTCTTTTAGTTGTCCCTCTCACAGTGGAGTCTCTCTCTAGATCAACCTGAGCAGTATCCTGCTACCTAAAAACCACTACTATCCCGCTACCTAAAACCCTAAAAAATCTCCTACGACGGTGGCTCCCAAACTGTGAGCTGTGGTTCCCTGGGGAGCAGCAGACTCCTTCCCCCAATTGGCCACTTTGTATACAGGATTGTAGCCTGAGTGGGGAGCCAGTCGAAAATGTTTGGGAACTACTATCCTAAGAAACACATTTTGAAACAAGTTAGAGTACATGTATAAAGTACATGTATAAAGGCATACAAAATTTCGAGCTTTATCTATCTGTGTTAGTTTCCAAAGATGGCAAGCTCTTAGTGCAGTGGTTCCCAAATTGTACACAAAAGCATCTCGATGGTGCCATGGGATGTCCCCAGCAACCTCTCCTTCCGGTGTCTTCTAGGTGCTGCCATCTTGGATCACATGAGATCCAAGATGGCAGTGCCCATCTTCCCGGCTCCAAGAAGGGGGCACCCAGGAGAGCCAGGAAAAAGAGCCTGCCGCGAAAGAAGTCTGAGAACTGCTATATTACTTTACGTCCACATGAATCCACATACCTACACATCTTCCTTCATGCCTTCTGATGGCATAGAGTTTTTTGAACCTGCGCCCTCACCGCGCCCTCACACACACACACACACACACACACACACACACACACACACACACACAGCCTGGAAGAAGGACAGCCACATACTTACGCACACAGACAGGCGTCTTTCCCGACCAGCGGTGGTCTTGCTGGCAGATCCGCACGGACATCCCAATGAGCCGGAAGCCAGGGTTGCACTGGTAGACCACGCTGCCCCGGTAGTTGTAGTTCTCACCATTGATTTGCCCATTGACAATGGGGCCCGGCTCGCCACAGTGACCCGCTGGACGGAAGCCAAACCAGAAACGCCTGTCAGACAGAACCACTGCAGAGCGGAGCACAGACTACGGCTCTCTGACGGGCGCCTCAGAAGCCCTGAGTCAGGGATGGGCTGATGGGTGACTTGCCTCAGGGCATACGAAAGGCTGTCCAAGAGGTGCACTAAAAGGGCTGTGTTTTGTAGCCTGTGGAAGTTGTGCAGTTAAATTTAGAGAATGGGGTGTGTGTGTTTCTCTTTTGTTGCATCATTTATTACGTAGGATCCGTTTTTTGCTTTTTATTATTGCTGTTCTGCATAATTTATTCTGGTTTTCTTAACCATGGGAAATTAGAGGGAACTATGTAGGGCACTGAAGTCTGGGCGCTGGGCTAAACAGGGGCGCAGGACTGGTTCCAGGCCCTGCCCTCATTACGGAGGCAACTGTCTGCACACCGCAAGCTGCAGGAAGGCAACCTTTTTGTTGCCTGCCCCCTCCTCCAGGGGGATGCTTGGCGCACAGATACAGCCTTCCCTGGGCTGTTCCCAAAAGAGGGGCGTGCGCGAGATCAGCAGCGCCTCCGCCTGTGAGGAGATGCCGGGGGGAACTGTCTTTGCACTTGGAGTGCAGAAGCCGTCTCCTCCAGGTTCTCCCTGAGGGAGGTGGCAATCACTGCCTCCTGCACCAACCCCTCCTAGGGAGAACCTGTGATATCACTCCCCTGGGTGCTGGGGTAGGACGTTACAGCTCTGCCCCCCACTGAGCCTTGTCAATGGTAAAAAAGCTGAAGGTGTACCTGGACCATTTTACTGCCTTGCAAGTGTGCCATGAGATGAAAAAGGTTGAAAATCACTGGCCTAAAGTCTGGAATTTCAAAACATGCATGTGTGCACAACTTACAATTTAAGAACCAAAAACTACCACATTATTAGACCAGGTTCTCCAGCTCCTATTAGAGAAAGTACTGAAAGAAAGCACAATAGCATGCCCTAAATTCACAGGGCTCCAAAAAGTTGAATCCACAGACCCCAGTCAGTAAACACTCTCCCGTACAGATTTATCAGCTGAAGTTTTACTTGATTAATGTTCTGGTCTGAAATGAAGTTTGTACAGTTCTAACAGTCCACCAATTCAGGCTGCAGAAATAGATAGTCCATATTTTAGTCTTTTGCTTGTAACTAGCTGTTAATTTTTAAGCACATAATTTAGGCCAGCAGATTGGATTTACATTTGAGAAATAGCGGCCGGATTGGAGCCTCTTGTGGCCACATCACGAGGAAGCAGTTTTTAACTCTCCTCTGATCGCAGTCCTGATCTGGGGCAGGCCTTCCTGTGACTCACCACTGGCTCAGAGGAAACACTGGTACCCCGCAGAGGGGCCCAATCTGGACTGGAATTGTGGTGGGGGCATGAAGCGGGAGGTCCAAGCCAGCTAACTCCTGGTTTAAAAAGGAGCACCCAAACCCCATCAGGCCTGTAAGGACATGGAGCGCTACAATGGACCTGGGGCTCAGCCCCGGAACACGACTGGTACATACTACGGAACACCCACCGAGGCACTTTACTTCCAGCCCACTCCAGAGGCCGTTGGCCATGCACTCCCGCACCCGCGAGCCCACCAAGGTGTAGCCCGTATTGCAGGAGAAGATGGCAGTGGCACCGTAGATAGTCAAGGTCCCGATCCTGTTCCCGTTGGATGGCACAGGCAGGTCTCCACAGGAGATGACTAGAAGGGAGAGAAAGGAGAAACCGCCCTTATCAGCAAAGACATATTGAAAAGTTTGCAAAAAAGTTTGCACAGCAAAAAGAACTAGATGTTTCTCTGTTTCAAAGTGGCTCACAATTAGGACTAGCCCAGGGATCCCCACACTTTTTAGAGGCTTAAATGCCAAGGTGGGTGGCTATAATGGTGGGCAGCAGTGCTTCCCCCGCCCCAAGTAGCAACTTGTTTAACCCTTGCTGCAGATAGTCTAATCTGCCCTTTCAATTTCACAACACAACAAAAATTGGGTCATGGCCCATTGGTGGGTCCCGCCACTGGCCCATCCTATCCATGAGTCATCCCAAGCAACAGCTTTGCAAGGGGTCCCTGACTCTGTCTGCATACTTCTCCCACTGCTTCACCCCGTGGGTTGGAAAAAGGAAAGGGGGCTGGAGAGAGGGGGCGCATCAAGGAGACAGGAGGGGAGGGCGCCCCCTTCTCGCCTCTGCTCCATGTCTCTCCTTCTACTCCAGTCCCCTCTTCCTTTTCCATTCAGGGCAGGGAGGAGCAGAGGGAGGAGCATTTGGCCTGTTGCCTCCAGCACCAGGAAGTCTTGGATTGGCCCCTCTCTGAGGCTCACTGAGGCTGCTCACAATTGTTTTGGGCATAAAAATGTCATTTCTGGTTTCATTCAAGAAACTGTAGCTTTTTGGGGCCCAAAATGGGCATTCTGAGGCCCACGGAGGCTGCGGGCAGTGAGGTGTGGCTTCTAAGGGCCGCAGAAAACCCTCCAGTCAGGTTCAGAGGGTGGGGATGGCCCAAATCCGCAGGTTTGAATACCTGTGGATTTTGGTATCTGTGGGGGGTTCTGCATTACCCCTGGAGATAATGAGGGCCTCCAGTACATAGGAAAAAACAAAACAGAGATTGTTATGACATAGCAATGGAGCTTCAAGACATCCTGAGACTTGTACACTCAAACAGGAATGTCAAATAATGCCACCAACGTGTAGCTACTGGATTGCCAAGCTGAAAATGTTGAGACATGGGAAATCATGTCATCAATTTAGTTCCCTCCAAAGTTCTCCAACAGTGCAGAATGAAAAATGAGATTCTATATATGCACAAGGAGGCGTTGTGTTTGTTTTCCTTGAAATGAGTCTCGTTAAACATTCTTTTTTTCAAAAGCAAAATAAAAGATCATAATTAGATAATCATGCAATTATAAACAGGCACATGCACATCTCAGACACAGAAAAGTAACAGATATAAAAATTTGAAATAATGACTGCATGATGAGAAAGAAGGTGTTCTTTTTGTGTGTGGTGTGTGTGCAAAGGATGTCTGCAAAGAAGAGGAGGAAAATGACAGGAACTGGGGGAAAAAACACAAAAAAAATAGTCTATTTTTAGTCCAAGTCCCAGACACCAATCAGTGTTCACACAGAACTAGCAAACCAAAAGGGTGTTTAAGCCTTTAGGAACTAGCAGGCAATCCCACTGCTGCTATAGCAGCTGAGGGGAAAAAATACTGTATAGCAGTATACTGTATAAAATTACTGTATAACATTTTAGCACCGGGACCCACTTTTTAAAATGACACTCTGCTGGGACCCATCTAGCTTTACGAGACTTAAAAAAAACAAAGATAATCTAGAAGAAATAATATTTATTTTCTACTAATATTTTATTTATGTAATCATTTGCAAAACAAAACAAAAACCTCAATCCATTTCTCATAATGAGGCAGCCCTAATGAATGCCTCAAGGTGTGCAGGGCTTAGTGAGGAGAGTCTTGACCCACCCCCACCACATGTCATTAATGGACTTTGGGGGGAAAAACCATTCCAGAAAAAGAGATATTAAAAAATTTAGGAACCCTAGGAACAGCCCCACTGGATCAGGCCAAAGGCCCAGCTAGCCCATCTCACAGTGGCCCACCAGATGCCTCAGAAAGCACACAAGATACTTGCATCCTGCTGCCACTCCTTTGCATCTGGCTTTTTGAGCAACCTATCACCCCTCCTACCCCCACCCCATCCCCAGAGAAGGCACCCAGTGGCGTTTCTACAGGGAGGACAAAGCTCTAAGTGTTGCAAGAAGCCTTACCCTGTCATGTAAATCCCTCCTCTCCCTTGCTGCTGTAGCCAGTAAGCAACGCCAAGATGTTTGTTTTCCCTGTGAGGATTGGCTAAAATGGTGCAGGAGAGGAGTGATTTCCACTGCAAGGTGAGGCTTCTTGCAAAACTTAGAGATTTGCCCTCCCTGTAGAAACGCCT
Source organism: Lerista edwardsae (assembly GCA_029204185.1). Taxonomy (NCBI): domain Eukaryota; kingdom Metazoa; phylum Chordata; class Lepidosauria; order Squamata; family Scincidae; genus Lerista; species Lerista edwardsae. Next base: position 894,636 of record JAJKFI010000217.1, on the reverse strand, counting down.
TTGAAGGCACCAGACCATGGGTTGGGTTTAGTTTTATTCAGCACAAGTAACCCTTTTTTAGAACCATGAGATCTACTAGACACGCTGTCCCTCCCTTGCCAGTCTGGGGTAGGCAAAAAACCCCAAACTGCCATCCATGGCCAATTTGGATGACAGAAAAAAAATCCTACCTGGCCCTCATAATGAGCAACCAGCTAATCTCTTGTAACCTGTGATGGAGTTTCCCTTTATAAATCTATCCAATCCCCTTTTAAAAGCATCTAGGCCAGATGCCATAACCACAACCTGAGGCAAGCAGACTAATTACACGACTAATTCCACAGACTAATTACATGCTGGGTATAGAAATATTTTCTTTTATTTGTTCTAACTCTCAATTTTAGTGGATGCCCCTTGGTTCAGGTGTTGTGTGGATATCCACTCTTCAGGAGTTTCCAGAGCTTCCAGAGTTCACCCAATTCCATGTTCATTGCTTCGGTGACACTATCTAACCATCACCTCCTCTGCCGCCCCCTTCTCCTTTTGCCTTCCATCTTTACCAGCATGAGGGTCTTTTCTAAAGAGTCCTCTCTTCTCATGAGGTGGCCAAAGTATTGGAGCTTCAGCTTCAGTATTTATCCTTCCAAGGAGCAACTGGGTTTGACTTCCTGTAGGATTGCCCAATTTTCTGGACTGCAAGGAGATCAAATCGGTCAATCCTAGGAAGTCAAACCCAATTGCTCCTTTGGAAGGACAAATACTGAAGCTCAAATGAAGCTAGACTAGGAGCTCAACTTTTCTAGGCTGAAGAGCCCCAAACACTGCAGTCTTTCTTCATAAAGGGAGGTGCCTCAGCCCAGAAATCATTTTGGTTGCTCTCTTCTGTACCTGTTCCAGCTCCACTATGTCCTTTTTGAGGTGTGGTGACCAGAACTGTACGCAATACTCTAGATGTGGCCTTACCATTCATTTGTACAATGGTATAATAATTTTGGCTGTTTTATTCTCAATTTTATTCCCTCAAGCATGGAATTGGCCTTCTTCATTGCTGCCACACACTGGGTCGACAGCTTCATCGAGTTGTCCCAGGATCTCTCTCCTGAGCTGTCACAGACAGCTCAGAACCCATTAGCCTATAGGTGAAGTTTTGGTTTTTTGCCCCAATGTGCATTGCTTTACACTGTAAGTAAGTGTACAGTGCCAAGTGTAAGTGTAATCTGCCATTTGGCTGCCCACTCCCCCAGTTTGGCATCCGCAAAGTTGGCCACCTCACCACTTAGTCCTGGCTCTGTGTCATTTATGAACAAGTTGAAAAGCACCGGACCCAAGATGGGGCAAACCACTTTTCACCTCTCTCCACTGTGAAAATTGCCTGTTGACCCCCACTCTCTGTTTCCTGGTCCTCAACCAATTCTTAATCCATAACTTGCCCTCTTATTCCCTGACTGTGAAGCTTTCTCAACAGCCTTTAGTGGGGGACCATATCAAATGCCTTCTGAAAATCCAGATATATAATATCCACAGGCACATATATCTCCCTAGATTTATACAAGCTTGCAAACTGTAGGAGCTCAGCTCTTTGCTGGACAGTTAGCAGCTCTCTGATTTTTGAACAGCTTCAGAGCTTGAGGCAATTCATTATCTGATCTTTCCATCACTCATGTTTTCATTGGAGACTCTGCAGGACCCACAAGAAATCACTTCCCGATGCAGTTTGAAAAGTGCTCTCTGATCCTGGATATCATGAGAGATCTTGTTATTTCCACTGCCTCCCAGATATGCAAAATTGGGGTCCACCACTGACTTTTCATGGACCCCATTAGGAAACTGAGACAGGCGGGGGAAGCGAACTTACTTCTGCAAGTTGGCATGGGCTCTCCGATGCTCCACTTCCCATTGGCTTGACACCGGATGACGCGATGCCCGGTGTAGTAGTAGCCAGGGTCGCAGATCAGCATGAGCTGGGCGTTATACTGGTATTGGGTTTCGTAGATTAGCCTCCACCTGCCGAACTCCACCGCAATGCTGCTGACGTCAGGGCAGGTCACCGCTGAACAACCAGCAGCCCAAAAGAAAACAAAAATGAATGTGTCATGTGCAAGACCATGAAGAACAGTCACACTGAGTCAAGCCACTGACCAAAGGTCATCTGTCTCAAAGTGCTTGGCCAAATGACCTGGAATCATTCAGGGGCCAGGTCACATCATGGGACCCCATTGGTGCTGCTTTTCCAACAGCCACTCAGCAGAGGTCAACTGCACTGTCTCTGAGGATGGAGATGACAATGGTTGTGTGAACGTAGCCCTGAGTTGCTACAGCTGTGAAGCTTCTGTTTCACAGTGAGGCTGCTTGCCCTCTCCCACCCTTGAGAATAAGCAATTTCACACTACCCCAGCAACAGGAATCACAAAGCCATGATCGTTAAGTGGGACCCCCATGTCACGAGGGGGTCCCACATACTTCTGAACATCAGAGGCAAAGGATGAACAACAGGGAAGATTAGGCCTAGCTCAGGCGACTAGCTGTAACAGCTAAAATAGAACCTCCATATTCAGTGGCAGTGTACCCCCCAGAATAGTAGGTCCTGGGCACAAGCTACGAGGGAAGACATGGCCTCATGCCCTCTTTATGCAATTCTGAGAAGCACCCTGGTCAGCCATGATTGTGAACTGGATAGATTCCTGATTTGATCCTGCAGGAAAAATATTTCTCAATTCTGGGATGTTGACATACTGTAAGAAGAGCCCTGCTGAATCAGGCCAAAGGCCCATCTAGTCTTGGGTCTCATAGTGACCCATCAAATGCCTCAGGGAGCATAGAACACAACAAGTTACCTGCATCCTGTTGCCATTCCCTTGCATCTGGTGATCTGAGACAGCCTACTTATACAACCAGGAAGTTGCACGTTCCCATCAAGGCTTATCACCAGTGATGGAGTTTTCCTCCATAAATCTGTCCAATCTCCCTTTAAAAGCATCTATGCCAGACGCCATCACCACATCCTGTGGTAAGTTGTTCCACAGACTAATTACACTCTAGGTTAATAAATATTTTCTTTTTTCTATTCCGACTCTCCCAATACTAACTTTTAGTGGATGTCCCCTTGTTCTGGTATTGTGTGAGAGGGAACATACTCTAGAAATCCACTCCTTGCATTATTTTGTGGGCCTCACAGCGCAATCCTATGCTGTGCTGGAGCAGGCAGGCCAGCAGGTGCCACTGCAGCATCGGAGCACTCAGGAGCCTCCCAGGCACAAGGGCACGTTTGTGCTCTTACACCATGGGAAGCTTCCTCCGTTCCGCGCCTGTGAAGTCGAGGGTACAGGGCTGCGTAGCCTGGGGACGTGGCCTTGGATGTTGCCTAACAGCTGCATCCCAGGCCTGCCCCCCTCCCCAGGCTGGCACACCTGACAGCCCCCACAATCCCTGCCCAGAACCACCCTCCTGCCCTCCCAGAACCGCCCCTGCACCAGCCGAATTCAGCTGGCGCAAGGGCGACTCTCCACCCACGCTCCCAGGCCAGGGCTACAACTAGCATAGACCTGGGAGCGTCGTCGTCATGCAGCTGGAACGCTGGGTGGGAGGAACAAGTGAGCGGCAGCCCGCCCGTTGCGTTCCGGTCCGTTTCGCCGTCTTCCCCGTTCCTCCTGCCCAGCGTTCCGGCTGCATGACGCCGCTGCCTGGGAGCCTTAGTGCTGATGCGGTGGTGCCATTTGGTGCTCCTGCATTGGTGCTACTGACGTTGCGTCTATGCAACGGGGTGCTTGGGATTGCGCCCTCAGAGTGCAATCCTAACCTGGAGTTAGGCTGGCCCAGTTAGGCCAGCAAAGTTTGGCAGGCAGGCACAAGGGCCACAGTAAAGTAAGTTAGGACCACTCTCAGAGTCAGAGAGGCCAGCACACAGATGTGCGGCATCCTCCCTGACTCCGAGAGTGGTCCAAAGGTACATTAAGGTGGCCCTTGCTGGCCTAACTGTGCCAGTTTAACTACAGGTTTGGATTGCTCCCTTAGAGCGCAATCCTATACTCCTGTTGCGCCAGTGCTAAGCTCTTGCTCTGGCCAAACGCTGTCGCAAACGTGCCATCAAGCGCATCAGCGTCGCAACCAGACCGGCACAAGCAGCAGAGCCAATGCTTGGGAGCCACTGCGACCGCCAGCACTGCCGGCCTTGTGCCGGTCGAGTGTTGGTGGCAAGCAGTCGGCGTTGGGTCTCGCCAAGGGCGTTCCGGGGGCGTAACTGGGCAGTGCAGTGGGCGGAGGCAGGGGTTGTGATGCAGGATGGCTGTAGTGCAAAATCCTAAACCCCGTCCCCAGCCTCAGCAGCCCCAATTCGGGCTGCTCCTGTCCACATACCTCTGCCCCTGCAAAACAGCAGGCGCAGATCCGAGCAGGCCCATAGGAATGACTGGGGTTTACATGGGTGCAAGGAGAAAACCTCCCCTTGTCCTGCACATTGCTGTTGCTGCCTCCCAGTGGGCTTTAGGATACAGTCCTGTTATGTCAGCCTTCCTATGTATCCCCCCTCAGGTGCCTTTTTTCTAGACCGCAGAACCCCAAACACTGTAGCCTTTCTTCATAAGGGAGGTGCCCCAGCCCAGTAATCGGTTTAGTTGCTCCCTTTTGCACCTTCTCTAGTTCCACTATGTCCTTTTTGAGATGTGGCAACCAGAACTGTACACAACATTACTATCAATTTGTATACTCACTCACTCACTCACTCACTCACTCACTCACTCACTCACTCAATCAATCAATCAATCAATCAATCAATCAATCAATCAATCAATCAATCAAACAGTATTTATATACCGCTTTTCAACACAAAGTTCACAAAGTGGTGTACAGGTAAATACTAATAATAAAATTAGATGGCTCCCTGTCCCAAAAGGGCTCACAACAGAAAAAAAGCAGAACACCAGCAATATCAATCAATCAATCAATCAATCAATCAATCAATCAATCAATCAATC
>JAJKFI010000217.1:854240-889677 GCA_029204185.1 Lerista edwardsae | reverse complement strand
ATCAATCAATCAATCAATCAATCAATCAATCAATCAATCAATCAATCAATCAATCAATCATATTTACATACCGCTTTTCAACACAAAGTTCACAAAGCAGTTTACAGGCAAATAATCAAGTTAAATGGCTCCCTGTCCCAAAAGGGCTCACAAATCTAAAAAAATGCAAAACACCACCAGCAACAGCCACTAGAAAAGACACTGCTGCGGGGTGAAGAGGGGCAATTACTCTCCCCCTGCTAAATATAAGAGGAACACCACTTGAAAGAGTGCCTCTTGCCCAGTTAGCAGGGGTCAATTCTGGCATACCGTGGCATAATAATATTGGCCGTTTTATTCTCAACCCCTTTTTTAATTACCCCAAGCATGGAATTGGCCTTCTTAATTGCTGCCACACAGTGGGTCAACACCTTCATTGAGTTGTCCATCAGCACCCCAAGATCTCTCTCTTGATCTGTCACAGTCAGCTCAGAACCCATTAGCCTATAGGCGAAGTTTTGATTTTTTGCCCCAACATGCATCACTTTACACTTGTCTACATTGAACCGCATCTGCCATTTTGCTGCCCATTCCCCCAGCTTGAACCAATTCAGAATGGAAATGAATAAAAGGGACTCCAGCTGATCCGGGCCACTTACCCATGCAAGGAAGAGGGTTATTGCCATTACTCCACTGCCCGTCCGGCAGACACTCAACGCTGGAGTCTTCGTGGGACTGGAAGTGGAAGCCCTCATTGCACTGGTAGACGGCTTTGGTGCCCACAGCATATTCCTTGCCAAAAACTACACCATTCCTTGGAGCTCTGGGGACTCCGCAGGAGATTGCTAAGAAGGAGACAGCAAGATCTCATTATCATTTGCACTTTCCATGATGTCTGCACTTCCAATTGATTTGTTCTGAGGTCAGCCCACCACCACAAAACAAATCAGAGGTCAGGCCAGCTCCCCAACACTTCCCATCAAATGCACCCAAGCACAAAGCAACCACATGCTTTGAGGCTCTTTTGGTTCTGATTTTCTATAACTACAACAGCCACAAAGAGATAGCATCCAGATACCAATATCTGCAGAGGTCATGGGGGGGGGGGTTTCTGGCCATCGCAGGCCTTTTGTGCTTGTGAACATTCCACAACACTACTGTAGCTCAGCCAACGAGAGGCCTGTGTGCCTCACTTCAGTAAACGGAAGCCAGCTAAGGGCTCGAGGCTGCAACCACAAGATTTCTCTGACATCACACTGACAAGCCAATAGCCAGGTCTTGTCTGTACTGTTCCTTGAGTTCTGGCTGGTCTGGCCATCCATCCAGTTGTACAAGCTACAAATGAGAGCAGCCCATCCATGTGGCCAGCTGATGCAGTTGCCTCAGGCAGCACATTGGGAAAGGGGCACCCTCCTGCATCCACTTCAGCTCCTGTTCCCCTCACACCCTGGGATGAAAAAAGGCTGAGGGGAAGAAACAGAGTATGGGAGGGTGAGGAGTGGTGGTCCTCACCACTGCCCTCTTTCCCACATTTCCACACCCCTTTGCCTTTTTTCAACCCCAGGAGTGGGAGGGAGCAGAGGCTGGCACTTCCCCAGACAAACAGGCCAGAATTTGGCATCAGTGGCATAGCTAATACGGCGGGTGCTACATTGCTATAGGTACCACACCTCAGACAGACAGACAGACAGACAGACAGACTTTCACCATACATGGAATTTTACTCTGGCCCAAAAGCTCTCTCACTATACCTTAAAACTAATAATTAATAATACAACAAAATATACCATCACAATAACAAGACCACACTAAATTAATCCAAATCAGACCATCAACATACACTCAATGCCACACATAATCAATACCACACAATCAGCTATTCAGTAAGCCAACAGCACGAGGAAAGAACTTGTGCCTGGTTGTTCTGATGTTCAATATCCTATAACGACATCCAGAGGGAAGAAGTTCAAGCAAATTATGGCCAGGGTGAGAGCAATCTGCGACAATCCTCTCTTCCTCTCTTCCTCACCCGAGCAATATATAAATCAAGCTGACTCCTATTACTCTTTCTGTGATTTTGACTGTCCTTTGGAGTCTATTCTTATCCTGCTTTAGTCGCTGAACCAAACCAAACCATTATAGAGTTAGAAAGAAGGGATTCAATGATCTCTCTATAAAACGAATCAACAACTCTCAAGGCAGGTTAAATTTCTTGAGTTGGCGCAAAAAATACATCTTCTGTTGTGCTTTCTTAAAAATGGACTTGATGTTAACTGACCATTTCAAATCATGGGATCAAATCATTACAGAACCCAGAAATGTGAAGAACTTCACCACTGATACCATTCTGCCAAGGATGGTCTGAGGAAATAAGATAGAGGAGCACCTTCTAAAATCTATTACCATCTCCACTGTTTTTAGTGTATTCAGCTCTAGATTGTTACGACCACACCACAGGGCAAGTGTCTGTATGCAGATTCATTGCCATCACGAATAAGACCAATGATTGTTGTATTATCTGCAAAATTTTAACAGAGGGATCCACAGTCACTTGTATAAAGGGAGAAGAGCAGTGGGGAGAGCACACATCCCTGAGGAGCTCCTATACTAGTTGTTTGAGAATTGGATATGATTTTCCCCAGCCTCACCTGTTGCCTCCTGTCTGTCAGAAAGCTGGTTATCCATTGGCAGACATGAGCAGATACAGACAGCTGGGTCAGTTTTGAATAAAGAATAGCTGGAATGATGGTATTCAACGCTGAGCTGAAGACCACAAAAAGGACCCATGCATAGGTTCCAAAGAATCCAGGTGTTGCAAGATATAAGGATACCCTGATGGAGGCTCTGCGGTAAAAAGTGGGCAAAAAAGAGAAGCGCCTTTCTAAGGCCTCCCCACAGAGCACCTCCCGGACGCTGAGGAGTGTTAACACCCAGGGGGTTATTACATTTGCCTTTGTGCTCCCAGGTGTCAGAAGTCTGGCATGCTGTCATGAAGTATGCCACTGTCTGGCATGCTGCATCTGGTGCCAGGAAGTCTTGGGTCAGCCCTGCGATTGCTGCCACCAATACTGAGGTTTCAGGGGTTGGACTAGCCAGTGCTGGATCTGGATAACGTCTGCCGCTAGCCTGGCAGCCAAGCACCTTCAGGATCAGGGCAGAACGTAAAGCAAACAGAAGACGGCCGACAAAACTGGCAAGCCCAAAGCCCAGATGGCGTTCAAGTCGGGGGAAGCAGCTTTGGAGAAACACATCACAGGCGGCAGAGAAGAACAGAGGAAGGCACAGGAGGGCTGGGCAGCCTTCCTTGCAAGAGCTGCTCGTAGGGCCGAGCAGGTTACACAACCTGAGGGCCGGGTTCCATCAAGGGGCCTTCTGAAAGCAGAGCTTCCTCCTCCCGAGCAGTGACACTAGTTCTACATAATTGGCACAAGAGCCACTCGCGCCCTGGAGAAACGAAGTGGCCACTGGGACGAAAGGGCCCTGCGTGGACAGATCTGGCCCACGGGCCTGAGCAGCATCAGGCGCATCCTGTCTTTGGGATAGTAATTGTGTGCATGTCGTCCCCGGCCGGCTCCCGAGCTTGGCAAATCCTCTGGCAATATCTGTCTGTCTAGACGGCTGGTTGCACTGAATACCAATGTGGCTCCAGCCTGCAGAACTGCAGGCAGCTGAAATTCCTCGCCCTCCTGGCTCCAGTTCTGTAATCACTTTAACCTTCAGGCATTATCTGGTCAAAACAAGCCGGCGGGCCTGCCTGATGCTCTGCTCCCCCAAACAGCTGACCGTCTTCGTAAATCTCTTTTCTGGCAGACCAGAGCACCTTGGCACATGCCAGGGGCTTCGGGGGCTGTGCCCCTGCACTCATTCAGCACAGCCCTGCCATGAAAGCCACCCAGCACTTCTCCTGCACTGCTGAAATGCCCGTCCTGCTGTCCACAAGTTAGGCAGAGAGACTCACGCGCTGTGAGCCATTTACAGAGGTGAAGAAATAAAATGGGATCAGCCAACTAGGGTGGCTGTTCCTGAATTGCAGGTCAGGTAAGCTTAAGCCAGGTGAAGGTGTGGCAGCCAGAAGGTCCAGAAAAAGGCAGGAGCTCCGCCCTCCTGTCTTCGTCAGCCTGAATCCAGAGGCTCTGTAACAGCAGCTGAATGAAGGGGCTGATGCAACTGGCTCTTCTTCCCTACTGAGTCTGCAGACAGCGGTAGAGACGGTCTCTGGGCCAACGATTTTCAGCCAGTTGATGTGGCACATTGGTGGGCAGCAAATGGTTCTGCAGGTGGGTGCTGCAGGCGTTTGGGGGAGGGTCGTTTCTTAGCAGTACCCATGGGGGATGTGAACCCCCGGTCCGCAGTGTGGTGTCATGCCTTGACAATTTTAGTGCCTTGGCAGTGCACCATGGGATGAAAGAAGGTTGAAGCACTGTTCAGCGCTTAAGGGGGAGGGTTCAGTACGAATGTTTTTAAAACAAATTTTAAAAAGAAGGAAGGATTTTGTACAGCCCCAGCACCACTGGGCATTTGTCAAACCTGGATGCCTCATCTTACATTACCTGCTCCCCTACTCCTTTGATGCAGTTTCATCAAATGGATAGCACTGCAAAAACTCTAGCATAGGTCCTAAAACTCGAGGAGGACTTGGGATGAATTTCTCCCGAGAATTACAGCAATGCTAGGTGATGCTCACTTCGCTTGGCCAGTTCCTCTTGTCATGAGGTCCGTAGCCCAACCTCTGTGTAGCTTCTCAGTCAGATGTGATTCTGTCCACACCACAAAGTATTACCTAGTCAGTGGATGGCCTCACTATGACAAGACTCTCAAAAGGCAGAAGGTCACTGGATTGGGCTGTGGCCTTGGAATTCTCAAAATGCTACAAGAATGACATCTGCTCCTGTGCTGGCTGGTGGCTTTTCATTTTCAGTATTTTATTATTTGACAGTATGGAAAACCAAACACATTAACAAAATGTTCAGTTTGTTATACGCAAGTTGTTGTTTTTTCCACAGTGACGGTGCTCCAAAAATATTTGCAATATCAGCAACTGAAATCCAAATTCCAAAACATGTTTCCCCTCCCCAAATAAAACAGCCTGAGCTTAGGCACCATTTCCCTTTAAAGCAACTGTAGACATTTTGACATCTCTCAATTTCATATAATTGGTTTTCTGCTCCATCACTGCAATACCCCACATTTTAATTAACCATCTTTTAACATCTGGCAGGCTGACTCACTTCTGTCTTCTCGCAGTAGCCTTCAGTTGGAGAATTTCCATTAATCCTGTGTCAATACAGAGCCTAGTTAGTCCTCTTGCAGGCTGCCCAGACCAGCTGTAGTTGACGGAGAAGTTCATTAAGTCACTTCAGACAGCCCTTGACTTCCATCCATTCGCCTTGCTCTTGGTGCAGATGGTCCAGCAGAAATGGGCTCTGTAACAAGCCCCTGGATTCCGCACGTGGTTCATCAAACAAGGCGAAGTCACCTCTTGGGCTTGTGTCTCCAACAAAATGACATCCTGGTTTGCAAAATTTGGCAGCCTCTGGCAGAATATGGCATGGCTGAGCCTTTAGAGCAGAGAAGCCTCATTTTTTGGCTTGGTAATAAATCCACCATCTGCTCCAGTAAGGCACCATGCTCTCCGAAGTGGTGGCCAAGAGGGTGCTCTTTGCGGAGAAAACAGAGTCAATGTTTGTCTTTGAAAGAGCTTCATCTAGAGCTTACAGTCTTGAACAAGGAGCAAGCTGGAAAGCTGGCAGGATAGCAATGTTGATAAGTTTTATAAGGATGGCCATGTTGATAAGGTGAAGGAAATCAAACAGAAATCAGCACAAAGGACTGAAATGGCCAATAAGGCACCTGCAAACTTCCAAAAGTCGAGGGCGTTGCCATTATCAATTATGACCATGGTTGAGCTGTCCTACATTTCTCATACTTCCGAACATGGGCTGCCAAATTGTGGGAAGATGGAAATTTCCGTAGAAGTGGTTTCTGCTGCGAATGTCTGAATTAATATCGTCTGCTACACTCTCAAATGTGAATCCTATTTCCCACTCCAAACCACAGGCAGCAGCGTAACAGGATTCTGAATCACTGCTGCACATTATTACCAAAACTGTGGGGCATTTATTTATCACATTTGTATCTCAACCTTGCTCCAAGGAGCTCACACGGGCGCACTTGGTGGTTCCCCAGTTTTCCCCTCACAACCACTAGGTGCGACCAGTCCAAGGTTTAGCCCACTGCCCTGCACTGCTCCCCTTCTTCCGTTCCCATTTCCAGAAGTGGGAGCAGCAAAGTCTGGTGTATCACTGCGTGAGAGGGGCAGCATTTGGCCAGTGGTCAGCATCCGGCCACTTAGACCAGTGGTTCCCAGTGGAAAAAGAAAAAGAAGACCAGTGGAAACAGTGAAACTTTTTCAACTCCCTTAGCCTCTGGGTCATGGCCCACCGTTAGGACTACAACCCTGTACATGGACATAGAGCTGCAGATTCTTTAACAAGGATCCCGTGGCTCTCTGGGAAGCCACAGCTCAGTTTGGGAACCACATCTTAGATGCAGTAGAAGGTGGACTGCTATTGGGACTGGAATTCTAACCAACACTCAAACCACACTGCACTGGATCTTGCCACCAGTCCACATATCTAGATGCTGCTTCTGTTGGTTCTTCACAGATTGAACCACCTTGGGGAATTCAAAATAAACAGGGAAGGAGTGGTTTTCGCAAGGGACACAACAATGTACTAGTGGCACTGAAACACTGTGGTATGTGATGATGGCATGTTTCATCAATCAACACAACAGCGAGGTGTGCAATTTGCAAGCACAGCAAAACTGCCCACCATTTTTGAAAGAAAGGAAGACCCTGGCAAAATCCAGAGAGGTTTCACTGAGCAATGCAGGCAAAGCAGGTCACTGGCAATGCTTCCTTAGCTCCAGCATAATGCCCCAAAACCAGTGATGTCATGCACCCACTACGCACCACTACGTGAGTACCGGTTTCTAGAAGTTGAGCTGGCCCCGCCCACTCGAAGCTGGCCCCTGCTATTTAACCAGGGAACAGTTGAAGCAAAATATGTATATACACATCTCTAGAAAGCAATGCAGTAGAAGTTAAATCAAAACTAACCACAAGCTGAAGTTATTACAAACATGATCACATCCATGGCAACAATCATGACATCACTTGCGGTTTATGATGTCACTTCCGGTGGGCGGATCCTGACAAGTGCCGATCAAAAGTGAGTACCTGTTCCTAAATCATTTGGATGACACCACTGCCCAAAACCATTACTCTCCCCCCCACCCCGTGCCTTTCCTCCGCATTCTGGGCATTGGTGCCCTTGCCCCTCGCTGCCTCATAGTCAGACGTCCTTTTCACAGCAGCTCAGGAATTAGAGCTGCTCAGTGGCGTGCGCCTGTTCGGGACTCACTGGGGATGGTGGGAGGATAATTGCTGTGGATCATCACTCGGCTGCCCAAGGTTCCAGCAGCAGCAAATCAGCCAGCTCTTCATTCTGGAAGACGTGGATAACTAATTCCTGTGTGTGCAGGTAGAGAAGTGCTCACACCTGTGGTTTAATGCGGCACTCCCTGTGGGACTCAAGAGTTGCCACGGTAACCCCAAGCGACTGCTAACTGGGTCACACCACTCCGATTCAGCTGCTTCCCTCAAAATAAGCCATTTTTTATCCCACTCTGTTAGATCTGCCCCATCGACATTTACAAATCTGAAGTCGTTGCAGTCTTGGTGTACATGTGTGTGCACGCGCATGTGTGCGCATGTATTTCAGTATCAGCAATACAGCAATTTACAATGTTTTTCTTCTCAGAGCACTCTGACCTCCCTGGTCTTCTCTATAGTCTTTGCCTCATGTGGTGTCACTTCCGGCTTCCAGGAGGTTCTTCCGGGTTCTGCAGCTCTGTTTCCAGGGCAACTAAACAGTCAGTCCTTTTTCCTCTGCTGGCACTCTGCTTGTGAACTTCGTGTTGAAAAGCGGTACTGACTGACAATTAGTTGCCCTAGAAACAGAGCTGCAGAACCCGGAAGAGTTTCTCTGCAATTTTCACTCACTGTGCTCCAAACTCCTATGGCAACCTGTGGACCTTTCATGGCACACCAGTGTGTCATGGCATACTGTTTGAAGATTGCTCCTGTAATATAACTCTTATCCTACTGTTGCCTATTCCGAGTCTTGGTGGCAGGGTGAGATTTAAGGAAGTCACGGTCATGACACATTCATCCCATTTTTGACTCTTGCCCACCTTGGCACAGAGGGACGGCTTCGTTCCAGTGGAAGTAGCCCTGGGGGTGTCTTGTGCACGTGCCGACACTGTGGCCGATGAGACGGTAGCCGGTGTCGCAGGCAAACCGGACGGTGCTTCCTGGCTGCAGCCCGGTGTGGCTGACGATGGACCCGTGGAGAGGAGGTGGAGGCAGGCTGCAGTAGGGGGCTGGACGAGGGAGGAAAAACACCCAGTCAACAGTGTGAGCCTGGCTACAAAAGACTGCACAGAAATTGCTCTTTCTAATTACACCAAGGACTTGCGTTTCTTTCTTTACTCATTTTATTCTATTCGTTCAAAGCACTTCACATTATTGATCAGCCTCCGAGCCAGAATGCGACACAAGCTGTCTTTATGGCCCTCCTCTGCATCCTAAACAAGATGATAGTGGGGAGCCCATTTTGTTCGCCATTCCTGTGGCTAAACGGTGTATTGGGCACTAATGGCTGAACTGCAAAGACACTGTGCAAAGGAAGCCCACGTTCTACGATAGGAGCCCGTTCACCTGGGGGAGTGGGGCATGCAGGGAAAACAGGGCCAGCCTGTCTCTGGGGGTCACTCAGAGATTAAGTACCCCCCCTCAGTGATGTCATGCACCCACTACGCACCACTACGCGAGTACCGGTTCCTAGAAGTTGAGCTGGCCCCGCCCACTCAAAGCTGGCCCCATCGGCTGGTTGTCTCATCAGCTGCACATGCGTACTGCACGCCCGCAGCTGTTGCCTGCACTTTCTGTGAGCAGGCAGGCAGGCAGCATGGTGGCAGCAGCATCATGACATCACTTCCGGCTTATGACATCACTTCCGGTGGGCGGACCCCGACAAGTGCCAATCAAAAGTTAGTACCTGTTCCTAAATCATTTGGATGACACCACTGCCCACCCTCCTTCTGCTTCTCAGTCGCCTTACAGTTGGGGGGGGGGCTTTTTGCACGATTACAAAATAAAAATGCTTCTGCACTTCTAATTTTTTTTACAAAAAAAAATAATTATCTGAAATCGGCAAAATCTCCAAAAAATAAAACCCTTCTCTACCGAAGCATAATTTAAAATATTGCTTGAATCTTCTCTACCTTTCCCCACCACCTCTACCTCTGTGGCCGCATCTGCTGACACGATCACCGACCTGCAGAGGCGTCTCGAGGGTACGGCGCCACAGGGCACGAGCCCTGGGGTGCCATAAGATGGGGGGGCATTGGCATGACGCCCTGCCCCCCTGCCTGCAAATTTGCGGGCCCCCGCGCCCGAGGCTCCTTGGTGGTGTCCTGGCCTGCCGCTGGGGCGCTTTAAGTACTCCAGCGGCAGGCCGGGGAAGGAAGCCGCCGCCCCCGCGCCCCCCCACAGCAGGGAGGCGTGCCGGCGGCTCCCGTCCCGGTCTGCTGCTGGGGCGCTTCAAGTACTCAAGCAGCAGCCGGGGGAAGGAAGTCGCTGCCGCATGCCCCAGTTCCGGGGCTTTAAGCACCCCAGCGGCAGCCGGGGGAAGGAAGTTGCCGCTGCATGCCCCGAGCCGGGACGCGCGCCAGTGGCTCCCATCCTGGGCTGCCACTCGAGTTCGCCAAACGTCATGATGTCACAACGCCGTGACATCATGACGTCGCGTGCCCTGGGCGCGGTTTCACCCAGGTACACGCCTGCCGGCCTAATACGCTTTTAAAGTGATTTATAATGGGTGAAAATGCACCCTTGGAATACCTCCCCCCCACACATGACATCACCTTTGGCACTTCTAACTTTTCCAAAGACCGAAATAAGGGGTAAAATAAAACCAATTCCCCCAACCTCTACTGATGGTGAGTCAGGCCACTGGTTGATCTGGTACAGACAGACACAGCACCTTTCCCAGCCTTGCTAGCTGAGGTCCTTTTAACTAGAGCTGCAGGAGACCAAACGTGTTTGCAAAACAGGTGTTCTGGCAGTCAGGTAGGGGCCACACTCATGCCCTTGCTTTTTAAACTTGAGGCTCCATTCAGGGACCCATTCTATCCAATTTCCAGCACCGATGCAGCTGCCACGTAGCCCCAAGGCAAGGAGCAAATGTGCCTGTACCTTGAGGAGGGGGGCGTGAACCCCCCTCCCTCACCGCACAGAATGCAGTGCATGTCCCGTTAGCATGGCTGCATCAGCGCAGGGAAGTTGGAAAGGGTTTGGCCCTTGGTCTCTCTTTTTTGGGATACTGTCTCATTCCTTTAGCCTCTGAGGGATACTTTACCATTCGGGACTGTAAATGGCAGCCTCAGAGGAATACAGCCACTGTTGTTCGCTCAGCAACGAAACCAACACATAATTTCTGCCAATTAAATATTAATTAATTCATCTACAGAATAACAGCGTTAACTTATTTATGACACATTTCTACGTGTCCCTGTCCTGAGTTTGATTGCTTTTCATTAAGTAATTAAAACTTGCAACGTTCCAAGAATGGGTTGCTGAATTTTAAGGAACTCTTTGCCAAACACTTGGTAATTGCTTTTTATACTGACAAAGTAATTAAAGTTCGTATTAAACCACGACCAGTATAAAACACTGAATGTGATAATGTGATAATGGCGAAACTAGCAAGTCCTGCTCGTCAGGGAAATGCGATTCTTTTTTCCTTTCTTAATAGATTATTTATCACTATTTTCCACAAGGCAAAGGGCAAAAACCAACAGAAAATGCTCCGAAGTCACCTTGCACCTGCTTGCAATGTGCAGGTGGTGGGACTGCTGCGTTGTGCTGAGACGGCTTTTAGGAACTACCTGGGGTACTGGGGAGAGAGCAGCAGGCAGCAAGCTGGCCACAGAATCGAATGTCTTGGCTTAGGACAAAGGTCCCCAAACATTTTCGACTGGTCTCTCCTTGACCTACTGGGCCATCGGGGCTGCAATCCCTGCTAGGGCTACAATCTTACACACTGCATAGGGCAGCGGGTTTTTCTTGCGGATTTCACGGTTCCCCTGGCTGGTTTCTGCAGCTCACAATTTGGGAACCACTGTGAGGACTTTTCCACTCTTCCAGATTGTGTGGGAGTAAAAGGTCAGACCCGCATTTAGCCCTCCAGTCTCCTCTCCTCACCCCCACTCAACCCTCTCTGACAATTTGAAACCAGGGAGCAGGCGGGGCAGAGGTGGCAGGCGGGGTGTTGCCTTGTAAGAGGGGTGGCACAGCCCTTGGCGGCCCTCTGCAGGCCCTGCAGGTAGTGGATTGACTTAAGAGCCAATTCTATCCCCCGCCAACCTAGAGATTGCAGCACGGCTGACGAAGGTCAGAGAGTGGGTCTCAGCCAAGAAGGGGAGGGTGAGGACCTTGGTGTTGTGCACTATGGCCACCGTGATCCTGCCCCTCTTTCCCCAAGCCACAATTTCTCCCCGTGGCCGACCTACTTGCTCCAGTGGAGGTTCTGTGGTCCAGATCCCACAATGTCAGTAGTGAACCACAGAATGACAGTGTGGCTGCAGGGCTAGCACAAGATCTGCTAATGTAAGACCAGCATGGAATTGGACCATAAGACAATGAAAGCATGTTCAGATCACATCAACAAGCTGGAAAAGTCTGTGAAATCCTAGACCTGTGAGGTCTAGTGAAATCCTCTTGCACAGGCGTCCACCGGTATCCACTGATTCAGAATCCACAGTTTCTGTTATCCACCTATACCATGGATACAGGAATGCCTATTAAAAAGATGGGGGCACATTAAACCAATCTTCTTTTTAACCTTGTTGCATCAAAACCTCTGCTCTTCCCCTGTCCTTAAAAAGGCACCCCGAGTATCCAGGGTCTTAGGTATCCATGGTGGGGTCTGGAACGGAACTCTAATGGATATCGGGGCATGCCTGTATATGAAAATATAACTTGTTTTGAAACTTGGATAGAAAAACACAGCCTCTGAGTATTTTGCCTGGCCTTTGGATCAATTTTGCTTTTGCTACTCCTAGCATTTTATTTTTAGGAACCTAAAAATCCTATACACACCTGGAAGTAAAGTAAACTTCTGAGTAGGAATGTGCAGATTCTGAGCCTGATCCTATGCATGTTTACTCAGAAATAAGTCCTATTATAAGCAGTTGGGCTTACTCCCAGGTAAGTGTGGACAGGATTGCAGCCTGTCTTTAGTGTTTTAGCTGAAATTATTTTTGTATTTTTTGCTTTAATGTTAATATTTTTTAACTGTATGTTTTGAAAGCCACCCTGCGGCAACATCAGCAGCAGGCATGGAACTTAAATTTATATCAGTAATAAACATATAAATACTGCCAGCTGGCAATGCCCAGAAACTGACTATCAGGCTGGTGAAACAATGTTCAAACTTTTTAAACTTTAATCTGCATGGAGAGAAGGGTGACACCCTATGTTAAACAGGAAGTCTTACATATGTTGATGAGAAAAACAAATGAAATATTCTCTAAATCATTTTAAAAATGCCATGCGTCCATCTCATATCAAAGTTCCTTTATACACCAGGCTTCACAAAAGACCAAATGATCCATCAGCTGCCAAATCTGTATTCACGAGGCAGCCCTTCCTCTCCCAGCGACAATGAACAGACGTCAGCGAGTCACAAAGGGCTCTGGTTCCATTGTTCCATCTCCGAGTTTTATCAAATTAATGAATGTTCCCCCTCTGATGCCGTGATCTCACAGTTTCGAAGATAATGCTCATATTATCCAAGAAGATCATTCACACAGTGAGAGTCACTTTTTCCCAGAACCTGGTGGTGCAGATTCTTGCGGCATCAATGAGTGTGATGTGAGAAGGCTCTTTTCTCTGGTTCTTAGGTGCTGTAGCTCCAATAACCTGCATTTTCTTTTTTCTCCCAAACGCTCTTGTTTTTCAACAGTATAATCTAAATGGAGGTGCCTTGCGGGGCCGGCCCATCCTTCAGACCAAAGAAGATTGCTGCCTCAGGCAGCAGATTTGCAGGAGACAGATTTTACATCTGTCTGCCTTCTCTAGCACTCTCTGGATTGGAAAAGGAAGAAGGGGCAGGAGTGGAAGAAGAATTCTCCAAGACTTCCTCTTCCGTTGTGTCACCTCTTCCTTTTCAATTCCAGGAAGTGGGAGGAGCACAGTCTCATGCATCACCATGTAAAAGAGAGAGAGACAGAGAGAGAGACAGCGAGACAAGGAAATGCCCCTGGTTCCTTTCGTATCAGAACTGAAAACCCAGTTCAAACCTGGGTGAGACTAGTAAAAACACACTATCTGAAGTTCAGATTAGTAATTCTGGAATAAACAGCAGCTCTAGACACTATGCACACAATCTCTATGGTAGATGGGACCAGCTGTGTTTAGGGTATGTTCTCAGGAGTCACTGCTCTCCCAAAGACAACCAAGATCCCACAAAATTAATTGGGACAGGAAAAGCAAGAGACAACTCTAAAGAAAAAATGGTTCAAATCATTTTCTTCAGTATTGATTGCTGCTTGTTCTTTGTTTTTCCTTGTTTTGGGGTGGGTGGGTTTTTAACCTGATTTTTTAAGGTCCTTATTGGGTTTTTAAAAATGGAGGTTTTAATGTCTATATTGCTTATAATGTGCTTTTATGTTTGTAAGCCACTTTGAATGCCGTTTAGGGAGAAAAAGCAGGGCATAAATTGTGTAAGTAAATAAATTACACAAGCTAAGGAAAAAGGGGTTAGCCCCCCCCCAAAAAAGACCCCCACCAATCTGGTTGGGTTATGTCTGTATGCAAGAAATGTGGCATGCAACACTTTTATCCACAACTTCCTACTGCTGTAACAAGAAAGCATCCGCTTCTCAGCTCGAGTCACACTGCTCTGTGCTGCAAGCCTTCTCTCCTTTCCGTCCCCTGCTGTTTACTGACCTGAATAGCGGATCTTGAAGCCCTTCCTGCTGTAGGCATGATCAGAGGACCAGTGGAGATAGACTCTGTTCCCAGTGCTGGTTGCAGTTAGGGGAGAGGAGTAATTCCCAGTGAGGGACAGCAGCAGCGGACTGTGCCCTGAAGGGCCTTGAGAAAAGATCAAAACGTATGAGAAAGGCTGCTGGATGGGCTCAGGGGCCTGTCTAAGCCTGGCACTCTGCTTCCAACAGGAGACTGCAAGATGTCTTTGCAAATGCACAACTAAGGCACAAAAGTAACCATCTGTGTTTTGTCTCCAAAGCATGTTCTTCAGTGGTATACAGTGGTATACGAACATGAATGCCCAACACTGAGCAAGTCATGGCTAACATAAACCAGTGGACTTCCACAAATTAGCCAAATCTTAGGTGTTCCCCCCCCCCAAATATAAGCTAAAGGCCACCACAACATCTTGCAGCAGAGACTTTCAGAACTAGGCACTTCTTTTTCTCTGTCCTGGGCTTTCTCCCAACCATTTGCACTGATCTAATCCACATACTCACATGAAAAAAAACCTTGGCTCTACCCACTTGAGAGAGTCTATTCCCATCTCTCCCGCCCCACACCTTGCCCACCTTCGACACATTTTCACGTGAGCACTCAGACCCCAGCATCCCAATCAAACTCAACCCCAGCAAACTCACCGTCAAAGATCCCAAATTCGTCATACTGCTTTTCGCTCAAGAAATACTCAACGGTGAGGGAGATGTTGTACTCTGGCTCCACCTTGATCACCCACGAGCAAGTCAAGAAGTGGGGTTCATTGCCTGTGAAGGTGGGGCTCAGGATTACCCCTGTGGAGTCTGTGCGGACCTCATTTAGTGGGCAATGGACTAGGGGTCACAAAGAAAACAAGACCCAAGGCGTTAGTGCCGGAGAGAGATCGTGGAAAGAGCCTCTCATTCATCTCTCCGTCAACTGAGCTGATTCCTTTAACAATACCAGACCTGTACTATGCTTAAAGGTAAAGGCTTCCCCACGACCAAATGGTCTAGTCATGACTGACTGTACAGGGTGGTGCTCATCTCCGTTTCTAAGCCTGTAGAGCCGGCATTTCCGTGGTCATGTGGCCGGCATGACTCTATGCCGTAGCGCACAGAACGCTGTTACCTTCCCACCGAAGTGGCCCCTATTTATCTACTTGCATTTAGGTGCTTTCGAACTGCTAGGTTGGCAGGAGCTGGGACAAGCAACGGGAGCTCACTCAGTCGCGCAGTCTTGAACTCCCAACCTTCTGGTCAGAAAGCCCAGCAGCAGCGAATTAATCCGCTGCGCCACCACATCCCATCTGTACTATGCTTAAGGATGGAGAATTCAAGGACCGAGCTCCTTGCAGGTTAGACTCCAGTGCCAAAAAGTCTTCCCTCCTTGCTGACAATGCCAGTAAGTAACTTTGGGAAGCATTTAACTCTGTTAGAGAAATTTAAGCCTAAATATGATTTTGTATGCTCACAGGTTTTTTACTCATCTTTAAGTAATTGGAGTTACTGTTATGTTTTCCATATGTAATGTTACGTTGTCCACTGAAGTATTTGGGTTCTGGTCAGCTGTAGCCTGAAATTAGAGGTTCCCTCATCGTTCAAAGTACGATGTGGGGCCAAAGAAGCTGTGGGGCCTCTCCCAAGGCCTTAGGAATGGGCAAAGGACACACCCTTTGCTATACTATGGAATGTATACTATGGAATATATACTATGCTATACTTGTTTCACAAAACAAGAACTGCAGTCCCTGGGTGTGTTACAAGAGCAAAAAAAAGAAAGTTTTACTATGTATGGGCACAAAGCCAAAATGTGTCTATTGAATATGTAGCTAATTGTATAACACAAACTAGAAAATGACAGGGAAGGCTTAGTAATAAATTAATGCAGCCCTTTGTCTGTGGGGGCAGTAGTAACCAACCGTCAAGTGCAACTTCAGGAAGTCTTTAAAATAAATAGGAAAGTTGAATTCAATTTTGCAAGCTGTTTGGTCTGCTTTTGTATTTATAGGTGTAAGCATAGCTTCAGACAGGGAGCCTGGAAGGAGGGGGAACCAATTCATCTCACAACTCCACACTATTAGACTTCCTGGATCAGATCTGTGCCCCTCACACTGAGCATTCCATTTTCAACAGAACCAGCCAGATGCTTCCAGAAGCTTCCCGGCAGGACATGGAGGTTCGGCCAAGACTACTTCTTTGTTCCCAACATCTGGTACTCGACACAAACTGCTTCTGAACCCAGAGGAGACCTTTCCATTCAGACTGGCTTTCTGGGGCCAACCAGGCCAACAGGTCAGTTCCAGCGCTTGCTCTAAAGTCTCAGAAATGGAATTTTAATTGGAATTTTGTATTTGTTTTGTAATATAATTACTACTTTCTCTGAGTTGACAGGGAGGGCTTAGTGATAAATTAAAAATCAATAAATAGAGGTCAGCAGGTCTGTTTTGACTTAAATCTGTAATGGCCCTTAATAGTCCACCTTAAGGTAATAAGTACGTCACACGCACGGATTTTGACGGACCTCCATCTATTTCTCTTTGCTTTGAATTAGAATCAAGCAGCCGCCCCCTCTGGAATATTCCCAAATGACTTTACGTACATCATTTTGTTCTGGGGGACAAAGGGAGCATCCATTAGTTTCATCTCCCGCCCCTGAGAACTGCATATCCCTTGTTTCAAAATGGTTGACGTGTCCCCCAGTGAACAGGGCTGTGAAACACGGGGTTCATCTTAGCCAAGCCTCCTGATCTTCCTCTCTGATTTTCCCTAGGAACACAGAGGATTGCCCTGGCAGAGGCAGCAGCCCAAAATAAAGGCAGGGAGTCATCTGGAGAAAGAGGGGGAGACTCTTCCATCAGATGCAAGTATTAGGAGGCTGCTACCAGGCTTGAGAGGAGGGGCCTTTCCCAAAGTTACTTGCTATGGCTGGTACTCAGGAATATCTGGCCTCTGAACTCAGAGCTTCCATTATTAGGTGCTGATGCTCAGAGCCATTGATGGACCTATTCCTCCATAAAATCCAGGCATGGAAGGACAGGTGAGATGCTGTTTCTGCCTACTGTCAGTTCTGGGGCACTTTCCCTCTACGGTCTCAGAGTGCTAGAGCATCCCCCCACCCACAGCCACTTACCTTCACAGGTTGGAGGAGGGCCTTCGAACTGGAGGTGGGTGCCCAGCCTGCAGATCAGAATTTCATTTCCAACCAAGGTGTAGCCAGGGAGACAGCGGTACCGAATGATGTCACCTGAGACCAGGGCCAAAGAGAAGAAAGGCAGGTGACAACAGCAGAAAGACCAAACCTTCACTGAGGCTCAGCAGAGTTCCTGTTTCAAGGCCCAACTAGATGCGACAATGTAGAATGGTGACTTTCAGCCAGTGTGCCACAGCACACTGATGTGCCGAGAATGGTCTGCATGTGTGTTGTGGGAGTTTGGGAGAGGGCCAGATTAGTAGGGCCACTGGGGGATGTGAGCTCCCTCCATCTGGTAGCACAGTATGCCTTGTCAATTGTCCCTGGCAATCGATGCGCGCTGGCAATTTTAGCACCTTGTCAGTGTGCCATGAAATGAAAAAAGATTGAAAATTACTGATGTAGAAGATGTGATTAGAATCTTCTGGTTTTTAAAAATTTCATGGCAAGGGTCGGGTGGGAAACAAGATAAGGACTGTGGGTTGAGTGGGTGCAGCTAAACCATCCTATCACACACTGCTCTCCAGTACAAAATCCCTCCCTTCTGACAGTGAAGGTAATTTGCCTTTAGGAGGAAGTATATGGGTAGATTCTGGTGGGCAGCCTTGAGGATACTCAAATCAGGTAATGGCACAGGCCAGCCAACCGCAGCCCTGATCCAATTTCCCTTCACCCTGCATGGCTGCTCATTTCTAAATGTGGAGCTATGTCAGAAACTCCTTGCAGGTAGAAAACTAATACCGCAGGCATGGCCAAAGGAGGAAGTTGCCAGATGGGTTGCTGCAGTGAAGAAAGGTGATCATTTTATGTATTGCACAAATGTTAAGAGTGCATAAAATTATGGAAAGGAGACAGCATGCAGGGCATACCTATGTTGAAATCTTCATTCTCAGCAATGATTTCAGCATTAGGGACCATTGTTGGAGGCTGGCATCGAGAAAGCTGATAGGCTGAGAAAAACGGGGAAGGACAAAGAGAGAGGATCAACATGCCGGCCATTTGGAGTCACGTGTGATTGTGCTTAAATTCATGGCAAGAAATCTTAGTGCTAAGCACAAACAGAGAAGTCAGGGCCAGATCACCAATCATGTGTGTCCATTTACTGTTAGAGACTAGCTTTGACCTGCAAGTAGCAATTGCATGGGAACACCTAACCTTTCTCTTTCACACTATTTTCTCAGTGAAAATCACCCCCTCTGAAAGTGGTTGTTTCAGCGTTAAGTAACCACTTAAGGGAGCGCATTTGGCAAGAAAACACTGTGAAAAAAGGACTAAACACAAGCTGAACTCCATGCAGCCATCTTGGCAGCCACGCAAAGCCCAGCAACCCAGGAGTTCCTTGATGACGTTGTGGTGGAATGTTCACTCCTTTGCTGAAAAGGTTGTTGACTACTTGAGGTTGCTCTACTGCTTAGATGCGGGCCCTCGTGAGTCACAGGAATTTGCCAAGCTGGGTGAGATCAATGGTGGGTTAGTATTCAAACTGTGTTTAAGTCAACTGCAGTTTACTCAATGCAAAAGGCATTGCAGATTTTGGCAGGTTGTCTTGGAGGCCCAGTTTTAGGACCAAAGACAAGTTTGACATTAACATGACTTAGAGTGCAAAGCTAAGCAGTGCTGGATTGGCAAGGCTGGCCAGCCAGTGTGTCGGCTTGAGAGCTGTAGCGCCGATGCAGGGGTGCTGCTCAGCACCTCCGCGTCAGTGCTACGTCCATCGCGTTGACTCTATGACGTAGCATCGACCCGACGGGCAGCGTAGGATTGCGCGGTTAAGCTTTTGTTAAACAGGCCACATGCACGGGTGGGGTCAACTGCAAGCCTAGGAATTCAAGGCATCAGCAAACAGTGTTGGATAAAGTACTGAATGAGGCCAAAAGAAAGCAGAGCTGCATGATCAGCTCAGGCATTATATGCAAGTTCTACAGACCTCCACGTAAAACTCGGAAATGAGGAAAAAAATATGAAGCAAATGTGCTCCCAATAGGCACAGTTATAATTCTTAAGACTCCTATGGAGTAGGTAATGCTCACTAACTAAAAGAAAAGATTAAAAAAATTATACACTGTATGATTAATTATTAATGACCATTTGTATTATTAATAACTCAATTACTTGTAGTTAAAACTGAAGCAAATACTAATGTGTGCGCTGTGGTGCCTTTGTGAACGACAGGATTCAGCAGTCATGAAACATGGTGAGTTTAACACTATCGGTTTCAACAGGACAAACTTGAACGGCACTTAGATCAGCACAGAACGTCATTTGCAGCGCAAAAACACCTTAAACTTTGGCACGCATTTGAGCGTTGTCTTGACAATGTCTGTTCTGCATAGAAGAGGGGCAGAACAGGTATTGTTAAGGTATGGATAGACAGATATGCAATACTTTTGACTGGTGTTTTGGGGGTGTGGTACAGAGTGGTTGGTTTCTCTCTCTCTCTCTCTCTCTCACACACACACACACACACACACACACACACACACACAGAGGAATCGGTGAGTTATACAGACCATAGAAATAGATGGCAAAAAACCCTCCATTGGCAGCATCACTGTAAAATTTCAGGAGAACCTGGTTGGAGGTGCTTTGGGTGGCTTTCTTAGCAGAGTTTCCTGTGAAGACTCCTAGCTGTGGGGCTGTCTGCTGAGGCCCATCCCTAGAGAGAGAGAGAGAGAGAGAGAGAGAGAGAGAGAGAGAGAGAGAGAGAGAGAGAGAGAGAATCTCAAACTGTTGTCTGATGCAGGGGGTCTGAGTCAGGAGTTCTGTGGATCTATGTGCCACTGGGGGCACAATCCTGCCCTCGACATAGTGTGACACAATGTGGTGGCGTCGGTGCTATGTTCTTAGCGCCAATGCGGGGGTGCTGACCAGCACTACAGTGCTCAGGCTGACACTACGAGTAGCGTCAGTCTGAGAGTGCTAACAGGGAGCCTCCTGTGTGCCAGCTGAACGCAACTGGTGCAGGGGAGGTTCTGGGAGGAGAGCGGGCAGGGAGGAGGCCTTACTGGGCAGGGAGAGGGTGTGTGACTGGGATGCCGCTGTTAGGCCGTATCCAAGGCCTTGTTCCCAGGCTGCACAGTCCCGATTCGGGCCGCTCGGCTTCCTCGGACCTGTGTCCGTGATTTCACAGGCACAGATCCAAGGAAGCCATTGGGGAGGCACGAACCTGCCCTTGCGCCAGGGCGGCTCCTCGGGCCTCCCAAGCTGACCTGGACGTGGCGCTGGCCCACTGGCCCGCCTGCTCCAGCACAGCTTAGGACTGGGCTGTGGGTCTCAGTGCCACGGGGGCTGCTGCTTGGAGCAAGCACTTTCAGCTGGAACTGGTGAGATCCGAGCCCAGCACAGCCAGTCAAGTGGCCCTGGAGAGCCATTCCACGGTCGCTGCCTGATCCCCAGACCCCAGACCTGCTGCCTGCCACCTGGAGCTGCTGGTTGCTCAGGAAAGCCACGAGGTTCTCCTTCTGGGCTTCTAGACCAGCCCCATTTCACCTGATTCAAAAGGAACCCCTTTCCCTTTGAATTCTGAAGCTAAGGCACCTGCTACCTGGGGGCAAAGAAGATTTTGAAGCCCCCCCACTATAAAATCAAAACTGATTTATTAAGCAAATGGTTAAATAAAAAGTTTTCTGGTCAATTGGCCATAACGTTTGATAGAATACACAGTTTGTTCCATTGCACTTCTCCATTAAATTACCTTTCCAATGATATACAATGGGATTATTCGCAGTTACCGCGGTTCTCACTATGTTGGCCACTGGGGTCAAGCTCAACTGGTTGCCCTCCTAAAGCTTGTTGCCTGGTGCAATTTCTGCTTCCTGAACCCACTGAGCTACGCCACTGTTCTGAAGGTAGTTGCAAGAGGATTGTGAAGAGAATTGTGTTGCAAGCAGTGGTGTGCCCTGTGCGGGAGGGAGGGTCTGGGGAGGTCACAGGGGCTGGAGTGGCAGCAGAGCTGGCGCTGCCACCTCCTGCTTGCTCACCCGTGCCACTGCAAGCAGGAAGGCAGACCCTGTCTGGCCCACCCTTCCACCCCACCACCCTTGTTCTCCAAGTGCTCTGAGATGGAGTCTGGCATGCCGGGGATGTGGCGCCAGAGGTGAGGGCGGGTGCACTGGGTCCGGCACTGGTTAGAAGAGAGCAGAAAACTAGCCAGTTCAGAGTGGTCCCTGGCCAGACACGACTCTCATCTTGGTGGGCTTTAGAGGCAGCAGCACAGCACTAAGGGCGCCATCCTATATATATATTGTCCTTGGAGTGAGCCCAACACGACTTATTTCAAGGCAGGCATGCGCAGGACTGCGCTCTAAATCTGCGTAGCTACATAATGTTGTGGTATCCTTGTGTCTAGCATGGCACTCCTGGCCTGTCCACCACCACCCCCCATCGGGTAGGGTGATCATTTGGGCCCAGATGGGCCTCTCCCTCACATCTTACTCACCAAATTGTGATGAAGTCGTTGTAGGGCTCTGTTTGCAGTAAGGTGAAGTTGAGGAAAATGCCGTAGCCGGGGGACACTGTGAGCAGCCACACGCAGTCCTGAGAATTGGGATACTGGCTGGGAAAGCCAGGAGAGTAGATGGTGCCGTTGTGGGTGGTGATGTTTCCTCCACAGGGGACTGCATATGATGGACAGCAAAGAAAAAGAGGTCCTCCAGCACAGTGCAAACCAAGGTTGCTCTGAGCAGACTTGCCACGTACTTCTCCACCAAGCTCCCCCTGGTCCAAGTTTGCAAACCAAGGGTGTCGACCTGGGACATCTTAAGAGCCGCGACATGGGGCAGCACAATCCTGAACTGCCCAGCTTCCATAGGAACAGTGGTACCAAAATGGCGACCGCTGCATCCTGCAGGAGCCAGGCAGGGCCCCACAGCAGGTGCTGCCCCCCCACCACAGTCTCGTGTGGTTCCAATGGGCCCCTCCTGGGTGCTCCAAGAAGCGGCCACAGAAGCAGCTCGCACCTTCTTGAAGGGTTGGGCAGCCCTTCGGAGCCATGCCAGGTTGCTCTGGGAAGTGGCTTCTACCTTGGAAGTCCTTCTCGGTGATGGGTGCAGGGAGGGGGTGCAGCCAGCATTGCCACCCCCCAGCCCAGGGCCCGGGGCATTTGCACCCCCTGTGCCTCCCTCAGGTTTGCCACCGGTCCTTACAACAATCCTGGGATGTAAGTAAGCCTCATTCTCTGGAGGGCCCCTTGTCAAGGATGGCCTGATTGGTTCATACCAGAAGCAAGTCTGAAAAGTCCTATTTTGGACTTGCTGGGAAAGACCTGCTTGAGAGAGGGGTCTCTGTGCAATTGTGGTATGCAAGAACAGGCTGCAGTGCTCAAAGTTACTATGTTTAGGAGCCCTTTTCCATGCTGACTTGTTTACCATGGAATAGTTGCATGTTGCAGGCTGGTTTGGGGAGTGCTTAAGGGTGTCTGCAAGACAGTATATGCAGGACATACAGCAGATCAGGCCTCTTGCATGAAAGGAGAGAGCCCAGAACACTTCCTCTGGAGGCAGGCTACAAGTTGCAGGGCAAGAGCAGTTGTGGAGGTTCAGCTTTCTTTCCAGGAAGCTGACCTGCCACGGCTGATTTTCTCATCAAGGCACTTCTGTACTTTCCCAGGAACCCTGGAGCACCATCAGAAAAGCACTGATATATGAGCTTCATTAATCAAAGGATCATCCACTGAGCAGGACAAAAGAGTCAGCAGTGCTCCAGAATCGCAGTGCCTGCCCAGGCTGGAGAGTGGAAATGCGCATGCTGACAACATCCTCCCATCTTGAGCTGTGACTCTTGGAAAGGCCTTCTCTCAGCAAGGGGAGCAGCGTGGTGGCAGTCATTAGACGTACTCCAGCGCAGCAAGGTGGATGTTAAAGACACAAAGCGAGGAGATGATCAAAGCTCCATTGCCCTCCTCCTTATTTATCCCCCTGCTTGGCAGGAAGATCTGACTTTTGATGGTTTCTTTAAATGCGAACAGGCAAAATCTTGCTGAGGACACTACAGCATCACTCTGATCTAGCTCACTGGGCCAGGAGAGGAAGCAAAACGGAAATATTGGGAAGTTAAGGCTACTTCCACCACTCAATGAGCCAAGCTGGGATCAGCAGTTGCATGTCAGGCCTCAGGCTTGGAAAGTGACAATGGGTGTTAAGCAATGACTGGGAGGCTATGGAAGTGGTCGGTAATTGGAGAGCTGCACAGAAGTGCGAGTTCCAAAAGGAGCACACAAGGGGGGAGATAACAGACAGGCCTAGTAAAATCGACCAGGTGCCTAAAATAGGTTTGCTACTCTTGAAGATCCAGGATCTAAAGCCTGCTTCTCTTTCCACCACACGCATATCCCTCTGGAATGAGATTACAGGGGGCTTCAAACTGCCCTTTCCTAAGGCCATCTTCAAACTCTACACAATCCCTCGGCTTGTCTGCCGAGACACCCAGTTCTCCCTCCCTCCCTCCCTCCCTCCTCTCAGCCCACTCAAACACGTATCTTTCTGAGATATGATGTATTAAGGCCATACCTTCACACCTGGGCAATGGGTGGTCCCAGTTCCTATTGGTTCCATGCTGACAAGTGAGGACTGGGTGGCCAATCAACTGATAGCCAGGGAGGCACTCAAACGAGATTGACTGGCCCACACTGTAGCCGGCTCCTCTGACAATGCCACTGGCAAAGGGCTCTGGGTCGGGGCACTCTTGGAGCTCGTAGGCTGAGAATCAAAGAAGGCAACAGACAGCCTGGGTCACGTTAAACTGTTCCTTAAGATCCAAAATGCCTTCCTTCTGCCTGCAGGCCCCCTCCCTCCCTCCAAGCAGGGATATTCCCTTCTTTTGGGAGCAGCTGAATGGGATGCTGTTCTCCTCTTTTACACAATGGGCACGTTCTTTTCGCCTGCCAAACTCTGGGGAGTGATGAGGAAACCGCAAGTTCTAAAGCAGAATCCTTTCCTTTCATCCGACAGAGAAGGTTGGAGTGAGACAGAAGCTCAAACAAACAAGAATGCTGTGCAGATTCTCTTCCCTGCAGTTTGTTTCAGTTTTTAAAATGTAATGATTCATTATGAGAATGTATATACTCTGTTTCCTTTACATGGTCAAAGTAGCTCACAACAAAACTAACAAGCACCACCACCAGGCTTCATGAAGAAGGAACAATAAATAACACCCCCTTTTTAATCTAAAGCTTCCTAGGGGAAGCATAAGAACACAAGATGAGCCCCGCTGGATCAGGCCAAAGGCCAGTCTAGAGCAGCTTCCAGTATCTCACTGTGGCCCACCAGGTGCCTCAGGGAGCACACAACAAGCATTCTGGCATTCTGAGGTCAGCGATCTTTAAAATCTTGAAGTTGCCTACTGTCACCAGGGCCTGTAAACTGCGATGGACTTTTCCTTCACAACTCTGTCCAGTTCACTTTCCAATGCATCTAGGCCAAGTGCTATCACCACATCCTATGGCAAGGAGCTCCACAGATTAATCACACATTGGGTAAATAAACATTTTCTTTTGCATGTTCTAAGTCTCACAACACTCAGTTTTAGTCCTCTGGTTCTGGTGTTGTGTGAGAGAGAAAAGAACATCCCTCTATCCACTCTATCCATCCTCTGCATAATTTATATATAGGTGGGCCTGTGATATCCATTTCACAGATCACATATCGGAATCACATACGTATCGGAACCTGCAGATTTAATAATTTGTGGGTTCCAAACCTGCAGGGAAAGGGCGCACTGGAGGCAACCAGAGCTGTGCTCTGGCTTTCTGAGGCCCGCAGAGACTGCACACAACCACCTGCAGCCTCTGCGGTCCTCAGTATGTCCATTATGGGCCCCACAAATGATTGAAGCCAGAAGTGACATTTTTATGCCCTTATAAAGCATTCTAAGTCCCTAGGAAGTCAAAATGCCTTATAAGTTGGGGCCTGGCCCCAATATGTTGGTTTGAATACCCATGGATTTTGGTATGCACAGGGGTTTCAGGAATGGAGTCCCTGCGGATAATGAGAGCCACCTATTCAAGAACATAAGAGAACATAACATACTGAAAACGTACTGAATTCCATGTACTAGTTCTGCATTATTTGGGGAAAAAAGTTAATTCATGTGTCTGGAGGATCCCAACTTTCAGTACTATGACAGAAGGAGAGAAATGCCAGTCCACTTGCTCAATACGCTGCATAATTTTATAAACCTTTATTGTGTCCCACCTTAGCTGTCTTTTTTTCCCTCTGAACAAAAAAGCCTCAAACATTTTAGCCTTTTCTAAGAAGCTCATTAGCTCACACTCATCCCTGGTTACCTATGACTCTCTTGTTCCTCTCCCCATTGGAAAAATTAAATTGCCGGTCCCTTTGAACTGAGATCTTTTTTTAAGGCTATTTTCAGGCTGCTTTTCAGCCTCATTGCAATTCCCACCGTGGGAACACTTTGAAATATTAGCAAAAGCAGCGATGATACAACATGAAATCGGCTTATGCTACCCTCCCTATATAACATGAAATCTGGGTGGATTTCAACACGAGCCTGAGTGGCTCTCCAGAAATAACCAGAGCTGAAAAACTTCCAGGCACCAAAGTTCTTCTTTGCAACTAGGATGAGAAACTGCCAGAGAATTTCAAGGCAAAAGCCTGCTTGGCAAAAGGAATTCCTCTGACTTTCTGCTGCAGTTCGGGGGCTTTGGAAAAATAGACCAGGCTGAATTCCCAGGTTGAGAGCAGCAGCCCTCTAGGAAAATAGTACTGGGAAGTGACTTGCTGGCATTAGGAATGTGAAACGATCCTGGCTCTCATCACCGTCTCCCTGACTCCCTTCACAGTCAATTTGGGTTGGATGCTCAAGGTACGACTTCAGAAGGATGTGTGCTGCATCCTCCCGTGAGCCCCAGGGCAGGAGGGTCCTGGCACCTGCTGCCTTCACCTTACCTTGGTATTCCAACTTAAAGCCGGGCTTGTTCTGGGAGTGGTCGCTGTGGAAGTACACAGTGGTTTCGTGAGACGTGGACAGGAGAGAGCCGGGCAGGTCAGCCCCGCTGAAGCGGCTGATAACAATGCTGGTGTCATGAGGCCCATTGCGGATTTCGACAAAGTCGTGATTTGGCTCAGTGGAGAAGTTCAAGAACTGGATGTGAGCACCTGAACATTGAGGGGTGCAAAAGGGAACCGCTTGAATGCAATCAAGTCAGGAATTAGATGACAGCATTTCCATCTGCAGAATCCCACAAAGGCCGTATTTTCCAAATTTCTGAGCACAAGACACACACTCTTTTTCAGAACTGAAATTGGAAGCATGTGCTGGCTGTGTCTACACAACTGCTAGAGGAAGCTGGGAATGAGGGGGTAGGATAGAATGCAGACCTCAGGAAGATGAGACCACTTTTGAAAGCTTCCCCATGTAAAAAAAGCACCCTAAAAGAGAAAACTAACACATCAGGGAGGTGCCCAGCAGCCCCTGCAATGCTAGATTTCTCCTTGCAGGGAATTATCATTCAAAGTGCAATCAACCTCTGCAGCCCTGTTTCCTCATCTACCACCAGCAGATGTTTGGTCAGCAGGCACAAGAGGCAGGGGGTGTTAGACAGATGGCACCCACACTATGGGGCACACTTCTGAAGTTGATTCGCTTGACATTTTCGTTCCCTGCTTTCAACCCACTTGTTTCATCAAGCACATTGCTTATCTGTACAGTAGGTGATGATTTGGTTTTTCGGGGCGATGTTTTACAAATGTGGTTTTATGCTGTCTTATGCAGCAGTGATTATCCCTGGTAGAAAAACAGCAGCAGAAGTGTTTGAAATAAAATAACAGCGGTATCTTTTAGGTGTCGGTACTCTGAAATGGGAACCCCAGCTCAATCTGCTGCAGATGTGAAACGGACGTGTGTCACATGTGGATCTGTCAGCCTGTCATTTTCCAGTACAAAGTTGAGCAGATCCTGGCAACAACTCAGGCGGACAGATCCTGCACCATGGGATGTCCTTGGTGGCCCTTCGTCCCGACTCGCAAGGGTCGAGACTGTGCAGGATCTCACAGAATCTCACGCGATGGCACCACTATGACAGGCCACCATACAGGAAGGGCACCGTGACTGCGGTTAAGTTTGGGACCCGCTGGCTTAGGAGCGGAGTCATTGCAGCCACACAAACTGCTGCAAGGTTGTGACAGTGAAGCAGGTGGCCTCGTGGGCTTCATCACCAAATAAAAAGGCAGTCACGCTTCTTTCTCCTGCGGTCCTTCTCTGGCTGCTGCCGGACCATGGAGAGAGACACTGATTGGTGCCTGAGCTATGAGGAGGCGGAGCCATGTGGCAGTGCTGGGGACAAGACGGAAATGGCTGCGTTGGGACTCTTACCAAACCCCACTGGGAGGGAAATCTTCCAGGTACAGTCGCTGTTGCTAGGGTAGTTTCCTGGGAAGCCAGGACTCAGGATGACCCCTTCCATCTCTTCCATGGTCCCACCGCACTGGGCTGTGGGTAGAAAGAAGATAAAAAGGAGATAAAATGCTTGATTTTGCTCTTTCAGGTTTTGTTTAGCTATTTGAGGCACCATTTAGCTATTTGAGTTCGTCTGTAAACCACTTCGTGAACTTTTTTTTGTTGAAAAGCAGTATATAAATACTGTTATTAACAAATTCATTGCTCCCCTTACTGTTTGGTGATCCAAAACTTCATTTTAATGATGATGTTTGCAGTGGCATTTCTGGGGGAGGGTGGCACCTGGGGCACATTTTCAGGGGTGCAGCCCCCCTATCTGGAGAAGCTGCACCCCGCACCTGCTGCCTCCCCTGGAGGCATTCTGAGGGCCAGAGATACTGTGTGCGTCCTGCATACTGCTTCACTGGCTCTCAGAAGTCCCTCTGGGGTTCTGCCCTCCTCCTCTTCTGCTTTCAAAGGAGGAGGAGGAAGGTGGCCCCCGGCGCAGAGTGGGATGGGGGGGGGTGCAACCAAGGGTGGTAGGGGATCAATTTTGCCACCCCTTCCACATGGCACACTGAGGCATTTGCCCTCCTGACCCTGCCAGGTATGCCACTGAATACTTGCTTCTTGTTCCTTTAATGGTGTTTTAAGGGGCCTTGGAAATTCTGAAATATAAGACAGAGTGTACATTTCTAAGACAAACAATTACTCTTTGGACTGCTCTGGTTGTATAGTTGTATAACTATCCATTTAACATTGCCTCTCCATGAGCAAACCTCCAAATGCAAAATCACCCGTGAATGGGCAATTTGCTACATGTCTGTTTTCAAAGGAACAGATGACGGAGAGTCAATCTCAGTTGACTGTTCAAGGCAATGAAAATCCTCCAGGACTGTGGGAATGCTGTACATGGAAATCTGCGAAGGATCACATGATTACACTGCAGCTTAACTACGGCAGCCATTCTACTGTGCACATTGCACGCCAACATACACACTGATTATGTTCTGCGGGTCTGTCCAGAAGTTGGAATCCAACAGCTGGCCCAGCAACACCAAGCCCACACAAAAGCACCACAACAGGAGGACGGTGCCTGCCGTGAAAGAGCCAGCACTGCCCCCGGCCACCCAGGGAGCCAGTGTGCACAAAGCGAGCCCGGCTGGGCTGTAGTCTGGGCTGCATCACTTCCGACTGCAGGCAGGGGAGTCTCTTGTTTCAATGGCTCCCTTCAGAAAACTCGCCCTGCATCAGGGTGACCTTTCCCTGTGAAGCAGGGCCCAAGAGGCTGCGCTGGGAGCCACTGCCCACCTGTCTCCTCTCCTCCACATTTTTTCGGTTGCACCACTCCCCTCCTCCTCCTCCTCCTCCTCCAGGGAGGGGAGAAGGCGGAGAGAAGGTAGGGGGAGAAGGAATGGAGGAGACAACTGGTGTGCCACTGGGCAGCACTTGGCACAAAGGGGTCACCTCCAGCACCAGGCCAGCCCTGGCATGATGCCCTGCAGGGTGCTTTCTTACCTGCATAGGGAAGCATTCCAAAACAACATTGCCCTGAAGTCTGAGCACTGCCCTCCAAACACCTTTCCTAACTCCAAACACCTCATTCCTAACTCCACAGTCCCCTCCAGCTCCTGCCTCCTTGTCTCCAGGCATAATCTCCGGTCCCCTGGCACCATCAAAAATTGAACAGGCAAGCCTGCGCTTTTAATCCATGCCGACAACAACAGTGCAGAGATTCCCTTCCATTTAAAGGCTCATCATGTGCATCCTTTTCCTGCTGACTGTGCTGTTCCCTAACCCCCACACTGTTCCACCCTCTTGATGTTTGCTTAAATGGAGCTCCTCCTCAATTATTTAAAAGGAACACGTCTGGATTGAAGAAGACAACCACACACAGTGCCAGGCAGCCGTGTGGGGACTGTGTCACATTTTGCCAAAGTCCTATTACTGCTCCCTTTCTAAATGCAACACAAAATAATTCACAAGTCTCCAGTCTAGTTTCTGTAGAAGGGGGGGAGAGAAAAGCTGTCAAAGGCAATTTTTCATTTGAGATCTACAGCCAACAGATTGAGACTCAAGTGCATATTTATACACCAAATTAAGCATCCCAATTTTCACAGAGTGGAATGAAACAAACAAACCTCTGCTGGGAAAAAAATGGGGTTTTGATTTTGGCCTTTCCAAAGTTACAAGTCCTGAATTTTGTTTCACTGCAGCTCACAGTTCTCCAAAGCCCACCAGATCTTGCAGTTTATGTCAGGTCTGGGAGGGGGGCTGCTTGAAAGGATACTGAACTAAAAGCAACTCCTTCTGCATTCCAGTGCAGCTGAACTGAAGTGTTGCAAGGTATTGTTTCATAGCTTCCAAGAAAAGCACTGTAATGGTTTCTGAGCGCACTGCAGGGAATGTGACTCATCACAGTCTGACAAATCACATCAAAATCAAGTTGATGAATGCCAATGAACACTTGGGCTCTGAAATGACACAGTGTAGTACATCACTGTGGCTTTTAATAGCCAAAACAATACTATTTGGAGCAGAGTTTTAATTCTGCAGATGGGCTGTTTGCTCTGCTAGTACTTTACATTTTTCTGCAGTGCACTCAGCACCTATCTGAACTGTATTGAACTGTGGACCAGAGTTAAATATGACCACTTCAGGTCAGTGGGAATGTCTGGTTAATCAAACAGGTTTTAACCAAGGAGTTTAGGAGTCATTGTTTGGGGAAACCTGTCCAGTGAGGAAGGGGCTCCGATGCTGAGGACTGTGAGGTCCAGACGCCCCAGAGCCCAGACCAGAGCCCAGGCCTCTGAGGAATGTGGTCAGGGGGAACAGGTTTTGGGGGGCCCTTTCCAAAGGGGAAGGGTGAAACAGTGGGAGTGGGTGGCAATGGGGGTGGGCAGAACAGGGGCAGACTAGTCTCCCTGCTCACTTGGCATGTGCAGCTAAATACAGCAATACAGAAAAGCAAACACACTCTTTGGAATATTTAAAAGATTTCTGCAGAAAATTAGCAACATGGTATTGAGGCTCACACAAGAATGGGAAGTGTCCTTGTGCACCAAAACTGACTTCGGCAGTAACTGGATCCCTGAGCTCCGCCACACGCCTTCGTGTTAAGCAGATCCACAAGCTATGAAAGAGCTACGGTAGCAAGCTGGGGTCCTCCTAGATTTGACATTGTGCTGGGGAGTGTCATGTCTGCTTTCCTCGGCCTGACACATATGGCATGTGACACTAGCCCCCCCCCCCCAGCCTGCAGCAAGTCTGGGTGAGAAAGGAAAATGCAAGATTCCAGGAAATTTCTGGGGCCCTCCTCTGGCTCCTTGGGCCCCCTTTCTGATTTTGGGCACGGGCACCTTTACTCCCTCTTATGACAGCTTACTTGCCCCCTCTCACACTTTGAAGCTGTGTGTGGGAGGTTTCCTGTTGTGAGCCCTTGTGGATTGGGGGAGGGAGTGATCCCATAATTTACATCAGTGGTTCCCAAACTGTGGATCAGGACCCACCAGTGGGTCATGAGCCAATTTCAGGTGGGTCGCAAAGCACCTAGGGCAGACATATTGAAAACATGGGATGCTGGAAATAGGGAGGGCTGTGTGGTTGTGTCAAGGTTGTAAGTGGGCCTTTTTTTCTTTCTGACTCACTTTGCTATTAGAAAATGGCTGCGAAATTACCCAACTGATGGCTGCATCCTGAGGAAAGCAGCAGGTTCTGGCATCACAATGACGGCACTTCCGGCCATGACAACACTTCTAGGTTAATGGCATCAGTATATATGTTTGTTTGTTTAGCACTGAAAAGCTTTGATGTTCTTCTTTTACAGGAGACCTGGTCTCTCTCCCATTTCCGCCAATGGTTTGAAATCTTACTCCCTCCCTGCCTATAAGGCTGATACTATATAAATATAGTATAGTATATAAATACAGCCCAGCGATTCTCAGTGTTTTCTTCTCACAGCGTACTGACCTCGATGGTTGAAGATCTCTTGTGACGGCACTTCTGGCTCCCGGGAGACTCGCCTGGGCTCTGCAGCTCTGCTTCTAGGGCAACTGTCTGTAGAAACACACTGTCTGCCCCTCTTTGCCTGGCAAAGTGGGCAAGTAGAGAATCCGTTACTACAGACAGTTGCCCTAGAAGCAGAGCTGCAGAACCCAGGCAGGTTTTTCAGGGATTTTCAAGCGCTGTGCTCCAAACTCCTGCAGCACACCAGTGGGCAGTTCACGGCACACCAATGTGCTGCGACACACCAGTTGAAAAATAGCTGATTTAGCAGTTCTGAAGCATAGTTGATCTATGAAGACTCTTTACAGCAGCTATGAAGGTCAGAATCTCGCCTCTGCTCCCTCCATCCTCAGGCAATCTTAACTGAGCAGAAATCTGTGGGGATTGCTGCCTACCAATGCAAAGTGGAGGAGGGAAGTTCCAGCGCCGAACAGTCCCTGGCATGCAGGAAATGTGAGAATGCCCCTGAGGAAAGGAAGGAAAGCAGAACGTCAGAGGGCTGGGAGTGGGCGGGGTGTGTGTGGGTCAGGACACACATATACAGAACTGGGAAGCAGACCCAGCAGAAAGAAACAAGACAAAACTGCTGTGGCCCCCAAGTTGAAATCCTGCAACTTTTGAGTTCTTGCAAGTTTTGAATGCAAGGAAATTCAAAAGATTCAGCAATTGGGTATATTTACGTTTCTTGAAGCCTTTAGCTACTGATAGGATCTGAAGTCAGCAGTCCCAGCTCCCTTCCTTGCTTTTGACAATACATTCTTCTGGCTGATTGAAATGAAGCCCGGCTGATTTCAGTGGAGCCCAGAGCCTGGCCAAACGTTAAGAAGAGCAGCCCCTGTTAAGCCGGGCTTTGACTGCAGCAAATTCCATGAGCTCCCTCCTGCTCCACCACCAGCAACAGGCACAGAAAGCTGCGGGGGGGGGGGGGTAGGGGGATCATAGGAAGCTTCCCTGGATTTACTGCCTGCCTTTCTCCTGTCACCTATTGTTTATCTCTGCTTATCTTATCTCCCGTGAAGAGAGGTCCCTGCTCTTCCTTCCTAACTCCTAGGGAAAATTAGTGCTAAAAGAGAGGGGGGGCTCCAGTTAACCCCTCCCTGCAACTGTCTCTGCCGGCCTCTGGGAGAGTTCCAGAATTCGAGCCATTCATAGCCTGGCTCCAGCGGTGAGTGCAGGATGCAGTCAGGCCCCCATTTGGTATTCTTTAGCTATTTCCTATTCCCTGAAATCCTTCGCAGCTGGCACCCACCTTCCCCCTCTGCCTCAGCCATATTATGTTTAATTGCACAGGACTGCAATTAAAAGAGATTAAGGACGCAATCCTCAGCTGGAGTTGGTTCTGGCACAGTTAGGCCAGCAAAGTTTGACTGGCACAAAGGACACCGTGAAGTATGTTTGGACAACTCTCAGAGTCAGAGAGGCCAGCACACAGACATGCGCCATCCTCCCTGACTCCAAGAGTGGTCCAAAAATGCTTTACGGTGGCCAAACTTTGCTGGCCTAAGTGCGGGTTAGGATTGCACCCTAAGTCAAGTTGCCCATTATTCATCAGCATTCAGTACCTGGAGTGCATAGCCTGGTTCACACTGAAAGGAGACCACATCATTCACTAGGTATCTCTCCCCGATTTTCAGTCCATTACTGGGGACGGTGGGCTCCGGGCAGCTGGATAAACCAACAGCTGAAAGAAATAGAAAGAGAGGTAAATGCAGAAGGGGGCACATGGGTGCCCGTGTATATCGCGCCATCTGCTGTTTTCAAAGCAGGATGAGCAGAGATGCTGTGACTACAAACAGCTGGTTGTCGTCTTGCTGGTGATTTTAAAACAGTTTGCTCACAGGGGTTTCACGAAGTGGTGGCCCTTCGGGCAGTCCCGGGCTGTTTGGTGTCACCCTGGTTTTTGTCCTCTGACCGGAAACTTCCTGGGGGCTGTTTGGGGGCCTGGCTTGCAGCACAGTCTGGGCCGGAGAACTGAGTGTTTTTCCAGACCAGGGGCAAATTCTGCTTGACCTCGAGAATGCGGCTGATAAGATCTGAGCTGTCTCAGCTGCCTGTGAGAGGGGGAGTTGTGCTGGGCGGCCAGATTATCAGCCGGTGGAAGGCAATCGTGTGGCGAAAAAGAAAGACGGGACGACGAAAGTGTCATCTGCATGTAGTTGTTCTTGAAAGATTAGAACTTTGTGATTTGTAAAAACCCTTGCGGTTTAGAAAATGCCTGCCTATGTAAACCGCCTTGAATTAAAGTCAAAGGAGCAATCTGATGACCAAGAAAGGCAGTATTTAAATACCTATTGTTATTGTTATTGTTATTGTTATTTTAACAGAAGGAACAGCAGCAGACCAGACTGGGCCAGGGAATACCCCACCGATCCCCTTAGAAGTCAGGGTCAGCTATGTTCATTCACAGTCTCTGATCAAAAAGATTTTGTCCATTTTCAGCGCATTTCAAACTCCTGCAAAATCTGACTGATGGGAGGCTTTGATCTAAACTTTACGTTTAGATTTCATCTGTTACATTTTACTTGTCCTGTCCTAGCCTCACCCAGGAATCCATGAGCAATTATGTGGTTTTCCAGTGGACCAAGGCAACAAAGCAGGCTGGAACAGCAGGACCTTGGAGAGCTCTGAATGGAGAAGCTGATCTGATGACTTTCCTTTACTTCCTCCAGCCCGGACTGTCTTTCTCTGGCTCTATCCTAGTGGTGCAGACTGAGGGTGCAATCCTAACCTGGAATTAGGCCGGCACAGTTAAGCCAGTAAAGTTTGGCCACCCCAAGAGACACCGTAAAGTAGGTTTGGACCACTCTCGGAGTCAGAGAGGCCAGGACACAGACGTGTGCCTGACTCCGAGAGTAGTCCAAAGGCACTTTATGGTGGCCCTTGTGCCATCCAAACTTTGCTGGCCTAACTGTGCCGGCCTAACTTCAGGTCAGGATTGCACCCTGAGGGTCCAAACCTATCCAAATGTCCAGCACTGATGGAGTTGTGCTAAGGGGGATGTGCTGCATTCTGTGGTGGTAGTGGGCAATCATGGTGGCCTCCATAAGGTAAGGGAACATTTACCTCCAAGGTAAGGACCTGCATTGTGGCTGCATTGGTGCTGGAAAATTGGAAAGGATTGAGCCCTGAGGACCCTGAAGGTCTCTCCTCCTGCGGTCTCTCCTCTACCTTCTTCTATGCATTCCTAGCACCACCGAGTGGGCAGCCAAGAGGAAGAGGTTCCTTGTGCCTCTCTTGAATGCAACTCAAGAGGAACTGCCTATGGGAGCCCAGGATAGCAGGCTGTAGTTTATGCTGGCTGTTTGGGCTCAGATTCTGCACCTTGGCAAGGGGTACCAGTGACATGAATCTAACCTCCTCTTTTGAATCTGAGACCTGGCCATTGCTTGAAGTTGGGACATGTCGGTAGCCTGCCAGAGCTTAGAGCTCTCTGGGTGACCTGAATGGTTCTTCTCGGCCTCTGTGTATTAAAACCCTGTGAGGAAGGCTAGGCTAAGCAGATTTGGCCTAAGATCACCCATAGCTAAAGAGGAATTTGAACCCAAGTTACCACAGTCCTTGGCCAGCACCCTAATTGCAACATCACGCTGGCTTTCCATGAAACAGAAGCAATCAGTTCATCCTTATGAGCAATGTTGGCTCTCACAATCTTCTTCAACTCAATAAATAAATAAACAATAAATATTTATATTTATTTATATAAATAAATGGTCTATTTTGGGAAGGAAGGAAGGAAGGAAGGAAGGAAGGAAGGAAGGAAGGAAGGAAGGAAGG
>JAJKFI010000217.1:812876-854230 GCA_029204185.1 Lerista edwardsae | reverse complement strand
AGGAAGGAAGGAAGGAAGGAAGGAAGGAAGGAAGGAAGGAAGGAAGGGGAGACAGCCACAGGTCAGCACATAGTTGATGAATCAAGCAAATCTAAAGCTTGAGCGAAGTTTCTCCCCGCATCTTCTGGGCAGCAGATTGTGGGCACAATCTATTCTCCCCTCTTTCTCGGCCAGAACCTGAGTGCTCTTGGAAGTGGCCAGTGGAGTGGCTTTGCCTTCCCTCCTTCCCTGGGAGCTAAACTTTGAAAGAGGATGGCTCTTCTGTGCTGTTCCCCTGGGGAGCTCTGTGTAACAGCTTCCATTCAAGAAGTTGTGTTTTTTTTTTGTTTTTTTTGGAAATGCCAGCGGTTTGTGCAGGAACTAAACAGCAGCCAAAAAGCATTTTGATGGAGGAAACACAAGAAGCTTCTGCACCAACCACTGGGCAGCATCCCTCCAAAAAGATTCTCCTCACTCCTGTAACAAGAGACTCTCCTACTGAAGTTGTGAGGGATGGAACTAAGGACCTTGTGCATGGAAAGCTGTGGATGCAAAGGGAGAATGCTAGGCATGGATGCATTGAAAATGGATGGGAGGAAAAGCCATGATGGGTAAATGCAACCTCCTGGTTCTAGAAGTGGGTTCCCTCAGCATGTCAGGTGCGAGGGAGTAGTCACATGAGG
The DNA here is from genome assembly GCA_029204185.1 of Lerista edwardsae. NCBI lineage: Eukaryota > Metazoa > Chordata > Lepidosauria > Squamata > Scincidae > Lerista > Lerista edwardsae. The sequence continues at coordinate 853,568 of JAJKFI010000217.1, read as the reverse complement.
CAGGTGTCTTCTTGTCCTGCGCGCTCCCTGAGGCATCTGGTGGGCTACTGAGAGGTACAGGAAGCTGGTCTAGATGGGCCCTGGGTCTGATCCAGTGGGGCTCTTCCTGCATTCCTATGTTCTAAAGCTCATTGCTTTCAAAGGAATTTAACTACGGAAAGCTACTGATGGCACAGCAAGGAGAGACAAAGGTAGCAACTTAAACCCAGACTTGGTCTACTTGCAGCAGAATGAGGCAGTAGAGTGGGCTGTACCATTTCAGGTGACAGGTGGGGTACCAGTTTTTAATACTGTCCTGCCTGTAAACACAATTCCCTGCAAGGAGAAATCACACACGAGGAAGGAAGGTTCTAGCCCACCTCCTGTCCTGTTGTGCTAGTTCTCTCTTTACCTGGAGTCTTTTATTCAGGGGGGCGTAAGAAAAACGATTCCCTCATGCAGTCTGAAGTGGTGCAGCCCACTCTACCACAACCCCCAGCTATGCATTAGAGTCCATCAGAATGATACACAATGACCAAATCACACAAAATAAGTTGTGTATGTGAGTTGAGATGGAATGGCAAGGAAGTCATGTATCATTATGTTTACAAATGACTGCAAACCTCACGTGATTGGAGAAACCATCATGAGGCAAGAATATTGTCAAGACCAGGCCTGAAGCAGAAGGAGGTGGTAAGCTGAGGTGGCCACATTCTGGATGGATGTGCTTCAGACTCTCTCTCTGTGCGTGTGATGTTCTAGAATCCGCTCCCACGCAGAAAACACCCAGCATGTAGTAAGCCAGCAAAGCGGGAAGAGGTTTGTGCTAAGCCAACGGTTCTCAAACCTTTTAGCGCCACGTCTCGAGGCGAGTCATCCTCCATGATGGGTTTCGCATCCCTGTTTCACGTACATCCCTGTGATACATCCCTGCTTGCTGTTGTGTCTCCAACATTACTGGGAACCTCTGGAGGCCACTTCGGGGTTGCACCGGGCCACGATCCATTCCATTGGCCTCCGTGGGCTCAGAAGGCCTTGCAGAAGTCATGCATGCAAACTGGAAATCACTTCCAGTTGCTTCCACAAGGCCCACAGAGGCCAATGGAATGGGTCACGGATCCTGCACATTGAGTCATGACCTACCAGTAGGTCGCAACTCACAGTTTGGGAAATGCTATGCTAAGCCATTTACAACATAAATGGTTTTTTTTATTTTGAAGGGTTTTGTTTTGTTTTGCACAGGGCAGCATTAAAAATGGGGCTTCCTCCCTGCACTCTGACGCCAAAATACAAGATGAACAAGCTGGAAAGAAAAGGACCAGAATTATTTCCCAGACTGCCGGAAATAAGTTGGTTCCTCATTCAAGCCAATCTGAGGCTCTACAAGGAAAGGGAAAATGTCGGAGGGTCCCCTGCAATGCTGGAGATGCTCTAGGAGGATCAGGGGGTTGGACTAGATGACCTTGTAGGTCCCTTCCAACTCTATGATTCTATGATTTGTCTTTTCCAGACCTGCCTCTTCCAGGAGGCACCTCCTTAGAAACAAACTTGCAGCCAGCCAGCGGAGAAATCCTCCACTTTTTCTGCCCAAGGCTCTTTGGAAGGACTGCCCTTATTTAGTGTAATGGAGCCATGGAGCGCCATCTGCACCAAACAAGAATCAAGGGAACAGCAGTTATTTTCCATTTGGCCTTTGGAGAGGAATTCAAGGGCTTGTAAAGTTCACCTCTCTTGGATGACAAGTTTGAGCGAGTCCCTGAAATTAGTTTCTGAGCCTCACTTGGGAGAATTTCACAAGCACCTCTAAGAACAGTCTAGATTTTATCACTTCCATTTATCACTGGAGATCCATCATCATCGATAGGTCAATAAAAAAAACAGGACACCCCGAACATCCACCTGCAACTTGGGATCCAAGCATAAGTGGGAAATGGGTGGGGCCAAACAGAGAGGGGAGGGGCTCACAGCAAAAAGGCAAATAAAGCAGTTTAAGTGGCACAGCTTTTTATATGTGCACAAAGCAATATAGCCATAATGCCAGGCAACAGGGATCATCCTCATGCAATCCCGATACCAGCAAAGTCAGAAGCACTAAGTGCATAACTCAACTGGCTGAGCACAGCTGCAATTTGCACATTGCATGTATAAACACACACATATTCCACATTTTACCTAGGAATGAAGATACTCTGGAAAACATATTGGCACATTTTACACATGTAAAACTCAGAAGTCGAGAGTCCCTAGTGCACAGGACAACGAGAGAATACTCGTGGAGATTATTCCCATTTCATTCTGCTGCATACATAGACCTTTTCGGGGATTCGGCTCATGTAACTGTTGAATTTGTGCTGAATTTGCAGGGCAAAACCCCAGCCTTGTCCTATTTCCTGCCATCAGCTGCTGCTAGGAAGGTTAATTCTCCAATCAGGAGGCACGCCCAGATCATGCGGACACACAACAAATGGCCTCCTCTCCTCTCTGTGAGTTCACAAAGGGCATAGGGCGTGTGCCTGTCCCGCATGGGGACACGTATCTCATGTTTGGTTTTTGTTTAGTGATGGAAAAGGAATGGAGCACAGCTCACATTTCAGGAACTGGCCTCCGCCCCCCCTCCCCGGGACTCCTTCCAAAAGCTGGCAACGGCCAGTTGCATTTCAGCCCCTTTGAAGGGCACACCAGGCACAGCCAAGCTGCCAGGGGGTTCTCAGCCAGACCTCGGGCTGTGAAGGTCTCAGCCAAGTCGATGGGCCTCACAATAGCAGTGCACCGGCCAGGAAACTGGTGAGTGCTTCACAGTCAAGCTGAGTAGGGCTTTAGGCTCAGACTGGCTGTTTAGCGCTTGGCTTTTTTATTTAGTAAACAGCAGCTGGACTGAGAGTTTTTCTCACAGGCAAGCAGCAGCTGAAGGAGGGGCCCAATCTGGAGCACGATGGGGGGGGGGGAAGAGAGCGTTAAAAATGGTCTCCCAACATCTCTGGAACTGTGGTTTTTCCAGCACTGCTGCTCTGGTCAATAGCACTAGAAACCTGACACTACCCCACGCCTTTCACAGCCATCAAAGCACAGCCCGGCAGGCATTCAGGAGAGGAAGGAGAGAAACGCCACTGGAATTAAGCCAGGGGAGGGCGAGAGGGGCTTGGAGGCGGTGAGGGAAATGGGCGGGGGGGGGGGGCTGGAGAAGGAAGCAGGGCTTAAGTTGCTCTCCAGTGTGGGTCAAAATCCAAGCTGCAGAAGAACGTTTGGGTTGTAATACCAGTTCTGCACTGGAGGAGAAAACTATGGAAACTGCCAGATTGGATTTCAGAGCTGTGCTTGGGTAACATTTTAAGGCGCAGGTCAGGCATCCCTTATCTGAAGTACTTGGGACCAGAACTGTTTTGGATACTGGATTATTCTGTATTTTGGAATACCTGCATATACCTAATGGGATATCGTGGGGATGGGGCCCCAGACTAGACACGAAATTCATTTATGTTTCATACACACCTTGTTTTGTGCATTTTGTGTGACCTGTCGCAGCAGGTCACATGGGGAATGTTCAACTTGTGGTGTCATGTCGGTGCTCAAACAAGTTACGGTTTGGATTGCTTGGGATTTCAGAATGCTGGATAAGGGATGCCTCACCTGTATCACTAATCAACACCCATTTGCCAGTCTCTGTAGAATCCCAGTCCTTCCTCGGGAACTGAAGGCAGCTTCTCGTGCCCATATGTGGACTGATCTCGAGGATGTCAAATTCCACACCCTGCACCCCTGACAATAAATGCTCTCCGAAAGCAGGCCATGATCTGGAGCATTGGAGCAACGCCACATTCACAGAGGTGTTCTTACTTTTGTACTCCAGGTGGAATCCCGCTGCAGAGACACTGATGTCCGAGTAGAAATGCAAGCAGAGCTGATTGGAGGTGCTGTTCAGCAGTGCGGGCACGGTGGTTCCTGGGGGGTGGGGGAAGCAAGACGCAGAGATGTCAGCAGGGGCACAGGTCCACTCAAGACTTGGGGGAGGGGGTAGTTAGGGTTTTTCAAGCTCTCACCCATAAAATGAACACCCCACCTTCAGGAAATACAATGACTATTGCTGATTAAGATTGGAAGGTTCCATCCAATAACTTTGTGTAACAAAACTCAGACAATTTCATGTTTGAATATTTTGATGTTTCTTTATGAACCTTGGCCCAGCATCAATAGTTACGCTACTATTGCAATTGTAATCTATGCAATTGTTATGTCCCCACTTGTGTTAATTTAGAGGTAATTTTTTATGTGTAGGAATTTTTAGTGTTTTTTAATATTAGTGTTGAGTATGTCCTTATGTTTTGTATGTGATGTTATTTGAAATAAATAAATAAATATAAACACACACACACACACACACACACACACACACACAGTTGTATGATGTGCATTATAATGCATTAGGCAGCAGGATAAAAAAGAATTTGCAATAACTAAACAAGTTTTGATAGCCGCCCCACCAAAAGATAGAATCAGTACCTCTGAATTGTGTAAGGAACATTAAAAATCCAACCTGAAGAATGTTGTGTTATGCAGTGTTAGGAGGAATGCAGGATTCAGGAAACCCTGGGCACTTCTGATGCCATCACTGGAAATGTGATGAGGCCCACAGAACTTACTGGGGTCCCCCTCCCATTGCCAGTCAACACTGGAAAATGGAAATGCAAAGGAATGCAAAGGAAATGCAAAGGAAAACGGCCTTCTTTGTCCTGGAATCCTGACTCCCTCCCTAGCCAAATTCCCCCAGTGTATACCTCTTATAAGCTGCCTTGCTGCAGGGGTTCCCAAAACAGTGGTGACTGGCAGCTCCCTTGACCTCCTAGCAGTGGTGTCATCCGGGCGCACCAAGAATCAGAACGCCCAGATGATTGGCAGCTCTCTGCCTCGATGGCGGAGCCCGGCCATGCCTCCCTGTGCCCACAATCGCTCCATTTCGGAGTGAACCGAGTGCAGGGGTGGGCGGGAGGGTGCAAAGACGCGTGGCTTCTGCCGCGCAATGGCGCCCTTCACTGCCAGCCCCTCCGGAGGAAGTGGTACGGCGTACCAGCCCATTCCGCCAGTATGCCATCACTGCCCCCTGGGCCTTTGGCCGCAGCTCCCCTTTCGGGCTACAGTTTTATACATTGTTTCAGGAGGATTCTGCGGCCCCCGAGAGCCCAGGCTCACCATTTAGGAAGAAGTGCCTGGCTGGGTTCCGGAAATGGAAAGGTGGAAGAAGAAGAAAAGCTAAATAAAACAATTGAATGGTTTAAAACTGACTAATTCAGGACACCTGGTAGACAAACATTTTATCAGTCCATCTGGAACAGACTAATTGCGAGTCAGCTTCAGGGGTACCTGCCGCGGCAACTTTTCCACCCCATTTTCCTTCCTGCCAAGTCTGGAGACCTGCCAGGCGACCTCTGCCGGCCAGCTCAAGATGGAGCTGAGAATGCAGCGCCCTTAACATCATCAGTCTGAATCGTGTCTGTTCAGGCTGCAGTGAGGCTGACCGAAGGACACCAGAAAGGAGTTTGCAAGGTGGAGAGACCCAGTTGCATGCAGCAGACGTGATTCGGCTGGACTAACAGATTGAGGAATGGATTTGGGGATGAGACGGTTTGGGAAGGGAGGCTGAGTGAGAGACCTGGGGGGAAATTCTGGCAGCATCTCCCCCCCCCTCCATGTTTGTCGCCTGAATAATGACGTGAGGATCTGAGACAGGAGAGAGAAGGACAAGGCCAGAGGAACAAAGGCACGACTTGTTAGGAACGTGGCCCAGAAAGTTCTCCTGAGAGGCTCCTGTTCCATCTGAAAACAGTAAGTGGATTCGGCCTCTTCAGAGTCATCAATCACTGTGAGCAAAGCCATGTATGGATCTCAGGGGATGAGAGACCGGCATGAGGGTGAATCTTTAGCAAAATCCTGACGGGCACAGGTGAGGGAAGAGAGGAGGAGGAGGAGAGGTGGCAACTCCAAATTCAAGCCTACAGAGGTTTGCAGGACCAGACAACCCCCACCCCCAATCACAAAGACGGGCATTAATGTAAAAGGGCGAATGGCACAACCAACTCAAAGAGGATGCCCAGAAGGTGCTGACACAAATACATTTGCTGAAAACAGTCACCTGAAAAGCTGCCCAGCATCGTGGCGGTGTTATCTCCACCATCAAAAACTTCAAGAGAATCCCAGTTCTGCTCTGTGACGAAACTGATGACTTGAATCTGGAGGCACAGAAAGGAGGAATTGAAAAAGGAAGAAAATGAACACAACCAAACGGCTTTTCATGGATAAGTCAGTTGTTTTGCATATATCAAAACTTGAAAATTGGGTTTGAGAGGTGGGCTACCTCAGAATGCAAGATGCAAGGGAGTGGCAACAGGAGATCTCTTGTTGTCTTAAATGCTCCGTGAGGCACCTGGTGGGCCACTGTGAGATAAAAGAAGATGAACTAGCTGATCCCTTGGCCTGATCCAGCAGGATTCTCCTTGTGGTTCCCAACCTGGGGGTCAGGTTGGCCCCAAAGAGTCAGGGGGCCCCAAAGAGCTTGGGGCAGCCATCTTTAAAAGCTGGGCACTACCATCTTGGAAGTTTTATTTTGGCTAGGGAAGATGTTTCCCCATTAAACTGCCACTTCCTCAAGGAAGTGGCTGCAAGGGAAATTAGCCTTGCTATGGGCTCATCTTGGAGTGTGTTTATGTGTCTGATGAAATCTCTCCTGGGTCTCTTTCCAAGCAGGCATATCGCGCCTTCCATGTGCATGCCTAGGTGAGTCTCAGCACATGGGGAAGAGGAACATAAATACTATGAAGACTAAAATTTGGTTTTACCACCTTGATCAGCAATGGCATAGAGAATCCACAATGCGTTCTGTGCAATATTGTTCTCAGCACTGAATCGATCGCTGAACTCAAGCGTCACCTTTAGGCACCTGGTGGGCCACTGTGAGATACAGGAAGCTGGACTAGATGGGCCTTTGGCCTGATCCAGCAGGGCTCTTCTTACGTTCTTGCAGGTACAAAGCATTCAGGACATTCTAAAAAGGATGTGAAGTTATTTTGGCTTTCAAAAAGTGTGATTTATTAAAAACCATGACTGCACTTCCTGCTTAATGACATCACTTCCGGCCCTGGGTCTTAGGGGGGTCCTGGCAGGTTGTTGTATCTAAATGGGGGGTCCCAGTGCCAAAAAGGTTGGGAACCACTAGCTTATGCAGTCGTTTTATTTTTAACTGCTTAATAAGATCCACTGGGTTTGTTTTGTATTTTTCCTGTTTTAACTGTTTTAATAAAACAATATTTTAATACTGTAAGCTGTCAATTGCCTTCTTTGGCAGAAAGACAGGATATAAATTATTTATGTAAATGAATAAATTTTCAGCATGTCTGCGGAGTCCACTGATGGCCAGGCTGCTTAACGGTCAGGGCAGCTCAGCAGTGGAGCAGGTTGCTGAGGGAGGTGGTAGATTTCCCCCTCGCTGGAGATCTTCAAGCAGAGGTTCAACAGGTGCCTGCTAGAGATGCTCTAGGAGGATTTCCTGCAATCAGCAGGCGGTTGGACTACATGGCTATATAAGTACCTTCCACTCTGTGATTCTGGATTCTTTTTCTAGGGCAGTGGTTCTCCAATGTTTCCGACCGGGACCCACTTTTTAGAACGGCACTTGTGTCGGGACGCATCAAAAGTGACGCCATTAACCTGAAAGTGATGTCATAGCCGGAAATGCCATCATCAAGCAGGAAGTGCCATCGTTTTGACATAACCAAATGACACTCCTGGAATGCAAACTGGCATTCTTGCACTGCAGCAATTGAAGAACCATGAAGAACAGAGAGCAAGTAAGGACAACATACTAGGTAAAAGCACTGAACTAAAAACAAAATTAAAAAATTCTCACTTGAAAATTCAAACTGTTAACAGTCGCAAAAGAGTAAGGTCTGCATTTCCAAGATGACTGCTCCTAGCTTTCCACAACCTACTTGATAGGGATCAGGGAACTTTTTTACCTTTTACCCCAAAATATATTTGGATACGCTGACGTTACCCCCGCCCCCACCAGAACAAAAGAAAAAAAATTATATATTGGAACCCATTGCTTTTTATTTGATTAATTAATGAGCTTAATTAATGCTATGTAAATTTGAAGTTGTAAAGGGTTTGGGAGAGTTAGGAAAGTTCTTTACATATTTTTTAATCTTACTCTTATTGTAAATATCTAACCTGCTTAGTTAGATTTGATTTTGTCATATGGGGTGTTAAAATGTTCTTGCTTGATGACATCACTTCCTTTGGGCCCCGATGATAAAACGTTTGAGAGCCATTGTACTGGATTAAAGAAAAACACTTTTAAGGTCAGAAAGTAAGATAAAGGGGCAGCCTCCAAAGACTTATTTCAGAATTTAAAATTTGTTTGCAACTCTGGATCAAACCAAAAAATTATAGCAGTAGCCATTTTTTATGTAGATATCTGTTTCATGCACTTGTCAAACAGGGAATACCTCATTTTTACATCACAAGGAGTGTGCATGTAGGTAAGGAGATTCAGCTCGTCTCATACAAACATCTCTTAATGTAAAAAATTAGATCCTCTCCACTTTAAATATTAACAGGATGAATGGGAGCAAAACAAATACATCTGTTGCCCGATTAGTTTGACCCCCTCCCCTCCACACTTCACAGAAACATAGCTGTGGAGAAGGCAAGGGCCATTCCTAATGTGTGCTTACAAAGGGGGCTATGCAACTTAGCAGCTTAGTATCTGCTTTTCCATTCTGGAGAAGGCAAATAGTACTAATACAGAAACGCAGCAAGCGTTCCTACATTTTGTCTCCTGCATGCTTGCCTGCATGCTTGCACGCTGTATGCTTGCCTGGCGCCTCTCTTTGGTGTCATGCGCACGCGAATGTGCCCAACACACCCCACGACACGCTGAGCCCCAGTCCGGATCGGAGGATCGTTGCACCGGGCTACAAGTTGAGGGGGAGAAGGACAGTCTGGTGTCGTCTCAGACTGTTACTCTGCAGCCAGTTGTGTTTGCCCCAGCCTACATGCTCTTTACATTCAGTGGCCAGCCGGTATCTGTCAACTTCTGTTTGCTCAGAAGTAAGTCAGACTGAATTCAATGTGCTTTACTCCTGGGGCAGTGTGTGCATTGGACTGCAGTTTTAATTAAGATGGGGTGCAATCCTATGAATACTTACCCGGGAGTAAGTGCCATTTACTATAATGGGACTTACTTCTGAGTAGACATTCATAGACTTGCACACTTAGGCGATCAATTTTTTAAAAAACCTCCGTTCCAATCAGCCCCTCCCCTGGCAACAGCACCCAGTCTTAGGAGACACCTTCCATCACACACGGACACTTCGGGACATTAAAGAAGCACCGCATCTGGCCTTGGGTAGCGATCGAAATGATGGGGCTGTGTGTTCTGCAAGAAGCCTGAGCGAGGGGTGTGCAGTTCCCCCCAGCAGGGCAATGGGGGGGAAGACTCATGCCTTCCCTTGCCTCCGATGTCCTGCCGGGAGGAACCGCGCATCCCTTGCTGGACAGGGAGGGGTGTGCAGTTCCCCCCGGCAGGGCAATGGAGGGGGGGAGATGCGTTCCCTGGCAGGGCAATGGAGGCGGGGGTGGGAGGAAAGACGCGTGCCTCCCCTCCCCTCCGACGCCCGGCCGTCCCTGGCTTGCCTCTTCACTGCCGCTCTGCTCCGCTGCCGCTCAGATCCAACGCGCCGCCGCTCTGCCGCTCTCCTCGCTGCGCCCACGTGTTCTAAACTGCCGTGATGTGAAAAGCAGAGTAGGCGCAGAGCAGTCTGGGGCAGGTTTTGCCGGCCAGCGAAAGTGAGCGGAGCAAAACAAACAAAACAAAACAAAATGGAGCCAGCCAGCAACAGAACCAGAACGGGGGTAATGGACGGTCACACTGCCAAGACACAGCAGGGCATGCATATAGATTCATATGCATGCCTAGCTGTGTCTCAGCAGCGCGATCATCCATTACCCCCAGGAATTTCATTTTTACCCCATTTGGGGTAATTTACCCCTGTTCCCAGACCACTGTTAGGCCATGACTCACCTAGTGGTTCTCGTCCCACTGGCATTGCCACTGGAATGCTGGCACTGCCCAAGACTAATATGCCTCACTGTCATCCTCCATGAACTAAAGTGCAACATCCTCCCACCAACAGTTGGGTGTGACACAGATTTGGCAAGACAGGTAGATGCACAGGTAGGTGGGCCAACTTTGATACGATCAGTTCCATCCAAGGCCTCTTGGAACCTGATGAGGCGTGTCAAGTCCTTCCCCTCTCACCTGGTGGGGTCCTAAGCCTCTGCTCCTCCTCCCATTTGTGGGACTGGAAAAGGGGTGGGGCAGAGTGAAAGTGTGGAAGAAAAGAGAGCAGTGAACTGGAGTGCCTCTGACTCTCTACTATCCTCTCCTCTGCACTTCCTCTTTTGCTCCTCTTCTCCAGGGAGCAGGGGGAGGTGCAGTGGACGAGAGGTGTGCTCCTTAACACCATTGCCTCCCTATCCCTTTCCCACAGGTTCTCTCCCTTCCACATCATCGAGGAAGGAGCAGAACATGGCCATCTGCCTGCCCCCCTCCTCCACAAAGAGAGCAGCTCTAGGATCAAAGTAGTCAAAGCCTCTGATACTTTAGACCTACAAAACAGTGAGTAAAGTATCTCTTTTGAAACCTTGTTAACCAAGCTCTGCTCCTGTGTATGTTTAATCGATAGCAGCAACTAGCCAGCGACTTTCACCATAGGGGTCCTTCTGCCGATTGTTCTCTCTTCCCCCTTTTTTCAACAATGGCTCAGAGTCCGTTGGCCCCTAGCCCACCGGCCCGGATCACTACAGGAGGCCTGGGTCAGGACAAACCCTTTCAACGGACCTTTAATTCCCTCCAACGGGGAAGCCAAAATCAGTTCCCACTGAAGCAGGTGGGAGGAAGGGAAAGGGACAGGAACAGAGATGGGAAGAGGCACACACCCAACCCAACCAACCAGGCATCTCGTGGTCAAGCATTTCGCTTCCGCAGCGTGCAGCAAGTCCCATCTCACTCCCACCCCAGCAGCATGACAGGAAGAGGAAGAGCTTCCCCAGCTGACTCTGGTAACTGCAGACACTCAGCCCGACCCCCTTGGCTGGGAAATCTTTTGAAGAGCTGCATTTCTCCTTTGCTGCTTAATGAATCAGAGAGAAAAGGCTGTGTGTGTGTGTGTGTGTGTGTGTGTGTCTCAGAGGAGAGATAATCAACCATTATCTCTGGTATTACGACTTGTTTTCCTGCTTGATTTATCCTCAGTAGCAACTTTGCAGGGACTTCAAAGACAAAAAAGGAGGCAGAACAACACACACACACACACACACACACACACACACACACACTGCTGAAATGCTAACGATGCCTTGGAGCCTTTCTGGGTAGTTCTGGCCAAGCCAGCCTCTGCATGATGACCCCAGGGCAACAATGCACCGTCTCATAAAGCAGGAGGTAGGCTGCTCTCCCTGCCCGCTCAGCCACACCACACCTGCCAAGCACCCCCTTCTTGGGAAGGTATTGACATTCTCAGGTTTTGATTCTGTGCCGATGTGTAAGATTTCAGGAGGGATTGACACGTATTTACTGCCTGGAATAGAAATAATTCACCCAGGAAGCGGACGCTGGAATGAGTAACTCACAGCCGAAGTGCTCGCTGGCATCACTGAGTGCATAAAGCCCTCATCAGCCCAACGTGTCCTGCTGCTGGGGCACTTCCATCCCGGCCATCTTCTTCGACTGGCAGCTGCCTAACCTGGGAAATGGGGGTTAATGGATCCGTAAAGGAAGCAGCAGCTGAGGCACCGAGTCCAGGTCACCAAATGGTGCTCCCCTGCAGGCAGACAGGGCTGGCCCAAGAGGCTGCACCAGATCGCTGTCAGCCAATGTGCTCCTTTTTCCTGGATCTGAAGGGCAGAACAGAGCGGAAGGGAAGGAGGAGAGAAGAGTTGCGGGCTTAGCGTCTGCTGCTCACCACCCTCCTCTCCCCGACACCTGCTCTGCTCCCCCTCTTCCTTTTTGAGCCGGAGAGAGGAAACAATGGTGCTGGGTGAGAGGGCAAAGGCGGCTGCTCTACTCCCATCCAAATCAGTGCAGTTGGCCTCATGGACTGGCTAGCCCTGCATCTAAAGGAGAGAGCCCTGTGATGCAGAGGACTGGCCAAGGCAAAGGCAGAAGGGGAAAGGGGGGCAGCCAGCCAAGGTCCCCAGTTGCTCTGGCCAGCAAGGAACCCTGCCCTGCAAACCTTTATGGAGGTCAGAGAGAATCACCAGACCTGGTCTGGCCAACTGCTGCATGGAGACTTCTGCAACTGGTGTCACTGGGCCGCCTGCAGCTGACCAGAACCCCCAGATGGTGGCACATGTGCTGGACCCCTGCCTGGTATTCTGCCACATCCTGGAGACCTGAGAAAATGTTTTGCATGGATAGGAAGTTTACGATCTGAAGACCAACAGAGGGGTGGTCATATCCTTCCAGCCCCTGCTGCTGACCTTCTCAGAAACACTGGGCTGGCTAGCCAGGCCCTGATTGGGAAAACCCCTTCAAACTGCACTTTCCGCTGATGGGTGGGGGCATTCTGTCCCTATGGAGAAGGAAGGGAGGAAGGGAGGAAGGAGTCTGCCCCCCCCGTTCTGGCTGGCATTTGCAGCCCTTGCAGAGTTGGGTTTGAAGGGGTGGGGGTCTGAGGGATTGGGTGGGGAGTCTGAAACTCTGGGAATACTCTCTATTTCCGAGAAGATGAGGATTCAACTTTCTGAACGAAGCCTTGTTTTCTCCTCCTTTTATTCCGTTTACCACCCGTGCTCTCCACGAGCAGGTCTGCATGGAGGAGATTCTCACTCCGGCTCTGTACTCCAAACAAAGACAGCAGAAAACAGAGCTGTTTAAGAAACCACAAAGGGGGGGTGTCTCTCCCAACTTTAAAGATTAATGAAGGATCGCCTTGTGAAGCGGCAAGTGCCAAACGTTTTTCAACAGTTTATCAGCCTTGTTCTGCTAAAGTGAGCTCCCACCACCCACCTGCCAGGCCTGCAGGAATCACCAATAGCAAGGCACACACACACACACACACAGCACACACACACGCACGCACACCACAGAGCAAGAAATCCGGGGCAACCACTGCATTTTTTAAAAAAAGAAACATCCCCAAACAGATCTGCTAATTAGCCTTTGCGCCCCAGAAAAGAGGTGTCGGTTGTCAGCTGGGAAGTTGCAGAAAGTCTGGCTGGCTGGCGCTAATTATTCCCCCTCCACTTCTGCCTTTCTAGTGAAGCACAACAGTTGTAAACTGGGGCAGCAGGGAAATGGGGGGGGGCACAACTTCAAGACCGACTGGGTGCTCCAGGCTTTACCGGGGAACTTGTGGCCTGAAACTGGACTCGTGCCTGCTCTGCTAGCTGGGCTGCATTCAGGCCCAAAGCACTTTTCCAGCACAAAAGGAAATCAGAGGGGTGTGCAGAGCTGGAAACTGTGATTTTCCAGCAGGATGGAGCTCTTGAGCTGGGTAGGCTGAGTATGAACAACCAGAAGCAACCAGAAGCAACTGTTGCCCTTTCCTTCCAGGAGAGCAATCACTGAGGAGTCCCACTGGATCAGGCCAAGGCCCATCTAGTTCAGCTTCCTGCATCTCACAGCGGCCCACCAGGTGCCTCAGGGAGCACGCAAGACAACCAGATGCTTCATCCTGCTTCCGCTCCCTTGCACCTGGCTTTTCAGAGATGGGCTACCTCTCAAATCCAGAGGTTGCACATAGTCATCATGTACTGTAACCTCTGATGGATGTTCCCTCCATTGATCTGTCCACTCTCCTTCTAAAGTCACCTTGGCCAGGTACCATCACAACATCCTCTGGCAAGGAGTTCCGCAGATTGATTACGTGTTGGGTAAAGTATTTTCTTTTGTCTCCAGTAAGTCAATTTTAGTGGATGCCCCCTGGAGTTTAGGCCCTCTTCAGGCCCTTGTTTCATGTTCCAGGCCCATCTAGCCACGTTCACCTTGCAGGGAACAGGGTATGCCTCACCTGTATTCCGGCTCCCTCAGGGACAGTTATTTTCCACACACAGTTGAGGCTGTTCAAATAGGGCTCCGGGAATCCAGGAGACAAGATGGTGCCTTTTCGTTCGGTTAAATTCCCGCCACAGGGCACTGAAACAAACAAGAATTCCCCCACAATGAGATCAATTGCATGCACCGTTGATGCCCTGCTCCCATTCTGCTGTCAGCAGCAGGCTGCCAACCAATATTTCCACCACCCCTCTAACTGGGCAAAGAGGCACCTTTTAAAGTAGTGTGCCCTTATATTTAGCAGGGGGAGAGCAACCCTCCCACTTCACCCCAGCTTGGAGCCTTTTCCAGTGGCTGTTGCTGGTGTCTCTTCTCTATCCGCAAAACCCAAACAAACATAAATAAAAGAAAAACAAACATAAGAACCTCAACAAATGTCATGGAAGGTTGGATGAAACTGGATGAGAGAGTGAAGAATGTGGACGAAATCTGAAACATGGTTATAATTGAAAAACGGTTGAGAGAGAAAGGCGAAGAGAGTCAAGTGGATGACAATCAAGGTATTGCTGTACTTTGACCCTAGTTTTGCACCCTTGCCAAGTCACCAAAGCATGACCTTCTGCCTGGGACGCTCCTGCTCCTGGAGTCTGCCACATAACAGGTCTGCTCCAACTCCCCCAAGGAGTCTGCCACAGGTCTGCCACAGATCCAGGTTTGGTTTCCCACAGCCCCAGCCTAGCCTTGGTGAAGACGTACCAACACAAGTGGGCACAGAGGCGTTCCACTGCGCGAGGGCTCCGGGCATAGTCAAGCACTCCATGCTGTGGGATCCCTGGAGGGCGTAGCCAGCACTGCACTCAAACCGGATCACTGCGCCCACGGAGAAATCGCTGCCTATCCGCCTCCCGTAGCGGGGTTCTGGCACGGAGCTGCACTGCGTGGCACTGGTCCGCGGAACCGCTTCAAAGACACAGGGAGAAAACAGTGTGGGACAGAGCACATTTCCAGAACCAGCAGGACCTCAAGGTCTCTCACTCCAGGAATGAGATCAATAGATCGATAGAGATTTAATGGTTCTTTTCCCCTGAATGTTAATGCCCAGTGACAGATTCACAAGTAAAGATTTTAAGGTTTTATTTTTCTGATTGTAGAGCAAAATTACAGACCAATTATGAAGACACAATAGACTCCTTGCTCCACCAAATTGCAATGGCCATCTCCAAGAAATCCTTCCTAGTCATGAGTATTAATGCAGTGGAGTAAAGTTCTCTACATCACATGATTTCCACCCTCCTAATATGGTTTTCTTCCACCCAGGCCTCTTCTTATGAAATCCTGTTGGCCGCTGAAAGCGTCCCTGGCCTTTTGTCAAATATGACTCCCATAAGCCTCGGTCAAGCCAACCCAGTAAATACCATAATTAAAAACTTATGCTTCTGGCAAGACACTTTTGGAATGTCCCTGAAACAGCTTCCACCGAGGAGGTCTCCACCCTCTAACCACGGTGTCTGCAAAAACGTTTGTTCATGAGACTGCAGGTTGCGGCCTGCTTTATTTTTGCATGCGATGCTGAATATGAATAGCCATGCCTTGCCTCGGCCCAGACGGTGAAGAGATATTTGAATCACTCACAGATTTTTATAACAAAATGCAAGGGTTGGCCATGACCCTTCCTCCTGTCTAACATTGCGTCTGTCTCTTTTTTTATATAGAATTTTTTATTTTATACGTAGATATAGGTAAGGTAGTAGGGAAAACATAGGGAAGGGATACAGTGGTCCACACAAAAGGTACATATTGATTACAGCTTAATTGTCTTCACTTAATTACTGTTTGCATACAATCTAAATCATCATTTATCTTCCTGAAAGTTATGTATACAAATCTTATTCTTATTTCTTATTTGCATAATTATCAACAACCTAACCCTTCTATACATTAATACATTAGCATCTAGCCATTTCTTTTCTTCTATCCATTCAAAAAACATTCTCCAATATTCTTGGATCTTATTTATGTCACCCTCTTTCATTCTTTTGGTTAAAACGTCCATTTCAGCAATTTCATATATTTTCTCTATTAATTGATCAACATTTGGAGTCTCATTTTTCCATTTCTGTGCATACAATAATCTTGCTGCAGTATTTACATGTACAATAAGATGCTTTTTCCCTTTATCTTGAATGCTACCCATCTGTCACATCCATCTTGGGGGTGGACCGATGTCCCGGGTCGAGACGGGCTGAGGGGCGACCTGTGGGTCCCTAGGCAGTCTGAACTGGCGCGAATAATCCTTCTCAGCCTTTGGGGGTCTCTCCACAGCCTGCTTTAATCGGGTTGGCGCCTTCACATTCATCAGGCCCCGTTACGTTACAGGGACCCGGGATAGTTCAGAAAGAGTGCCGTTGGTGCCCCACGCCCCCAGACCCCCCATCTCTGTTGGCTGCCTCTTTGGCCCAAGGGGTGGACACTGGTTGCGTTTGCTTCGGGGAGGCGTCCTGGTGGGTGGGCCCAGAGCCTATGCTGCATAGGGGAGCTCCCTTAGTTGAGGCCCGGCGTTGCCACGGGGCTGGGTCACCCATGGCAGGGTTGTTGAGTGGGGGACTGGACCCTGTCCTACCATATTCCCTGTTGGTACCGGGGCTTTCTCAGGCGCGGGCGCCCCCCGACCTCGGCCTCTGTCCTCGGTCCGTGCAGGGTCCTTTACCTGTACCCCAGAGGGGCAATGGGGTATCCGTCCGACCCCTTCCAGGTGTGGATCTGGTGTGGGTCTTGGGCGTAAGAGGAGGGAGATCCACAAACTCCTTGGGCCACCCTCTCCTCAGCCTCCCAGCTAGAGAGAGAGCGACCTCTCCCCAGTGTGGCTGGGCTCCTTATGAGCTGCCTAGGCAGCCGGCCAGGCCCCACCCCTTCCTGTGAGGGCGGGACTTCCCCTGGGACCTCCCCCAGGGCTGACATCATGGGTTGGCTCATTACCAGCACCAAGAAGCTTAGATGGCTGGAGAAGCCATGACGTCACATTCTTGAAGCCATGGACCTGGACCGAACAATATGGCTGACTCAGATAATCGCCGCGAACCTCCTTGGCCGCGAACGACAAGGATTGCCACCGGAGGGGCTCTCTCGCTCGCACGGCGTGCGTGTGAAAGTTAATTTTATGGGGGGGGTGAGTATAGAAGTTTAAAAAAATACTCTCAATAGCCTAGAAGTAAAAAATAATTCCTCTCATATTGACAACTACTTGTGTCATGAAGAGATTTTAATGTAATTTTCCTACATATTTATCTAATTTTTGCCCACCCTCCCCTTTTTTCTTCCCTTCCCGTTCACACTTTATTTCTGCTTGTGTAGATTTCAAAAAATAAGTCTGTCAAAACAGTGCAATCCGAGTTTAAATAGACAGCAAGTGGCATTTCGTCCGGTATGTTCAGTAATATAATTACGCGGAATTAAACCTTGTAATTGCATATTAACTCATAATTAGGTTACCAATGATGTTTCTCCACGATCACACGTTGTTATTTTGGTAAGTTTTTACTTCAGGAGTAAACGATTCAGTCCTAAACATCACGCGAAAACCCATTTGAAATGCTTGGAATGAGCAATGTTTTGCACTTAACAACACGGCTGCTAAGCCCGCCCCCTAGCTTCAATTCTTTCCTATTGATTGTTAAGGGAGGGCCGGGGGTTGACCAGCACCTGTGCCGTCTGCTTGAGGCCTTGAGAGGCCTCGGCTCGGCCTGCTCTTCCCTGGTCTAACCTGCGCCAGCCTCTGGCCTGGCAAGCCAGGGACCGGCCTTGCCCGGGGTCCCTTGATGGCCTCGACCCAGCCTCTTGGCCGGTCCTGGGAGGTGACACCATCATATTGAGAAGAAATAATTCTGGTCTGGCCTGTATCTCCCATTTCAACATTTCTTGTAACATAGGATGTACTAAATGCCAAAAAATTTTCGCCTTTCACAAGTCCACCACATATGGTAAAATGTTCCGTTTTTATCTTTACATTTCCAACATTTATTTGGGGTACCTGGATACATTTTTGCTAGCTTCTCAGGTGCTAAATACCATCTATAAACCATCTTATAAAGATTTTCTTTCAGATTTAGTCAGTCTGATATTTGTTACCCAGATCTTTTCCCATTCACCAATTTCTATATTGTATCCAAAGTTTCTAGCCCACTGCACCATTACATCTTTTACCGTTTCATCCTCCATTCTCATTTTCAAAAGAAATCCATACATCTTTTTCATATATTTGTCTTTCTCATTTAATAAAAGTTCATCAAAATCCATCCTTTTCTCATGGATACCTATTTTCTCATCTTCCCACCAGTCCAAAAATATTCCTTTGTTCTCCAAGTCTCTATCCTGTAACAGTTACAGGAACTGTTACATGGTGTTTGTCTCCTAATTTGCTGCGCAGCAGCAAATTCTCCTTCTCTTCCTCCAGCCAACTTCCCAAAGCACAGAGCGGAGGAGAATTTCAGATGAAGAGCCATTTTTAGGAAACATGAACGGAATGAATGCAGATTAACCTTTGGACATCTGGTGATCCTAAAAAGAAATTAAATTACTCCTTCCTTCACATTTCTTGCAGAGCAGCCGGTGCTGAACCACAGAAGAGAGATTCAGACAGGCTGCCTGGGCTCAGATCGTCTGGTATGGGGAATACAGAAGCCCCGGCTCAGCAACACATGCAAAGGGCTCTCCAGTGGGAGCGTTCCATTCACATCTGCGCTTCTGGCTCCCAGTCGGCTGCCCCTCGGCTCCCACCCTGCACTCAGAAGCTGGAGCACGTAAGGGGATAATTCCACCAGAAAAGCCCACTGAGGCACAGAAGAAAGGGATAAGGGAACTAAACTGGAGCTGGAGGGGAAGCCTCTGTGGCCTCGCTGCCCCCTTGGGCTGCCAGGGCCTGTCCTTACCCTAGTGCAGAGATTTTTACCAGGTGTGCTGGGGCATGTTGATGGGCCGTGAAAGGTTCACAGGTGTGTCAGGGAGCCCAGTGGATGGGAAGAGCTGAAAAACTCTTCCGAGTTCTGCAGTTCTGTTTCTAGGGTAAAAGGTAAAGGTTTCCCCACAACCGAATGGTCTAGTCATGACCGACTGTAGGGGGCGGTGCTAATCTCCATTTCTAAACCAAAGAGCCGGCATTTGTCCGAGGACAGGTTTCCGTGATCATGCGGCCAGCATGACTAACATCATGACCTTCCCACCGAAGTGGTACCTATTTACTCGCATTTTTAAGCTGCTTTTGAGCTGCTCAGTTAGCAGGAGCTGGGACAGGTGACAGGAGGTCACTCCTTCGCAAGGTCTCGAACTGCCAACCTGACAGTCAGGAAGCTCAGCAGCCGCGGTTTAACCCGCAGCGCCACCACATCCTTGGCGTATAATTGTGTAGGGTAATTGTAGGTACTAACAAATTGCTGGTCCCTCTTCTTGAGCTGGCAGAACCCGGAAGAGCCTCCTGGAAGTGACATCACAAGAGGTAAAGACCATAGTGAAGACCATAGAGGTCCATGCATCGTGAGGGAAAAAAAAACAACATTGAAAATTGCTGTCCTAGAGGAAAGGAATGCACTAACGCTAACCGGACATTTCAGTGGGTGTCAGCTCTGCCATGCAGGCCCAAGCTTGGGGCTTCTGACCCGACTGCTTTGCGCTGCTCAGGATTGGGCTCTGAGCGAGTGCTGGGGGCTGGGGAGAGCTGGACCTCTCTCTGCCTTTGGAGTCAGCCTAGACTGCCCAAGGTCGGGTTTGTATACCTGCCCAAACCACACTGACAAGGCTGACACTGTGCTCTGCACATGGACGGCCATCAGGATGGTCTAAGCTAAAACACAGTGGCATTGGGGGGGGGGCTTCAGGAGATCAGGCACAGGGAGGGGCTGTCCTTGTAACAGCTGCTCCTCTCCACAATCAGCAAAGATTAGGGGTGGCGTGGGAGTGTGAGGTTGCAATTAACACTCCAGAAGGAAGGAGCCAATCCTGACTTGGTTTCATCAGAGCCTTTGATTCAGTTACATCATTAGCGGTTGCTATCAAAAATCCACCCCATAATTAGGCAGAGCGTCAACCAAAAGGTTTTTTTGATTAGAGCAAAAAGCATCTGAAAGAATCACGGCTGAGGCTTCTCGTGGTAGCTTCAGATGTGGTGGCTAAGCTGACTGACCAAGAAATTCCAGAGGTTGTCCAGAATTGCGAAGGTTTTCTGGAGAAGAAACATCCAAGGGCTTTGTGAGCCTTCCCTGCTGGGAAGTCGTTAGGGCCTCCCCATGATGGCTTTGAAAAACACCCCAGGGGAAGTTATTTATTTATTTTTTAAGAGAGAAAATGAAATTGTCATAAGGATCTAAAAAAAGCAGTACTCTGAAAAGTAAAGTGAGATAAATCAAGGTGGGCACAGCCAGAAGAATGGTCTGTAAACACACACAGTATACAGCCCTGTCCCTCAAACTGTGAGTCGGGACCCACTAGTTAGGTCACAAGCCCATTTCAGGTGCGTCCCCCCATTCATTTCCATATGTATTTTACTTTTTAATGTACGAGGCCTGAGGCTACCACGGCATGCGACTGCATTTGGGGAAATTTTTGCAGGTCTGTACTTTGAACAGGCTTCTATGGAGGCGCTTTAGACAATGATGGTCAACGGGGCTTCCTCCTGGGTAAGTGTGGATAAGATTGAAGCCTCTGGGATGTTTGGGGAATGTTTTTAAAAACAGAGCAGCCGATGGGAAGGGTTAGGAGGGCTCTTCTTTATTTTAAATACATTTTTAGAATAAGTATAGCAAGCTTAATTTACTTACTGAGGGTGCAATCCAGCACCCTTCGTTGGGCCAACGCAACATGCTTGCGTCGGCCCAACGTCAATAGCGCCGACACAGGGGTGCCGACTGGCGTCAGCGCTACAGCTCTCGGGCCAACGCTAGCACTAGTGCCAGCCCAAGGGCACTGATGCGAGGCTGTGCTGAGCTGCCCTTGCACCAGCCAAAGTCCGCTGGCACAAGGATGGTTCTGGGAGGAGGGCGGGCAGGTGGGAGAGCAATTCTGGGCAGTGGTTGGGCGGGCCGGTAGGTGTGCCAGCCTGGGGAGAGGGGTGGGCCTGGGATGGGGCTGGTAGGCTGCATCCAAGGCTCCGTTTCCAGGCTGTGCGGCCCCAATTCAGTGCCTATTTAGCAGGCACAGATCCGAGGAACCGTACGGTGAGGCTGGAGCCTCTACTGGGGCAAGGGCGCAAACGTGCTGCAGGCCCAGCAGCCGTGCCATTCCAGTGCAACTTAGGATTGCGCTCCTTTTTAAATTATTATTTTGATTTTTTAAATAAAAGGATAGAAACAAGCTCACCATTACAAAACAAGAATTAAACTAAAACCAAATTCAGAATATATAGGACAAGAACGGAGTAATACATTTAAATTACTTTACAATGTATTAATAACTGCTCCACTTAGAAAACTGTACCTCTTAGCCAAGCTCTTATTCTTTACTTTTATTGCTTCTTTTTAATCTCCTTAGCATTCATTTTAATCCCCAGTAAAATATCTTAAACCTCAGGGCGCAATCTGGGTAGCACAATCCTACCCTTCCCCTTGCGTTGACGCGTGGGCCGTGTGGTCTCCTCGGATCTGTGTCCGCTCTTTAGCGGGCGCAGATCCAAGGAGCACATAGGGGAAGCTGGAGCCTCCCCTGCTCCAGCCTCTCCTATGCAGCGTTGGATATGGCTCTGCCGAGTCGGACCTCGCCATTCCAGCGCTGCATAGGATTGCGCCCAGTGATGTCATCCGGGTGCACCAGGAACCGGAACGCCCGGATGATTGGCAGCCCTCCGCCCCTATGGCGGAGGCCAGCCACGCCTCCCTGCGCCTGGAATAGCTCCGTTTCAGAACGATTCGGATGCACGGGAGGGTGGGCGGGCCCTGGAACAGCTCGCCTGTCCTTGGGAGAGGCGGCGTGGGCCGGGCCCGTCCGCGGAACAAGCAGAATGCTGTACTGGCCTGCTCCGCCCGGATGCCACCGCTGATTGCGCCCTAAACTGAGTTAGGCCGGCATAAGCTTGGCCAGCAAAGTTTGGCCAGCACAAGGGCCACCCTAAAGTGTGTTTGGACCACTCTCAGAGTCAGAGAGGCCAACAGACAGATGTGTGCCATCCTCCCTGATTCCAAGAGTAGCCTAAACTATGGTGGCAAACTTTGCTGGCTTAGTTTATGCTGGCCTAACTCCAGTTTAGGATTGTGTTCTAAATTATCCACTTTGTCGGGTCACCCCTCCAGCCTGGGGGTGCTCTCATCGGGCACAGATGCCCCGAGGCCTTCGCTGCACCTCCGCCATGGCCGGGGAGGGCTTGGCGCACCCCGCAACACCTGGCTCAGACATGGGCTGCCCCTCCCGGCCTCCAGCAGCAGCAAGGCCCAGTCAGGCAGAGCGACTGCTGCGTTCGAGGATGCAATGATTGCAACTCGGCCCAAGGAAGGCTGGGGTCCTCGCCTGTCTCGGGCATCTCAGGTGGTGCCTGCAGCACGCCATGAGACAGGCAGAGCCAGGACAGGCCGCCGAACACTGGGGCGGCCATTGCTTGTCCCGCAGCCCCTGGTCCCCACAGCTGGCAGGGGGGGGGCTGGCAATATCCCCAGCAGGCCGATCGCTGCCCCGCAGAGTGGTGCAAGATGGTAAACACCCCATGGAGGTCTACAGGTCCCCCCCCAGGCCTCTGGATTGGACTCCTTGCCTTTCAGCCCAACCCCAGAGGCAGGCATAGGGGTGGAAGGGGTGGGGCTTGCCCCATTTAAGTCCTCAGTGGCGGATGATGAGGGGCAGTTGGGTCTGGGCAGCTGGCTCATGCAGTCGTTAAGGTGGTTCCAAGACTACAGACCAAGGTGGAGCAACCCCCTGCCCCTGAAACTGAGGCTCTGAGGCCTACCCTAAGCCAGGAGTAATGTCTAGAGCTATGGCGACAGGACAGGCAGGCAGGCATCCAACCGCTACGACGTCCCATGCACCCCAGACACACCTATTCATCTAAACCATTACACCAAAATTTCCCTTCTCAATCAGGAAGTCAATGAGTGGTTTCCAGTTATCATTAATGACTTTACTGACTTCTCTTTAAGTAAAATCATAAGTTTGTCCATTTCCATTAAATTCAAAATTTTTATCCACCCATCTTCAATGGAAGGTACAGTACCTCTGAAACTTTCCAATGTTGCACATACAGTATCCTTGCTGCAGTTGTGATATACAAAAATAAAATCTCAAAGTCTTTTGGAACCTCATCCTCAAGTATACCCAGCAAGAAGGCTTCTGGTTTCATTTGTAGATTTACCTTAAAAATCCAAGGATTGTGCACTTAATTTGATTTTGTTATACGAAAAGTGTTGTATGGAAAGTCATAACTGCTTGATGTTGTTACTTTTGGCCCTGAAATTGCTTCCAGGTTAATGACATCACTTCTGATAGGTCCTGAGAGATTGACATTCTAAAAAGTTGGTCCCGGTGCTAAAATGTTTGAGAACCACTGCTTTATAGTATTACTTTGTTGTCAGGCAGAAAAGTGGGATAAGAAGAGACTAAGTGGTAGTAGTTCCTGGCCACCCAGAAAGAGTGTCCAGGATACTTTCCTCACATTCCTGGACATACACACAGCAAGAACTGTGACACATGAAATTAGAAAAACAAACAAATCAGAGCCTTCCTTGACTCTTGTTGTCCAGGCAGGTGGGCACAGCTAAGGCTGAAAGAGCCAGGAAGATTTCCCCACGTGGCTCTCTCTGACCTTCGGGCTCATTCCAATCGTGCTGTAGCACATGTGCCCTGCATGATGGCATCCTGGCAAAATGTGTCAAAATGTGCCATTTTTGCATCCTGGTTATTTGCACACCACATGATATATCCTCCGCCTCTTACCTCAGTCTTAACCCTACCTTTGTGTTTTTGAAATAAATTTTTAAAAAATACATCTAATACAAAATACCCCCCAGGATGCTACCCCCAAACAGTGTCCAGTAATGCCAATGACCAGGACACATTTGGCTGGGATATAGTTGTCCAGGTTGCAATGGCCCAGCCACGATTCCAAGCAGGGACACATCAGATGTTAGTGGGATCTGGTGGAGGAACATTTGTGCCTCCCAAATTCTGTGCTTTTATCATACACAATTTAACCTTTTTGCTAAATGGAACTGCAGTAATTCCTGTTGACCTGCATGTCCACACAGCACAGGCTTCACACAGATACGTCACTGTACTTAGCGGGGCCAGATTCCTGGCTCTCCTACCTTGATACACAAAGTGGAACCCTTTGGCAGTGGCTCGACCTTTGGCGCTGAACTTTATCAGGATCTGGTTGGTGGTGGCCAGAGGCAAGGACTCACCTGCCGGCAGAGAAGACAAGACCATTCAAAAACATAAACCACCACAGCCAAAATGCAATATAAACGACAAATTCTGAAAGTGTGATTTGTCAGATCATCTTATTTCCCCGGACATCACCCAAGTCAAGATGTGCAAAGTCCAAAGCAGGTCCACGGTGCGTGATCTCCCCCATTCCCAGATAAAACAAAACGAACAACACACACACACCCCTGTATCTCGGCATCCCACGTTTGCCTGGAGGCAGTCAGATGTTGCATTCAGCGCAGGCAGAGGTGGGAATGGAGCAGGCATCCCGGCTCCACTGCAGGCTGATTTCATACAAATCCCTCTAAGCATGGTTGTGGTAGCCCTCTCGAGTCTTCTGGTCCTAGCTGGGCTTCATTGCTACTTGTAAATCACTACCCACCTTCTTAGCAAAGTTTGCCATATTATAAAGCAGACAAAACAGGCTCACTTAAATTAACTGTCGACACCCAATGCCCTTTGAAGGTTTGGTGTACACAATTCTTTTAAATGGGTCTCCTTATACCCATTATGACTTGTAACCTATGAAGAACATTTCCTCCATTCCCCTTTTAATGGAATCTGGGCCAGAAGCCATCACCACATCTGGTGGCAAGGAGTTCCACAGATCAATTATCCACTGGGTAAAAATAAATATTTTCTTTCACTTTCAAAGCAAGTATTGGTAACTGGCTATATGGGATGATTGGGGCGGGGGGAGGAAAAGAGCAAGGCTCCAGTTCAGTAGGCTGTTGCTTAAAGGCCTCTATTCTCCAGGCAGGGAGACTGAGTCCAGGACAGGGTAGTCTGATCACCGACGTATTTATGGCCTCTGTATACGCCTGGCCCTTTCCAGGGCAATGTATTCCCTTTCATCTATCCAAGGTGGTGTAACTGTGCTGTGCCCTTCTAAATCTTCCTCGTCACGAAGTCCTCACTTAACATTGTTGAGAAGTTCTGGGAAAACAAAATCTATTTTATCATAGGCTAATTGATATATGTACTCAAGAGTTAAGTTCCTACAGTGTATTTCTGGTCAGAGAATCATCACAAACATCTAAATAAAGACCCCAAACACTTCTAATATCAAACACTTTTCCTCCATTCCGATAAATCATATAATTTCCATAAATCTCACAAATTCCTACAAATCCCTACAAATTCCTACACAGCACACACATTTACAAAAAGATTACCCAATTTAGACTCGCCAATCAACCTAACCTGCACACCTTTGAGATGCGGAAAGAAACCGGAGTACCCAGAGAAACCCCACCTAGGCATGGGGAGAACGTGCAAATGTCACATCGACAGCAGCCCTGGCTGGGAACCTTTTTTTCTTTCTCAATGTTATGATGAAATGAAAAAATGTTCAGTGAGGACTAGTATTTCACAAACCACTGCAAACAGCAGGCAAGCCTGGTGACACTGACTGCTCCTCTCCCAACTCTCCCCCAAGCTACGCGACCCACAGATGCTGTGACAGATCCCACTCTGTTCCCATTTCTCCTCCAGTTCTAATTGGTACATGATGGAAACCCACCACCATCCAAGCTTTTGTGAATGTCTGATGGGCCTCCAGTAGCTCCAAGCCACGCCTTGCCTTCTCCATCTCAACATGCCACGTAGCTGATGGTCATGGGGCCTCCTTATGCCACAGCCACACTCCCTCCAAAGTCACCTGCCTAGAATGGGGCCTCCTCAGAGCCACCTGTTCTTCCTCTGCCTGCCCCGCTTTCCGCACATGAGCATTAGAGCCAACAACATTGTGCACTGAAGCCCATCTCCTGAAAATCTCTGCCTGTCCACATCTCATTTCTCTACAGTGGGGAGCAAAAACGCAGAAGAAAACTCTTTTGTGATTGATCCCAAAATCATCAGAGTCCACCCTGCTGTTGCTAGGCAACCACAGTTGTCTTCTCCTCCTGCCATCACCAAACCGCCATCTTGGAACTGAACTGAAGAAACATGAATGGACGGGATGCCAGGAGGGGGCCCTACCCAGAAGCCCCTCTAGTGTCTGAACCAAACCTGTTCTTTTCCAGGCTGACAAGAGTTGTGGGGGTGGGGTGGGGTGGGGTGGGGGACACCACGTTTTTACCTGTGTGAGAACCAGATAGAGAGCTGAGGAGACGGGAGTGTTGGTTGGGGCCATCGTGCACTTCAATGATATCATGGAGAGCTGTTTGGAAGAAGGCAAACTGGCCAAACACAACTGCAAATGAAACACACCAAGGAAAGAGAACATGTTTACACGACTTAACACACGAAGAAGCAAGTCAGGGTTCAGCCAGTCATCATGTCGCAATCATCACGACCAACTACATCAGCATACCAAAGCTAAGGAACACTCTCCTGTGACATGTTGTGGACAGGAATTTATAATGTGTTTATTTAAAATGTTCACAACAGAGGCAGATCTAAGGGAGGGCAAATCTCTAAGTTTTGCAAGAAGCCTTACCTTGCAGTGGAAATCACTCCTCTCCTGCACTGTTCTAGCCAATCCTCACAGGGAAAAGCAACATCTTGGCGTTGCTTACTGGCTACAGCAGCAGGGGAGAGGAGGGGTTTACATGACAGGGTAAGGCTCCTCGCAACACTTAGAGCTTTGGCCTCCCTTAGATCTGCCTCTGGTTCACAAGTACTTTACATACACTCTCTCAGTAATTCTGAACACCTTGTAGGACAGGCCATCGTCATTATTTTAATATAAATGAAGAGATGAGCAGCAATAGTTTGCTTAAGGCTGCCTAGCGAATTGATGGCAGAGGTGCAACTGATCTATGAACACCCCGATTTGTAGGTTCTTCTCACGGTGGCTACACCGCACCATGTCTGTTTGGCAAATGTGCTTGGATATGCCCCCTCAGAACAAGAACAGCCGTGGCCAAATTCAGACAGATTCAGTGTATATAATTGTGGCTGACAGACGAGCCAAAATGTCAGGGAAGACCTTCCTTTCTCCTCCTTCTGCCCTGGCCTGCATCTCCAAGCACGGAAAGAACTAGTGGGGGTTAGAATAGATGACCTCTAAGGCTCTTCCTATTCCAACATTCTACGCTTGCCAGGCAGTTGACAGTCATGGGGCCTCCCTAGGCCACAGGATTCTAATTTAAGATACACGGCTAACATAACCTGAAAGTGATTGTTCTTTTTTGTGGGTCAGAAAGGAACAGCTAAGTAAGAAATAGCCAGGCCGGCGCAGCTGGGCTGCATCCTAAGCCCGTTAGGAGGCAGCAACAGCTCAGCACAGGGCAAGGGAATGTTTTCCCTTTGCTTTTCCAAGGTAAGCCCCAGCCGGCCCTATGGGGCTGCTCGGACCTGCACCTGCAGATTTGCAAGCACAGGTCCACGTGGCCAGGAGCAGCCCAAATTGGGGCCTCCCAGCCAGGGATGGGGGTTAGGATATGGCCCAAAGGCCGTGTCCCGTCTCCACCCCAGGCGCAACACCAGGTGCCGCCCCATTACGCCTCTGGCATGCCCTCAGCGCAGTTCTGCGTTGGCCGAGCGACACCGGTGCTCGACCAGCACAGCTGAGGGTGCAGCAGAGCCTGTGCGTCAGCGCTGCTGCTTGTGCAGGTCCAGCGACTGATTCTGTGGCGCAGACGCGCCTGACAGCCTGTTTGCAGCAACACTGGTTCAGTGCAAGAGTGCTGCACCAGCGTGCGCTCTCACTGCCCTGTTTCATTCCAGAAACCTTACAGCCCAAGCCAAGGAACAGAGGTACCAGAACGGCTACTGCTGCATCCCGCAGGAGCCACAGCAGTCGCAGGAGTCTCTTGGAGGAGATGTTTGTCCCCTTCCCCTGGGGAAAGCCATGGGGCTACTCAAGTCTCTGCCAACTACTTTGCTAGTGCAGCCTCCTATTGGGCATCCAAGTCCAACATGGGGGGCGAGATATGGCAGTGAGTGCCGCCGCCAGTCCCACCCCCTCCCTCAGCCACTCCTCCTGTCCCTTTACCCAGTTCCATCCTCTGCCTCCCCCAGGTCCCGCTGCTCCCAAAAGCTGCTCCACAGGCCTGCAGTAGCACTTCCTGCTGTTGCTGGGGCCTTCTGCAGTGCTGCAAATGCGCTTTGTGCCGCGTTTGTTACACCAGAGCTGATGGCAACAGCTGACCGCCAACTTCAGGCCTGGGCCCGCATTCAGTTGTGTGAGAGTCCTCAAGTTGGCCACTGGTTTTCTGTTGGCTACTGATTTGTTGGGTGACCTGGACTGTTATATGTTGAAACAAATACATTAAGTTTAATGGGGGTGACAATCATCCTAGTGGTGCCATTGCATTTAAGCTGTGTACATGACATTGTAATTTATTTATCGGTACGGTCTATACCATACAGGTGGTAAGAATACACAGAGGAACTACACACAGAGTACACAGAGGAACAGAGATGGCAAGAATACACAGAGGAACTATATAAGGCCAATCTAAATGTTCCTGATAACCACAATGGTGCAGTCACTAAGCTCGAACCTGACATCCTGGAGTGTGAAGTCAAGTGGGCTTTAGAAAGCATCACTAACAACAAAGTTAGTGGAGGTGACAGCATTCCAGCTGAGTTACTCAAAATCTTAAAAGATGCTGCTGCACTCCATATGCCAACAAATTTGGAAAACCCAGCAGTGGCCACAAGACTGGAAAAGATCAGTTTACGTTCCAATCCCAAAGAAGGGCAATGCCAAAGATTGTTCAAACTACCGCACCATTGCACTCATTTCACATGCTAGCAAGGTGATGCTCAAAATCCTACAAGCTAGGCTTCAGCAGTATGTGAATCGAGAACTACCAGATATAAGCTGGTTTCCGAAGAGGCAGAGGAACTAGAGATCAAATTGCCAACATTCACTGGATCATGGAGAAGGCAAGAGAGTTTCAGAAAAACATCTACTTCTGCTTCATTGACTATGTCAAAGCCTTTGATTGTGTGGATCACAACAAACTGTGGCAAGTTCTCGAAGAGATGGGAGTACCAGACCACCTGATCTGCCTTCTGAGAAACCTGTATGTGGGCCAGGAAGCAACAGTTAGAACTGGACATGGAACAACCGACTGGTTTCAAATTGTGAAAGGAGTATGACAAGGCTGTATACTGTCACCCTGCTTATTTAACTTATATGCAGAGTACATCATGAGAAAGACTGGGCTGGATGATTCACAAGCTGGAATCAAAATTGCTGGGAGAAATAACAACCTCAGATATGCAGACGACACCACTCTAATGGCAGAAAGTGAGGAAGACCTCAAGAACCTTCTGATGAGGGTAAAAGAGAAAAGTGCCAAAATTGGCTTGAAGCTCAACATTAAAAAAAAACTAAGATCATGGCAACCACTCCCATCACTTCCTGGCAAATAGAAGGGGAAGAAATGGAAGCAGTGACAGAGTTTATTTTCCTGGGCTCCAAGATCACCGCAGATGGTGACTGCAGCCATGAAATTAAAAGACGTTTACTTCTTGGCAGGAAAGCTATGGCGAATCTAGACAACTTAATAAAAAGCTGAGACATCGCCCTGCCAACAAAGGTTTGCATAGTCAAAGCTATGGTTTTCCCAGTAGTCATTTATGGCTGTGACAGCTGGACCATAAGGAAGGCGGAGTGCCGAAGAATAGATGCTTTTCGAATTATGATGTTGGAGAAGACTCCCCTAGACTACAAGGAGATCTAATCAGTCAATCCTACAGGAAGTCAAGCCTGATTGCTCCCTGGAAGGACAAACACTGCAGCTGAAGCTCAAATGCTTTGGCCACCTCCTGAGAAGAGAGGACTCTTTAGAAAAGACCCTCATGCTGGGAAAGATGGAAGGCAAAAGGCGAAGGGGGCGGCAGAGGATGAGATGGTTAGAGAGTGTCACCGAAGCAATGAGCATGAAATTGGGCGAACTCTGGAAGGTAGTGGAGGACAGGGAGGCCTGGCATGCTGTGGTCCAGGGGGTCACGAAGAGTAGGACACGACTTAGCAACTGAACGACAACAAAAAATGGTCGGGAGAAGGTTCATCGGGGGTGTGTGTGACACAATGTGCTCTTGCACCAGGTGACACAAACCCTAGTGACATCACTGTCCAGCACTTTCTGCATAGGAAACAGATATTTCACCATTGAGCTATGCACCCTCCCTCAACGGCCCCAGAAGCACCACCAAGAAATAAACGGAGGCTGCATAAAAGCAGCACTTGCATGGCTTGTGGCCAGAAGCCGCGTTCCACATTCTGTTCCCCCCCCCCCAACACGACTGCTTTCATGTAAATGCATCTGGGCGAGAAGCAGATTTTCCTTTTTTACTCAAATGTGAGGAGGGAAAAAATAACAAGATCATTAGACCATTTTTTTAAAAGCTGCCTTCTGAAGGATTTGGGTTATTTATGCGTGTGTGAGAGGGCGAATGTGTGTTGTTACATATCTATTTCTATATATCTTTATCAAAGCACAGCAGCAGCAGCTTTCTGTCCTGAACCCTCCAGGCTCAAATTCTTCTGATCATCACTGGTTTTTTGCTTGCAAGACGTGTTATTCACAGCTTGAAAATGTCCGTTTCCAGGTTCCACAAGCTCCTCGATCCCTGGCTAAGACATTTCAGTGGCAAGGCCTCCAGCAATGGTTGTGTATTTTGCAAAACTGGCTGCCGTGCCATGCAGAATGCCATGCTGGGGCTGACCTTGAAGTCCCTGCTGGGGCAACCCCACGGAAGGCTGGCTCTGTTGTCAACCCCAACAGGTTGTGGAAAGGGCAGGAACTCACATTCCAGAAGAGTGGGACTGACTATTAAAATATATATGGTATATATATATGCTGCCCTGCCCCCCCCCCCCAAATCACAAAATGGTTTAGACTGCAAAGGAGTGATTTTATGGAATTTTGTTTTATGGAAAAGCATTTAAAAATAAACATTTAAAAATAAACCCTCTTCCACCCTTCCAACACAATTTTGCTTCTCTCCCCCTTCAACATCTCTTTTCCGAATCATGAAGCCTTTGGCATGACACTGTGAAAGCTCAGATGCGTCTTACATCCTGACTGCACAGTCAACCCAGACAGATGTGGGGACGAGAGCAGCCTTATTTTTTAAGGAATGGCAGTGAAGCAGACAAAAAGGATAACCTTTTGACCCATGCAACACTGCGAGAAGTGCACCTGGTTGGGGGGCATTTTGCCCCTCGCTGTGCAGCTCTGTATGACTGCTCACCATGAATGAAGCTGTTTCCAGTCAAGAGATCCTCCCTGCTCTTGCTAAGGATTGTTGACTTTCATCTCATTGCAACCTTCTGGTCCTCCCTGGAAGGTGTGATGGATTTCTCATTGTGCTCAGGAGCTGTGCCACATGGCAGGGAGTTGACTCCGCAACAAAATGCTACTACAGGGGAGTGACTCATTGCTATATATCAGTCACTCTTTTCTTAGGAAATGAGTGGTGTGGTCTATGCGGCAACCCCCTGCAGGTGCAGACAAAACCCAAATTCACTTCCTGAGGTGTGGCCTGCTCTGCCATTTCTTTATTACAGAAAAGAAAAGCAACATTTTGAGTCCTCGTGGTTGTGAAGACAGAGACTGACGGTGTGTGGCCAATGGCTGGCAAAATCTCCAAGACGGAGGGGAGGTGGCAAAATAAGCTCTCTCGCGGCCAGAGGGTGGGGCTTTATGCCCAAGGACCTCTTCCTGCCTCCGAATGCTAACTGTAGTAAATAAATTATTCAATGTGATGAATTGTTGTCAAATGAATTATGCAACGTGAGAAGTATGAAAATGTGCTTAATATGCATAACTACAATCAGCTGCATCACTGAAATTTTGGAGAAGAGTTGGGTTACCTTGACCAACAATTCTGATTTAACTCAGTAATTTTAAAGCTGATCTGTAAGGTAGGTCAGTCCCATATTGGAGATGGGGAATTCTGAGGGCACAATCCTAACTTGCGCTGCAACAGGCAGGCAGGCTGGCATGCACTGGATACAGCTCAGGTTGGGAGGCCACTGGAGCCTCCACAGGGCAAGGGGGTGCTTGTCTCCTTGCCCTGGAGTAAGCGCCAGCCGGGCCGATGTAATGGGGCTCCCAGATCTGCGTCTGCTGTTCAGCGGCCTGAAGGGCCTGCAGCAGCCTGACTTGGGACTGCGTGACCTGGGGGATGGGGGGTTGCATAACTACTCCCCCCTCCCAAGCCCAGGGAACTCCCAATTTAACAGCCCCTCTATGTGATGACTTCTGGGTGACCAATGATAACCAATTATGAGGCTTCTCATTATATATTGACCCCTGCGTGAGAAACCATTTGGATTTCCTGTCTCAGGCCACCCCTGCAGGGCAGACCACCCAGGTTCAGACAAAGATGAGGTTGGTGACCCTCCAAGACGTACCATAATCCTTAGGCACCACAATGAAATACAAGCACACTTGTCCACTGGTGTAGTTCTGGGGATAGTTTGGAGACAGGACCACGCCGTCCGATCCGGTGTATTGACCACCGCATGGAGCTGGAAAAAGCAAAAAAGAAACCCTTAGGCCAGCCACATGCCACACAAGTCCTTCCCTCATTTCTGGAGACGCCCTGTAGTACTTTCTTAAGTCAATCCGCAGCACACTGCGGGCAAGCTGCACATTCTCATTAAGGACAGACAGAATTCACCTTAAGTGAAGATTGTGCCTGATGCATATTTCATGACGAGCATCATGCCCCTGACTGGAGGGGACGTCATGTCAGGGACGCACCTGACTGTGTGATTCTTCACCAGTATCTGTTTGATCTCCGGCTGGGCTGTCGTATGCAGAGAGTTGCTTGTGGGCCTGATGCATATGCAAGCATATGCGAGTCAGCTTTCGGAAGAGGTACGTGTGCACGATAACCTCTTGAACTGCTGTGTTCCTATAGCTTTGGAGTTCTGGAAGTATGCTAATGTGCATGCATTAAACGTGCATGCATTATGAGCGCAACTTGAAGCCAGACCCCCACCAATTCACCCACATCAAGCTTACCTGTACACGTAGGACGCAGTTTGTTCCACACTGGTTTCCCGTCCCCTCCCATGATGCACGTCAGCGTGGATGTTCCTTCAATCACATAGCCACTGTCACAGTAGTAGGTGATTGTCGATCCAAGTTTCCACTCACTGCCGGCCCGGGTGCTGTTCTTAATCAAGCCAGGGTCAAAGCAGGATTCTCTGGGGTTTTCTGAAATAGAAATTGCATGATTGGTCTTTGCATATGGCCTGTTGGCTATGCCAGATACCCAAGTGCTGAGGGATCTGCTCAGAGAAAGATGCTAGTTGGCCAAATGGAGAAAGATTCTAAGGGAGCGATTTTGAACATTTTTCTTACAGCACACTGACCTCCGTGGTCTTTGCCTTTTGTGACGTCACCTCTGGGGAACACTTCCGGGTTTTGTGGCTCTTTTTCTAGGGCAACTGTCTCTAGTAATGAATTGTCTGTCCCTCTTCTTGTACTGGCTTTGCCGGCAGAGGAAGAGGGACAGTGCATTCAATGCTACAGAAAGTTGCCCTAGAAACAGCAGCAGAACCCGGAAGACTTTTTCCAGCCACCTCCAACTGCCCTGTTCCAAACCCATTTAACACCTGTTGACAGTTCATGGCACACCAATGTGCTGCAGCACGTTGGCTGAAAACATGGGAAGCCAGATTCGTGTGGAGGTGCAAGTGGAGATGCACAAGATAGCTAGAAATACTGTTCTGATTCCAGCACAAGCTATTGTTGGTTGACGCTGGTGGTATGATGCCATCTTGTCAGTTCAGGAATGAATGCTTTTGAATTCCTATAGCTTTTAGAAGGCCAGAGGTATAGGCCATGGGTATCCACACCAAAATGGAGATCTGGAGGATGTAATGCTAAAGCCAAAAATGCATTTCACTTATGTTGATCACACAATAACAAGAAGTCCAAGGCCACAATACCAGTATTTCTACCATGCCCAACCACTCAGGAGACTTTCAACAGGCTTCAAGTCCTGTTCCATAGCCCAAGACTGCCCAAAGTGTCCCACCAAATGCCTCTCCTTTTACCCAGCAGCACAACAATGGTTGCATGTGTTGCAACTCCTTCTAGTTTGAGAATTCAAAAAAGAAGGGAACAGCATGCAAGAGGCAGTGTGGAGGTCAGTGATAGGCGACGTGATCTCCAACACACTTCTCCTTTTGGGCACTGGTGTACATTGGAGAGAGAGAGAGAGAGAGAGAGAGAGAGAGAGAGAGAGAGAGAGAGAGAGAGAGAGAGAGAGAATGATCAGCAGTGATAGTGGGAAGGCAGAAAGGGGGCCAACTCTTGGGGGGGTCCATGGGGTACAGGCAACAGGACCTGAGGCTAGCACTGCTCCCCTATAGGAATGGATTAAAGAATTGTGACACTATCATTTGAAATCAAGGGAAAGGGAAGAAACAAAAAAATCTAGAACACTTGCCAAAAATAAATAAAATTTGATTATGAAAACAGCAAGGAAACAAGATAAGCAATATGCTTTCCTGCATAGGCTAATTATTATCTGTATTGGCTTCAATTATCCTCAGTATGGTGACAATAAGCATGCAAATTTATGGAAAAGGCTATTCAGAGCTACAACAGCAACAAGAAACCAGCTTCAGTAACCCCACAAACAAGAAGGAGAGGTTGCGATGGGCTGAGGATGCACATGTCCAGGCCAAACAAGTCACTGTGGACCAAAGATGGCACCTGAGAGGGTAAAGGGCAGCCACTGGCTTCCAAGCTCAGAAAGGGCAGAGAGAGGGTCTCTTCTGAGAGGAGCAAGTCTTAGATCTAGATCAGCAGTTTTCAATGTTTTTTTTTTCAAGGCACTCTGACCTCTATGGTCTTCTCTGTGGTTTTTGCCTCTTGTGATGTCATTCTGGGCTTCCAGGAGACTCTTTCAGGTTCTGCGGCTCTGGTTCTAGGGCAATTGTCTGTAGTAATGAATTATTGTTGTTGTTCAGTCGCTAAGTCATGTCCGACTCTCTGCGACCCCCTGGACCACAGCACGCCAGGCCTCCCTGTCCTCCACTAGCCTCCGGAGTTCACCCAATTTCATGTTCGTTGCTTCGGTGACACTCTCTAACCATCTCATACTCTGCCGCCCCCTTCTCCTTTTGCCTTCAATCTTTCCCAGCATGAGGGTCTTTTCTAAAGAGTCCTCTCTTCTCATGAGGTGGCCAAAGTATTGGAGCTTCAGCTTCAGGGTTTGTCCTTCCAGGGAGCAATCAGGCTTGACTTCCTGGAGGATTGACCGATTGGATCTCCTTGCAGCCCAGGGGAATCTTCTCCAACATTGTAATTCGAAAGCATCTATTCTTCGGCACTCTGCCTTTCTTATGGTCCAGCTCTCACATCCATACATTGCTACTGGGAAAACCAGTAATCC
Organism: Lerista edwardsae; assembly: GCA_029204185.1. Taxonomy (NCBI): domain Eukaryota; kingdom Metazoa; phylum Chordata; class Lepidosauria; order Squamata; family Scincidae; genus Lerista; species Lerista edwardsae. Next base: position 817,825 of record JAJKFI010000217.1, on the reverse strand, counting down.
CATTGCTACTGGGAAAACCATAGTCGCTTTGACTATGAGAACCTTTATTGGCAGGGTGATGTCTCGGCTTTATATTAAGTTGTCTAGGTTCGCCATAGCTTTCCTGCCAAGAAGTAAACATCTTTTAATTTCATGGCTGCAGTCACCATCTGTGGTGATCTTGGAGCCCAGGAAAATAAAGTCTGTCACTGCTTCCATTTCTTCCCCTTCTATTTGCCAGGAAGTGATGGGAATGGTGGTCATGATCTTAGTTTTCCTAATGTTGAGCTTCAAGCCAATTTTGGCACTTTCCTCTTTCACCCTCATCAGAAGGTTCTTTAGGTCTTCCTCACTGTGACGTCGTCCATGGGGGCTGCGGGCGTGGCGGGGGTGGTACTCACGTTGCGGTGGGCCCAGACCTTGGGACGGCGACTGGAGACAGAAGACAATCGAGCAGCAGTGTGGTGCAGGCGGTTTATTGAGGTAAGTGCCTTTACATTCATTGGGGCGCCCTCGGGTACATTGGCTGGGTAACCCCGGATAAGGGGGCCTGGTTCCTGTCACTGGCCTCCCCTTCCCTTTCTTAGGAGGTCCTATACGGATTGGCGGCGCTGGCTTCGGGGCCTTGGCACCGGGGCCCTCTGTGCCGCCCACGTCGTTGGCTCTGACCCTTCCCCCGCAGATACTTCGTTGGTGGTGCGAGGGCTATCCCCCACCAGCCGGGGTCATTGATCCCTGGCTCCCTCCCTTCCCCCGGGGGCTAGCTCTTCCCGGGCTGTTCCTGGCCACGGGTTCACCCACAGAGGGTATCCCCCAAGGAGTGGGGCTTCCCAGGCCCCTGTCAGGCAAGCGTCAGTGTTGAGCTCAGGCTGTTGCCCTGGCTCCTGGACGGTTGCCCCTCCGCTCGCCCTCCAGCCAGTGGAGGAGTGTCCATCCCTGCCGACTGCCTGGCTCCTTATGAGTCTCCCGGCTGGCTTCCCAGGGACGGCCCACTCAGGCCCCGCCCCTGGGCTGAGATCCCGCGAGATCTCAAGCCCGACGCCGGCGATGACATCATCGCCCAGCACCGTGGGGGAGGCCCCCGCGACAGGGCTCCATAGCGCGCCTGTCCTGCGTGTCGCGGGGTGGCCTCCTCGTCCTCCGGCGGGGGCGCCCACCATTCCCGGGGCGCAGAGGCGTCCCAGCCTCTCCCCGCCGGCGTGCTTGCTCGGGCCAGGTGCGCCGGGGACAGGCGTGTTCGTTCACCCTGGCCACTGCCTGCCGCTGAGCTGAGCGGCATTGCATCCCCGGTCTCTTTCCGGCAAGCCGGTAAGTCCCCCCCATCAGGGGCTGCCTCTGGGGGGGGGGTCGCAGCCAGGGTGACACTCACTTTCTGCCATTATAGTGGTGTCATCTGCATATCTGAGGTTGTTGATATTTCTCCCAGCAATCTTACTTGGACGAATTATCTGTCCCTACAATTTTCAACCATTATGCTGCAAACACCCGCAGAACACCTGTGGAACACCTCTAATGTGCCATGATGCACTGGTTGAAAATAGCTGATTTAGATCAGGGGCCCCCAAAGTCTGGCCCACAGTGCAATAAAGAAAGCCCCTCCGGCGTGGCAGGGGTGACGCCTGACTGTTCCGTGCTGCAGCTTCCTACCTTTGCTCCCCATCTCAGGAGAAACTCACACGGGGCGGCTGCTCCTGCGGCTGATTGCCCCAGAAGGCTCTGCGCCCTGGTTTCACAGCCGAGGCAGCCACAGGGTGTGGGTTTTGGCAGACTGGGATAGAAGACAGGAGGCTGCGGTGCGGAATGGTGAGTCTTCGCCACCACTCACCACACTCAAGGGGCTTTTCTTGTTACACTGGATCTGGCCGGCAGCCCCTGACCTAGATGAGGCCTTAGCTAGGACAACCCAGAGCCAAGTCTCAGCTGCATTCAGCTACAGGCAAAGAGGGTGGTGACAGAATGGAATGGACCACCTGTCCTTTGGGATCCGCCCCAACAAAAGCAAAAGCAGCCATGAGGAATTGTGGCTTGGCCTTTTGCAGCCAGTTGTGGGAAAAGGATGGAATCTGATGGTACTTAAAACCTCCGTTGGAACCCAGCAATGGCCGATACCGTTTTTCCCCAGACCAATGCTCCGAACTCCAGCATGCCACTGTCCTCCCTCCACACTTCACTGTCTGCTCCCCTCCCTCCCTCCTGCTTTTTGGGTCGAGGGAGGATGAGGAGTTGTGAAGACAGGTGAACCAAGGCCGGTGGCCTCTGCAAACCTGTGGCTGACCCAGTTATTCTCCTGGCTCTGGCTAACCTCCACTGTCATAGACACCACTGGGGGTGCCTAACCTATGTGGCAAACCTATGTGATTTAAAGCCCCACTGACTTTAAGTGTGGGCCACCAGTGAGACATTGAAGTACTGCTCCTTTAAAGTGAAGGAAAGGCTGCAAGTGGACCTGGTGCATGCGTGCGTGTGTGAGAGTCTCATTATTTTTGCACATTTGCAATCACAACATACATCTTTCCTTTCTTCCACTTCCCGCCCCATCCCACAATTATGAGGGCAAAGATTTAGCATGCTCTGATTCCCAGAGCATTTACCATTCTCTGGTCTTTTCCAGCCTGGCTCTCCCTCTCTCCTTCAGCTAACTCTGAGGCTAACTTGAGGCTGTCTGCATGCAAAGCATGAGCTCCACGATGAATGTGGCCCCTCCTCAACCTAGTTCTCTTAGCTCAAATTCACAATGCAGCTGAAATTACTGCAAGACGATGACAGGGAACTGCATTGAAGAGAGGGCATTTTCCCTCTCTTCCCCATGCTCTGCAGACGTTTTCCCCTTCTTTTTCAAGTGCCAGCTTGTGTATAGTAGAACAGGAAAGCTTGAATCCAGCAAAAGTGTGTTGCTTCTTTTTATATTTCTCCATTTTCTTCTGATTGTGCATGTGTGTCCACACGTGCGTGTGCATGAAATATAATTAGGAGCTTTGATTAATCCAGTGCTTTTGTCATTTGAAAACTGCTCATTAAAAGCCCAGGGCTTCTGCATTTATTTTATGTTAATTGTGAAGTATGTGGTCCAGGAACAATCAGAAAATGTGCCTTGGAATTAGATTGTCATGGTTTTTTGTTTCTCATTCTCTCTCCTCCCAAAGGCTCCAAACTTCACGTCCTCTTAGAGGTGCCTCATTAGCTGTGAAAAGCAGAGATTACTCGTGGTTGATTCCTTTGCAAGCTGCTCCATTAGTGAGGAACATTTTGCGAGTAGAGGAGGGCAGGTGGGTTTGGAGAATGTACTGAGAAGCTCTGAACTGGGCTTCCCCAAATCAACAGGCAGGAACAACTTTCTCCAAATGGGAAAAAAAAGTTACCACTGAGAATAGCATTTCTCTTCTTCCATGCCAGACCACTTTGCATGGTCTATTTATTGGGAGTACCAAACTGGCGATGATGCCATCACCAGTTACTTCCAGATTGGGAGGCCAGGTGCAACACGACAAATATGGGAAAGACGTTCAGGACAGGCGGGGGCTGCTTTTTGGAGCTCTGCCCACTGAGCCAAGCCTATCGCTGCTTGTCATGTTGCCCTGCTGGTCTTGTTTGCTGCACAGATGGCAGGGAACTGGGGGTCCTGCATGCACCACTGGATACCACCTCAAGCTCCACTGGTGGTACAAGGACCACTGGTTGAGAAACTGCACTAGTGCAGCATTCCAAACTCTTTCTGAACTCAGACCTTCCAAGTCAGCCGCAATCATTTGTTCCAAATGTGCAGAGATTCATGGACTGCTGTGGCATGTGAGGATTTGGGAAGGCCTCACATCCCTCCATGAATCTGTCTAATCATACAGATTCATGATCTAATTCATGATCACATCTCATGGCTGTGAATTCCACAAAGGAAGAGCACATTGTATGAAGAACTAACATTTCTGGTCTGTTGCAAACGGGTGTTATCGACCTCCCTTATTCCCAAGCCACATCAGCTGCCATCGCTCCTTCCAATCCATGTAGCTCTGTGGGTGTCCTCTGTCAGCGAGCATCTGGTCTGACCAGGACGTGGCTGATAGGGGAGCAGTCTTGGCCCAGCTTCAGGATTCCCATCCCACCCTGGAGCTTTACAACCCCTTCCAGATGCCTTGTGCCCACTAAACGTGTACACTCCACAACCACCATTCTGATGAGCCCCAGGTTCAAAACTTCCATCAGCCATGCAACTTATTGGATGACTTTGCACTAGTCTCTCTCTCAGCTTAACCTGCCCGCAGAGGTGTTGGGAGGATGCTTTCCCCACATTACTGTAGTCTCTTGGTACCCATCCCACACTGCTCCAGGAATGGGCAGACCACATGGAAAGTGTTTGTAACGTAACTCCTTCCTGTGCTTACGCTGGGCCACTTTCTGGAAGGGACAGCACTGGTGTGAAAAGCAGCCATGCCGCAGGCAGCTTCCATGTGGCTGTGATGTCCCGATGTTCCTGCAGCAGCGTGCCAGGAGAGCGGAGGATGCTGTGGCACGTGCACCTTGGGAGAACAAAATCAGAAGGAGCCCTCGCAGGCTGCAAAGACAGCCCAGGGACGGAGTGAGTCCTCCTCAGTGAAGCCAATGGCACACATGGAAGAGTGCCTGGATGACGACAGGCAATGGCACGCACCAGCAAGAGCTTCTCTTTCTTGTTCAAAGTATTGACTTCTAAGAGGATGTTATTAGGCATCCCTTTCCTCCGTGCTAAAAAAGCCTCACCCTTACAGGCTCCCTATGACCTGATTTTCCTTGTTATTCTGGAGTGCTGGGATGACTTTAATCTGTGAAGCAGCTATAGCTTTGGTTTGACACCGGGCCTCCTACCCAGCTGTCAGGCATCTCAGCTGTACTCTTGATCTCTAGGTTCTGCTTACTCTGAGAACAAAGACACATACACACACACACACACACAGAGAGAGAGAGAGAGAGAGAGAGAGAGAGAGAGAGAGAGAGAGAGA
>JAJKFI010000217.1:762668-812866 GCA_029204185.1 Lerista edwardsae | reverse complement strand
AGAGAGAGAGAGAGAGAGAGAGAGAGAGAGAGAGAGAGAGAGAGAGAGATGCACTGAGCCTAGGCAAGAGGGCAGTGTCCCATTTTGGAACTGTTGGTTCCCTGTTCATGAAGTGACCAAATCTCTGAGATGGATAGATGAGGCCAGGGAGATACACTGAAATGAAACCAGCAGAAGACAGAGAATTGACCTTCTTGACAACAGCCTCCAAAGCTGCCATTCTAAACTTCCTCTTGGCCAGGAAACTGCTGGGGAACAGCTTTCTAATTTTCTCTTTTTTAAAAGAACACAAAGCTCCCAATGACCTTAGATTTTTTGGTACTTCCTCTATAGCTCCTATGGTAGGTAGATGGCAGTTGATAAGGCATGATAAACATCTTTTAAACCATAAGAAACAGGTGATTCTGGTGTAACTGATTTGGTCGGTGGGTGATAGCAACCCTCCTGGAGGAGTTAAAGGAAATCAGAGACATCCTAGCCCACATCTCTCCTCATCCCCCCCCCAAAAAAAAATACAGGGAGGAGGACAGGAGAGGGTAGTCGATGCACTGCCAGGTACATGCTGGTAGGGTTTGGGTCAGCCCTTGTAGTATCAAATTTGGGCTGGCCTTTTTGCTTCCTGGCTAGAAGAGAAGTGGACCTTCCAGCCACCCCTCTGCCCCCCTATATTTGAAAAGGCAGGAGCCACCCCGAGGATAGGGAGTGGTATCAGCAAAGGCCCCTTGTCCTAGATAAACCAGGGATTATAGGGTTAATCCCAGAAGGTATTTGCAATCCTTGCACAGGTGCAGCTGGGCGTGGCTGATGAATTAAAGCCTGCCCACTGATTGGTTGGGATTTAGGACCCATAGTATAAAGCTGGAGACAGCAGAGAGGTGAAGGGATCTGGGATGGGACCTGGGAAAGTCCTGGAGGAGGGCACCAGGTAGGTGCTGGACTGCAGGCTGTGTAGGTACTGGAGGATGGTACCTGGGATGCAGTGCTGGATGGATGGATTGCTGACTGCCTGAAGGACTGAGGAACTGGCTGAAAGACTGGCTAAGCTCACTGGGGGAAACAGTTGTTTGGCTGCCACGCCCCTGGAGCCACCAAAAGGAAGGAGGCAGTTGTAGCTGGGACAAGCTCACTGCCTATTGTTTGATGGTGGGGTATTTTGGAGCAAAGCCAGTGATGAGGGCAGTCTGGAAGAGGTTGACCAGCCTGTGATCCCAAACAAAAGCTGCTGAAAGAGAGGAGGCCCAGTGGGTGACTGACCCCCTCCCTCTTGCCTATCTCTGAGGCTGCTCTGGGGGGAAACTAGTTAGCCTAATGTGGGCATTGAGGACCTTGGGGAGGCCCAGCAGGGAATTTGGCAGAATCTAACTTTTAGTTCTCTATTGCAGGATGGGATCTGGCGGAACACCCCTCCCCCCCCCAAGCCTACTCCAGAGTTATTGCATTGTGAGAGAGGGAGCAACAGCTCTCCCTACTGGCACACCCCTCACCCCTTGCACGATTTAATGAACCAGCACCATGACCCTCCCACTAGTCAGTGGGCTTTTCTACTAGAGTACAAACCAGGGGTGTCAAACCCATTTCATATAGTGGGCCAGACAGCTTTCACGGCATCTGCTGAGGGCCAGAAGTGAAGTCATTAAGCAGGGAGTGATGTCATTAGGCGGATGATGGCCAGAAAGAAGCTCTTTTCTTCTCATGTAGGACGGCCTTAACCAGCGACGGGATCTACAAATGACCTGGGGGAACGCTGGGTGGGACTTACGCGGGACTTCCACGTGATTGGCTGCCCGTCCGCAGCGTTCTGCAGTTCTGCAGCCCCTGGTTAGCGTGCCCCACCGCTGCTCGCCCAGGCACTCGGCACGACCCTCACCTGTCCTCCGCAGCGAGCAGGAGCCCCCTCCAGGCCAGGGCAGCTGCGGATCGCCACGAATGGGCTGCCAATCACCCAGATGTCCCACCTACATCCCGCCCAGCATTCCCCCAGGTCATTTGTAGATCCCGTCGTTGCCCTTAACTGTAAGTGACAGAAGAGAAAATGTGCAAATTGATCGTATTCTCAAGATATGGGAGAGCCCAATTATTGCGCAGGCTGCCCTTTCAGCAGCACTGCTTCAGCCCCGGCATCACTTCGCAGCTGAGAGGTGGCCTGTACACTGGTGCCTTGGAAGATGTGGTGCTGCTGAAAGGGTGGGCCACAGGATAATTGGGTTTTCACAGCACCTTGGCAACATCTCCTTCTCTAACGCTCATGTGGTCAACCCCTCACCCCATGGCATTCTTTGCCTTCTGAGCCTTTCTGTCCCCCTCCCAGCGCCTCAACAGAAGCAGCGCTGCTGAAAGGCCAGCACTGGGAGTGTCAAATTATCACGAGGGCCAGATAAAGAGCTTCTGAGGGCCACAGAAGCTGGCCTGTGGGCCTTATGAGTGACACCCCTGCTCTAACCCTGTGAGCCTTTCTTCATTGGAACCCCCTCCAACTCCTTGATCACCCGGATGGACCTTTTCTCCAAGTCCTCTTCAAACCACAAACAGCAATGGCAACGAATGTTTTATACGCATGATTTGCCCATTCCAAGTGTGGCAAATCAATCCGTGGAACCTGCCAGCTGCAGTCCTATGTGCACACACTGGCCTAGAAAAAAGCATCACTGAACACAGTAGAACATGAGAGTATGGCCATTACTAAGTGAAAGGCCATCTAACCATGAAGGTTATTCACTTCTATTCTTCACCCAGCATACAGGTACTATGAGGAACTCCTTACCAAAGGATGTCTTTGAAATGGATGTCTTTAAAAGGGGATTGGACAGATTTATGGAGAAAAAAATATGCATGGGATCAATAGAGGAATGCGCTTTTCCCTCTTGCACAACACCAGAACTTGGGAGCATCCACTAAAATGGACTGGCAGGAGAGTTAGAATGGACAAAAGAAAATATTTCTTTACCCAGTGTGTAATTAATCTGTGGAACTCCTTGCCACAGGATGTAGTGATGGCACCTGGCCTAGATGTCATAACCTGGGATGGACCTTTCTTCCATCAATCTGTTGATGGAGGCAAAGCCCATCCCAGGTTTCAAGCCATGATGGGTATGCATAGCCTCCTGGTTTTAGAAGTTGACTACCTCAGAATGCCAAATACAAGGGAGTGGCCACAGGATGCAGGCATCTTGTTGCCTTCTGTGGTCCCTGAGGGATCTGGTGGGCCACTGTGAGACACAGGAAGCTAGACTAGATTGGCCTTGGGCCTGATCTAGCAGGGCTCTTCTTAAATTCTTAACACATATTTCTGATGCAGAAAATCCCAGGTCCAATTCAGGGCAGCGCCTCCAGGTAGGACTGGAAAAAGATCCGTACCTGAAACCCTGGAGAGGCACTCCCAGTCAGTGTTGACTATACTGAGCTAGATGAACCAAGCGACCCAGGCAGGAAGAGTCCGCTTCAGAGATCTGTGATGCCAGCCTTCCCTAGACATGTCTTGGTGCTTCCCCAGAGCACCAAGAAATGAAGCACAAACTTTGCTCTTTTGTGTTGTGTCCACACAGACAAAGAAAGGGAGAGAGTCCAACAGCACCAAAGCCGGAACTGCACTCCTTTTTATCCTCCAATATCCCCCACTCCCTGCCAGTTTGAGAGTTGGCACTTTAAGAGCACCTAGTTATTCTGAAGTGCTGAGCCTGTTTGAAATTCACCTGGCGTATCGTAGCTCCAGGCATGAAAGCTGATTACAGCCTCAAAGATGATGATAATCTGGGTTTTGCACGGGGGCAGGGAGCGGATGCTGATGGCAGCTTTTGTGCAATTCTCTGCATGCTCCAGGAGAGGTGCACCAGACCCCCTTGTGGCCAGGAGCAGCATTCCTCCGAAGCCAGCCCAGAGCTGCCAACTGCAGGTGGCCCTCAGTGCTAACCACATGCCATGAGACCAGCGAAAGTCAAAGTGGTTGGCCCGGGTGGGAGCCCTTGAGCTCTGCAGCCCTGGCCGGACAGTGGGACAGGGCTGCCTCTTGCCAGCAGCCTCCCCTCCCCGGCATTCCCCGTCCCTTTCTCCCCTCACATTCCTGCCAGTTTGATTCTCCGCAGCTCTGGTTCCAGTTTCTCAAACTTGCCAGCTTTCCCTTCCCTTGGGGAAGTTAATGAGCAAAGCTAAACTTGCTCCCAGCAGTACAGCTCGGTGGGAGGGACGGGACATGGGCATGATTAACTCAGTAGGTGCGTTTCTTAGGAAAGACACAGGCAGAAAGACCGAGGGGGCGGTGGTGGAATCCACATACCCCCCCCCCAGCAGCACTGACTTAATCAGGCCACCCTTCAATAGATGGGCACAGAGGCAAATTTGAAACGTACCAGAGGCTCTTTCATTCTTAAAGGGAATCTCCAAGTCTTAATTGGCTTGATGTGAATAATTGATCATTGTTTTTTGGCTAATTATGTTATTGCTAGGTCTGGAGAGGGGCGACGACAACAGGATTTCCCAGCTGGATTTTTAGAAAGTCATCATGACTTACCCACCAAGGGCTTGTTGAAAGGGTAAGACCCTTACCCAGGGTAAGACCCCCCTGAACTAAACTGACCCCCCAGTTCAAATGTGTGCTCGCAGGGTGAAGCAGAGGCTGGGGAGAGAGCCGGCACTGGCTGTCACATCTATGACACATAATGTGCGGTTCTCGGAAATACGCTGGCTGAGCAACGTTTTGCGTCACAATTTGTGAAAAAGGTAGATAAAAAAGTATTTTCGAGCTATATAGTATCTGGGTATATAGTTTTCTATATAGTTTTCTGGGTAGAAATTGAGAATCCACGAGGTTAAAACTTAAATTGAATATACATGGTGAGTACATATTTATTTAAGAATTCAAACGTGTCTTAAATAGTGCAGCTCTCAAACACCTGAGGTTTATCATATGAGGCTCTCATGTTCAGCAGGTTTGGCTGCCCTGCTTGGTTGCCTGGCCCAGTCCCGCTTAATCCCGGAGGTCTGCGCACTTGAGGCAGTTACAAAAGTGGCCTTGAGATCAGTCCAGCGGTGTCATGCTACCGGTACGCTGTGCGGGAGGAACGGGTAAGCAGCAGCCCGCCTGTTGCATCACGCTCCGTTTCGCCGTCTTCCCCGCCCCCGACTCCCAAAGCTGGAAGGTGCTTCTGTGGGCCATTCTGTGGCCCGGAAAAGCCAACTGAGTGGGTTGCTGGGAAGGCATGACCTGGAAGAGGCCTCTGGAGACTCCCAGTAAGTCAGTGCAGCAGTTCTGTGGGGCTAGCACCCCCCTCCAGGAATGGCTCCAATCTGGAGCCAAATGGCCTCAGGGATGGACAGGAGAGCCCAGCTAGCGACTCACTGTACATGGGCTTGCGACCCACTAGTGTATTGTGACCCACACTTTGGGAAGCCCTGGTTTAGCTGATTTCCCAACCCTAATCCCGGATGCCTGCCAATCAGTCATATCTGCCTGCCTGATGGCCGGCTGGCCAGCCTTATATTCACTTCCATTTTGGTAACAGAGTGTTACTTCTGCATTGAACAAACTAGAGGCCTGCAGTCAAAAGGACGGGTGGGATAGAAATTTGATAGACAGATATTATAGCAATAGGGGTGTCTTGTGGGATTTGACACACACCTGTGTAGTGGATGACAAACCCTGTGTTGCTGACGGAAGCGTCACTTCGGAAGGCCAGGAAGAGGTTGTTGCTGCTGCTCTCTATCCTCTCTGGCAAGTGGGTGTCATAGAAGCTCCCAATCAGAGGACTGAGTGAGCTCGGCCCATCGTAGATGTGCAAGAAATCATACCCAGGCTCCAAATTGAAACTGAGGGACAAAGGGAGGGGAGAGAACATTTTAGTTACTTATTAGTGACTAGCAGCCCCTCTATAAAAGGGTGATATTCAAAATGCCTTTAAAGGACAAAGCACACAAACACAGTGAGAATTGCATGTGACAACACAAAGCATTTTTAAAAGCTCATATTGAAGCAATAATACATCGATAAAAGTGGTATAAAATGCATGAACAAAAGTATTGGCTGCATTGAGAGTGTGGTGGGGAAGCTCAGGAATGAGCCTGGTGCTTGCAGGCAGCCTCCTTCCCTTTCTCATGCTGTGGCAAATATTGCTTCCTGGTTTGGTCACATGACAGCTTGCCCACAAACCAAGATGTCAAACCAGGGTTTGGACAGAAAGGAGCACGTGGTCACACAGGGCTCATTTGTGATCCTCCACAGCCCTGGTTTGGAGGATAATTTGAATACTGCTATTTTTAGTGGTTGGAAATGATTGTAGGGGAAAAAAATAGTTTCTGCCTGTCAGTGGAAGAAGGCCAAAGATATTTCCTGATGGTTCTCTCTGGGCAGAGCATTCTGTGGAGAGTTCAAATGCCCCCCCCCCCAACAGATAAGTTTCAACTACAGAACTTCATTGATCTCAATTCAGAAAATTAGAAAAGGGTGGGGAGGAGATATGGAGAAAGGCACTTACCGAATTGGAAGAACGTGAGCCGAGTATTTAAACCATGGTTCCATGCTGCCATTTTAATAAATGTGTGAATGAAAGCAAAGGCAAAAAAATGCCCCTGTAGGCTTGAGTGCAGCATTTGATTCTATAGACAGGAACAGATTATCCCAAACTTCAAAGAATGAACCTTGAGCGCCCAGCACCGTTTCTGATAAGAAACTTGAGTTTGGACATATCGTTGTGAGTCAGAACAGTCTTTTCTGGTGCACGGGCTCAGAATGTGCTTGCTACCAGGGGAGCGAAGAGATGCACATTCTTGTCCTCTTTTCAATTTTAGAAGGATACCTTACATGTGTTTAGGGGTGAGAAATGCCCCCAGTTGCCTTGGCTGTAGGAAGCTGTTGGTTTTGCTTGACATAAGCATGGATGCTTCATCTTCCTAAACACAACTTGGCTCAAGGCAATTTGACAGTTTTAGTAAACTTCGGTATGTTTGATGCTTATTGTGGTTGAAAGTCCATTGTCCAAGTGCAGCACACTGATGGCGACTATCACTGAAGAGACCTGCTGCGGCACGCTCGGACTTGCGCTTGCTATTTTGCAGGCGCAGATCTGAGCAGCCTTATGGGCTTATGGGTACATTCATAAGGGGACATTCATCGCCTTTGCCTCGCCCTAAGCTGCTGCTGCCTCCAACTTGGCCTGCCTGCCTGCTCCAGCCTAAGTTAGGCTTCGGCTGCCTGTCTTTTTTCTACATAGTTTCAATCATAGGGTAATCTGGCTTTTTCAGGCTTGGGGTTCTTATAAGAGTGCTGCTGCTGCTATGTTTTATTGTATTAATGCTTTATTTCTGTTTGAAGATGTTCTTAATTGTGTATTTGCGTTTGTAACTGTGATGTTATGTGTTTGTATTTCTTAGAGATCTTTGTAAGCTGTCTTGGTCCCTTTGTATTGGGGAGAAAGGCAGGGTAGATGTTTATAAGTAAGTAAATAAGGGCTCAGTCCTAACCTGGAGCTCAGCCAGCACAAGGGACTTGTGCCAGCCCAGGAATGTCACAGATGCCCAGTAGAAAAAGTCAGTGAGTCAGACGTGCATCATCCTCCCTGACTCCGAGAGTGTTCCAAATGTGTTTTACAGTCCCTTGTGCCGGCCTAACACTAGGTTAGGATTGTGCCCTCAGTAAATAAGTAAAATCTTTCACCTTTAAGGAAGCAAGAACAATTTTTTTCTCCCTTACTTGCTTTTTTTACTTCTTAATGCGGGTCAGTGTTACAGCAACATGCCGTTTACTGATGAAGAGCCCAATCTTATGCATATCTACTCAGAAGGAAGTTCCATTATAGTCAATGGGGCTTACTCTCAGGTAAGTGTGGCTAGGATTGCAGCCGAAGTGGAACATACATTCTGAGGCTTTTGTGGCCAGCAGTGCTATTATTACAATTAAAATTATGTGAGTTTAATGGCTGTGTCTAGTAAAAACTTGAACACTTAACATTTTGCTCACATCTTTGTTGGGAACTCTCAAAGGTTTTTGAGAGCACAAAAACCTGAGAGTGACCGTTTGAGAGTGCAATCCTAACCTGGAGTTAGGGCAGCACAGTTAGGCCAGCAAAGTTTGGCCGGCACAAGGGACACTGTAAAGTATGTTTGGACCACTCTCGGAGTCTGAGAGGCCAGATACAGACATGTGCCATCCTCCCTGACTTCGAGAGTGGTCCAAATGTGTTTTACGGTGGCCCTTGGGCCCAGTCAAACTTTGCCAGCCGAACTGTGCCAGCCGAACTCCAGGTTAGGATTGCGCTCCGAGTGTGTTTTTTGTGCTCTCAAAAAGCCCACCAAAGATGTGGGTGAAATTTTAGGTGTTGCAAAGAAGCTAGACCATACTAGACCATAGCTAGACCATGGCTATTAACCCACATAATTTTAATTGTAATAATAAAGTGGGAAAAGGCTTAACAGAGAGACTGCATGGCTCTTTGGCTTGCAGCTGAAAAGCTGCAATGAGAACAGCTGATATTCACGCCAGGGTCACTTGGCAGATGACAATTATTTGCATCTTTTATCGTTATGATCAATGATTCAAAACAAGGAAGAAGTATTTTGAAATTGTGCTGGGTTTTTGTTTGGGGGAGGAACTCTAATGTAGCATACAACTGTCTGTGGTCAAAGTTTCCCAAGGCTGGGGCACAAGGGCAGGGGGAAGGATTCCTGGAACTAGCTCTTGGAGGTTTCTCTGGGCTCCTAGACCTATAGAGACTGAAAAGTCTGGCGGATGGCCCCGTTCCAAACTCAGTTGGGGGAGAGGCAGCTCCTCCGAGGGTCTTCAGTACTGAAAAATTGCATTGTCTTGCCCATCTCTACTGAAGCAAGAACTTGTCCAAAATGCCCTCATCCTCAACTGGGACAGGAATTCTCATTTCATGCTTTTGGTACTGCCCTTCCTCCAAGGAGCTTGGGATGGAACATAGTTGCTCCCCTGAGGTTGAGAGAGATTGACTGGCCCAGGATCATCCAGGAAGATTCATGGCTCAGTAGGGATCTAAAACTGGCTCTTCCAGATTTAAGTCCAGAACAACAACACCATCCTGGCTCTCATCTCATCACATCAAAATCCTTTGGTATGTTGGACAATAAAAGAAACAAACTGAAAACTCTGGTAAGCCAAACAAAATTTGGAAAACTAAATACAGAAGGATAAAAAAAGTGCTGCTGCTCCACAGATTAGGAAATAGAGAACCCCAAAATTTGGGGAGACATTCAGATAGAAACCCTTCTTCAGAAATGACTGAAAACACTGTGTGAGGAGTGGACCTCCCCAGAGACAAGAACCCTCCAGTGCCCCTCCTCACAATCGCTCTTTCCTAGAGGAAGGACGGAGCTGAAACGAAACACTTACGTGTGGAACACAAGGGCAATGACATAATCAGGAGACGCTGTCAGCTTCCAGTCACACTCCTTTCCTGGGGGGTAAGGCTCTGGGTAGTTGGGCGACAAGATCACCCCTGAAGGGCCAGTCAGGATCCCTCCGCAGGGAGCTGGATGAGAAAGAAAGAGAAGGAAGAGGCGTCCCCAAGACAGGCCCCCTGAAGGGGGGTGTCAGGGGTGTCTGCAGGCCACCTGGTCCCAGAGCCACAGGAACGCGTGTGGTCGAGGGGATGGGCTCTGACGCACCAACCATAAAGGAGAGACGCGTAGAACGGGGTTCCCCCCCCCCCACGGATTTCGGTGGTTTCCGAAGTTAGAAGTGAAAAGCGGTGTTATTTGTCTTTATCAAAAACTTACTTTATAATCACTTCAGAAGTGTACTAGGTAGGTGGATTAGGTGGTGTAGTGTCAATAGATGCAGCCACCATCATTACTCATGCACACTTCCTCATAAAATAATACATAAAAACCAAATAAAACAGTTTTGTGTTTTTGCAGATTTTGAGATTCTGGGGGCTTTTTTTTCCCCCCCCCCCCAAAAATGAAAAGTGCAGAAAGCGCTGTTACTTGCTTTCATTATCCCCATTTCCCCCCCTACCCTACATCAAGACACAGAAGATAAAATGGACGTGATTGGTGCTTCGTCCGCTTCCCCATCAGAGTCTCCACAGACAAATGTTCCTCCCAGATCATTTTGCATAAAAAGCAATTGTTCCCCTCCAAGTTCCAAAACCAGAAATGCAGTCACAGGGGAGGAATTTGCCCCACTCCCTCCAACCGGCAAGTCTCCCCCTGTCTCCCCCACCCAATTGCAAACACGGCTTTGCATACACACTTTTGCCAAGATCATGTTTGCTTCAACTTTTTCCCCTCATAGAAAGATTCATGTCTGGTTGTTGAGGGCAACGCACCAAGTTGTGAAGTTTGCCACTCAAAAGCAAAACAAGAAAACCTCAGACGCTGCCCACACATTGGGAGGGGGGAGGGGTAAAAATGCTTCCGGACTTACTTTTAAATCAGTTTTAGAAAGGATGGAAATTAATTAATTTTCCTTGGTTGGAATAATATTTTATAAATACAAATGAAGTATGTACAAGGGGATGACACAGACAGCCAACATTTAATTAGCCCGTTAATTGAACATTTATTGCTTCGGTGTGCTTGGCGTGACAATTTTTATATGCTGAGGATATTCTTCTGTGCATATACATGTATATGTATGAGTTTTCTACATCCACACACACACACAGGCACCCACAACTTTTTGTGAGCTTCTCTAATGAAAGACAAGCCTTTGTCTTGCTGAAGGACAATGAAAATACTTTCTTTTTAGGGCCCTCGGATGTCCTTGAGAAATACTTCCTTTTTAGGGCCCTCGGATGTCCTTGAGAGGCAGGGGGAATTGTCATTCAGTTGAGCACGAGAACCACCCTCGAGCTGCATAACTCTTCCAAGGGGATGTGCCTCGCCACGCCCTTCCTTTGTCCTTCACCATGTCCCCAGAGCAGAAGTAGGGGAACTGAGGCCTCACCGGCACAGAATCCCCAGAAACCAGCACTGTAGGGGCCGTGTTGTGAACCGCCCCAGGACCCCATTTGCACAGCAGCATTCTGCACGCAGGAAGCTTGTGATTGCTTAGCAGAGCCCAGGGCTTGTCACAGGAGGAATTCTGGAGCCTTTCACCGAATCTCACCTCCAAGCCCAAATGCAACCCCTTGCTCCGCAGAGCCCCCAGCCCAGAACCCCTCCAGCGCTCTCACGCCTCTTGGGCCAACCACATGAACAATGTCACAGCCCCGGCCCCTACCAAGGCACCAGCAAGCACTGAAGCTGTCCCGAGGTTTTGGCTTCTCCCAATCCTGCAAGCTCGACTGAACTCGACTCAGGCTTCAGATCAATCACCAGCCCCAGCCCCCCCCCCCCGAGTGTCAGTGGTTTGTTTAGTGCACAGAGGTGGGCTCCATACCTATGCAGGTGGGAGGGTCTGGCTGCCAGAAAAACCTGTTCTCGAGCTGCACGCAGTTGACTTTGGCATCCCCCTGCAGGGCGTACCCCGGGTCACACTGGAAAACAATGGAGTCGCCAGCTTCCTTGCTGTCCCCACTACGGCTTCCGTTCTGCGGCACTCCCGGGTCATTGCAGGAGGTGGCTGTGGACACTGGAAGCCCAAGTTCAGAAAGGGTGAATTCAAAGAACAGCTCCAGCCCTGTGCATTACTGCTGGGAATGGCAGGGATGTGCAGTGATATCAGTGCTTGAGGGGAGACCACGACCACCCCTGCTGATGGCCAGCTTTGGGGTTACTGAGACACACATATGCACAGGGCCCTAAACGTGAACATTTCCTCTTATCGCCTGGATGTGGAAACTTGTTCCAGTCAATGGTTTTGGTTCCCCGCCAATGATGAAAATGCACTCTGCATATGCCTAGAGTCAGTGTCATCATTACAAGCTGAAACTCTGGCACTGAAAGCAGGCTTTGAGACAGCTCAGGACATTCCCATGTTAAACTCGGGTGTGCACATGCAGACTGGGGCGCATACCCTCACACACCCCATCACTGACTTAAAAAAACCTAACATCTGTCATGTCAGTTGGGAAAAGCCGCCAGGAACACGGCAGTTCAAGGGAGCTCCACAGAGAGCAGCTGGATAGACGTTCCTGCACTTTCATGTTTACTTAAGAAGCGGAAGCATCTGCTAATCCTACATGGCATTTGGTTGCACGCCTATGTCAAACATATGCTCTCAAACAAGCTGAACTACTAGCCAATTTCTCTTCCAGTGAGCGATGGAGAGGAATTTCGCCTCCAGCTTTCAAGAGGCAGCAGTGAGCCTGACCTTTTTTTTCTTTTTTTAAATGAAAGAAGCAGGAAGACCTTGGGAAATCTGCTGCTCTGTGGAGAACAACTCAGCCTTGTTCTTTTTAACACAGCCCTCGGCGCTGAAAATGAAGGACAGGATTCCTCTAAATCAGGGAAGGGACAATTAAATTAGAAGCAAGGCATTTAGAGGTGCGAGACTCCTAACTGGTAAAAGAAGAGGTGGTTGAGCTGCCAGTACTGCCTGAAGCTAAGCAGGAGAATCCGTGGTCTTGCTTTCGGATGGGAGATGGAAGGTCAGACTGTGACAAGCTGCTGGGCCTGTTGTGGAAGGGTGGAGGCACTGATGAGTGGATTAGTCACCGCAAGTTAGAATTGCGGGGGAATGTTTGAGAAGGCTGGCCAGCAAATTGACCTTGAGGATCTGTCCAGGGCTGACTTACGATTGCCTGCTGAAGCTTGATGGCACAGCCAGAGGAGGGGACCACACTGTGCAGGCTACAACTGGGACTGAGGATTCGGTGAACCACAGAATGCTGTATATGTGTAAAAACCCCACTGAAAAAAATGTGGTTTGTACTATGTAAGCTGTATGTAAGCGGCCGTGGGCATTTGCTTCAGCATGGGAAAGGCAGGGTACAAATTATTCAAATAAATACATAAATAAAAATAAAACATGGCTCTTTCATCGTGGAGAAAGATAAACTACTGTAAGCCTTGGAGAATCTCATCGGGGGCCTTCAACAAGAAAACCAGGGAAGGCCATCCTGCCTAATGCTGCTGAGGATCGGGTCCTCGGAAGCACTCCTGCATCTTGTGGACAGCTACTGAGGCCCAAGAAGCCCAGCCTGGGCACCCTGTAAAATCTAGTGTGAACCTTGGGACGCTCCCCAGAATCCCAGCTTTTTAGAAGGTGCAGAAACACATTTGTTCCTCCAGGCCTTGGTCAGAGAAGAGAGCTGGAAATGTCACTGGCTGGCTGTAGTGGCTGGCTGTATGTCTTCTGTCTCTGAAATGCTTTGGAGTTGGGATGGTTATAGATCCATGTTTCACACTGCTGTTGAAATCTGGTTCATGCTTTCTGGGTAGCCTCTGGGTGGAGTGAGGCAGCCACCTCCCTCCACCCACTGCTCTGCACTGCTCTCCTCCTCCTCTATGGATTGGAAAAGGAAGAGAGGAAAGAGCAAAAGAGGAAGTGCGGAGGAGGCAAGAGCAGTGGGCTCCAGGTCCCTCTTCCTTTTTCCAATTCAGGGAGCAGAAGGCGCGTTTGGGTGTGCATTTGAGTGCCCCACATTGCACCCCACATTGCAGGCAGAGGCACACTTTACCCAGGGGCACTTTTGGATGTTGATGGTGCACAGAATTATTACAAACTGTTGAGGGATCCTTGGCCCTATCAATGTCACAACAGGGATGTGCCCCCGTTTCCTGTCTAGCACCCCCCCTACTTTTACAGAAATTCACAGCCAACCGGAAGGCCCACTTAGGTGGATACAATTATCAGCTCTTTCCCCATAAAGGAACCATCAAACGAAAACAAAGGAGTGGAAATCACCTTCTGGGGAGTTGATGGATCCCCACAAAGTCTGCTCCCCACCAGATGGGACACAGAAGGAGAGGAAGCACGGCCACCCCACTCCCGCCAGGAGCTTCTTAGAAGTACCTGAAAACTGAATGGCAAAACCCTGCTTGCTGGTGAAAAAGTCGGTGCTGAACTGGAGAACCACAGAATTGAAAGTGCTGTGGAGGTCGCCGGGCAGGTTGGAGCCACTGACTTCCTTCAGGAGAATCCCCTTCTCCACTGGCCCATCCCAGATGCGCAGAACGTCATGGAACTCCTCTGTGTGGAAAACCATGAAATGGAACCTGTGCCGGGTCAGGGAGGGGAGAGGACAAATATGGTAAGAGTGCCCCTGCCCTGCAAAAGGCACCACTTGAACACTGTTTACGTGTGTTCACGTGCCATGGACAGAGGTGTTTGAAAACAGTGCTATTTATTTGACCCAAGAATTCACGAAGACTTTGGGCACAATCCTAACTTGCGCCAGAACAGGCAGGCTGGTGGGCCTCAGCTGTGCCCAGCGCAAGGTCAGAGACAGCTGGAGCCTCCCCAGGGCAATTTGTGCCCTTGCACCAGGGGAGGCTCCAGCTTCCCTTATGGGTTCCTTGGATCTGCCCCAGCTATACAGGATGCAGTGTGGCCCAAATCAGGGCCACGTGGCCCAGGGACGGAGCCTTGCATGTGGCCTAATGGCCGCATCCCAAGCCCACCCCCTTCCCGGGTTGGCCCACCCACCCACCAGCCCACCAGCCCAGTTCCGCCCTTCCTCCTCCCAGAAACGCCCTTGGGGCAGCCGAGTTCAGCTGGCGCAAGGGCAGCTCTCCACCAGCGCTCTCGGACTGGCACTAGGCTAGTGTCGGCCTGAGAGCTCTAGGGCTGACCGGGGTGCCGGCTGGTGCCCCCACGTCAGGGCTAGTGATGTAGTGCCAACGCAACAACACTGCACTGGGGATACGTCCTATACAGTATTGCGCCCTTAGGCTGTAATCCTATCTTACCTACCTTGATCCCTGGATTCCCGCAAAGGACTGTGGGAAGTTATGTAGGAAAGTTACATAGAAACCGGTGTTTGGTGATGGTGGGGACAGGATAGGCCCAAGACCTCCTGGGGTAGGATGCCAAGGGTTCTCCCCCTTTTGAATGACACACCAGCCACAGTTTCTCCCCCTCCCCTGGACTGCAACAGGAAAAGAAAGGAGTGAAAATGCTGATGGGTGGGCTACAATGTTGGCAGTACCCTAACCCACCTAAGAACATAAGAAAAGCCCCGCTGGATCTGGCCAGAGGCCCATCTGGCCCAGCTTCCTGCATCACACAGTGGCCCACCAGATCTTGCTGCCACTTCACTGCATCTGGCATTCTGTGGTAGCCCCCCTCTCTCTAATGTCCTCTCCCACCCTGTTCCTGATGCTCAAAACCAGGGAGAACAAGAAGCAGAGATGGCTGGAAGTGGGCAGACAGTGGGCTACCTCTTGCCCAGGGTGACTGACATAGACAGCCTCACCAATGGAATGGCCCAGGGCATGGAGGACTCCCTGCTTCCCAGAACCCTCCCTCCACAATGGGAAACGATGTTCAACACGTTTCTTCTCACGGCACACTGACTTCTAAGGGCTTCTCTATGCTTCTGATGTCACTTTCGGCTTCAGGGAGACTTTTCCACGTTTCTGTGACTGTTGCTAAAACAACTGCCTGTAGTAACTCTCGTTACTAAATTTGTAGTGAATGTGTTACTGCAGACAGTTGCCCTGGAAACAGAGCCACAGAAGCCACACGGGGTTTTCAGCTCTTTTCAGGACTGTGCTCCAAGCCCCCGTGGCACCCCAGCAGGCCGTGGGACACCACTCGAAAAATGCTGGCGTAAGGAAACAAAGTTTACTGGGCTCTCTAGGGAGAGGAAATGGCCATTAAACCAGGTCAAGTACCTCGTGTCAATACACAAAACAGGTGGAACTTGGGAGAAGAAACATCACCCAAAGCCAGGGATGAACGGAGCCCCAAGTGTGCCCATGGCAGGGTGACGAAACCGCGCCCCCAGCACGTCACCCCGCCCCCGTGCGTCTCCCAGCCACACCTCCCTGTGCCCAGAATAGCTCCATTTTGGAGCGGAACGGGTGCGAGGGAGGGCGGGTGGGCCAATCACCATGCGGGTTAGTCCACAGACTCCGCGCAATGGTGCTCCACCGCTGCCGGCGCCCATGGCTCGTGCCACCCCAGGCTACACCCTTCCTCCGCCTCTGCCCAAAGCATACAGATAATTAGTTCTGAAGAAAGGAAAATGAACTGGACAGGGACAGGCCAGTTCAATCCAAACAGACCTCTGCACGGAGAACAGAGCCTGCCATGTAGCCAGCAGCAACAGACGTTTGTTGTTTGCTTTTTAAAAAGCTCTCTGTGGTGGTTGAGGTTGAATAGAAGGACGGCCTCTATTTCCTTTGGCATTACCCTCTTTTTCCTCCTTGTTAGGCAGTAGCAGCAGTGTGAAGATTTTAATTCCATCTCCAGGATAATGGGCACTATAGCACTGCATTATAGATGTCAGACCACGGCCAAGTTATTAATTGACTGCTTTTTCAAGAGGGCCGTCGCCTCGCTGGCTTTTTAGCTAATATGCCTATTATGTTTGTATTAGCGTAGAAATTTGTACCAGGGAACACAATTGATTAAAGGGGGGAGGGGGTGGCACGGGAAAGATCACCTGTGCCAGAGAGGGAGAACCCAGGGGGGAGCTTTCTCTGATCTTTAGCATTCCCCCCAAAGGAGCAGCCCAGCCCCTTGCCCCACTGAGGAAGCAGATCCCCACAGTGCCCTCCTGCCACTCAGCCTGGGGCTCCAAAACCAGCATCGTGGTCCTCATCGTCTGCGGGAGACCCAGCGCCTCCAACACTTCCCACTTTTCCGTGCGTCCACCTTGGTTGTTTTGAGTGAATGAAACAGTCACTTTACGACTATCTAAGAACATAAGAACATAAGAAGAGCCCTGCTGGATCAGGCCAAAGGCCCATCTAGTCCAGCTTCCTGTATCTCACAGCGGCCCACCAGGTGCCCCAGGGAGGCATGAGACAACAAGATGCTTGCATCCCGTTGCCACTCCCTTGCACCCAGTACTCTGAAGTAGCCTACTACTAATGTAAGGAGGTTGCACAATCCATCATTGCCTATAGCCCACGATGGACTTTTCTTCCAGAAATCCGTCCAATCCCCTCTTAAAGGCATCTAGACCAGATGCCATCACCACCTCCTGTGGCAAAGAGTTCCACAGACTAACCACCCGCTGGGTAAAAAACTACTTCCTTTTAACTCTCCCAACCCTCAGTTTTAGCGAATGCCCCCTGGTTCTGGTGTTTTGAGAGAGGGAAAAGAACATCCCCCTATCGACTCTATCCCTCCCAGCATAATTTTGTATGTCTCAATCATGTCCCCCCTCAGGCGCCTTTTTTCTAGGCTGAAGAGCCCCAAACGCTGCAGTCTTTCTTCATGAGGGAGGTGCCCCAGCCCCGTAATCATTTTCGTCACTCTCTTCTGCACCTTTTCCAGCTCCACTACTACAGTTCTGGTGCGGCGACCAGAACTGCACACAATATTCCAGGTGCGGCCTTGCCATCGATTTGTACAATGGCATGATAATATTGGCTGTTTTATTCTCACCAGTCCAGGAAGGATTTGTAGGACGCAATCCTAACCTACCTTCCAGCACTGGGGTAAGGGCAATGCAGCCTGTAACAACTCCCTGACCTTGAGGAGGCCTCCGTGTCTACTACGCCACTGCAGGATGCTGCACATGCCCCATTGGCACCGCTGTGCCAGTGCTGGAAAGTTGGTTAGGAGACTCTGCAGGTGTTGGAGGGCAGCTTCTGAATGCTCAGAAAAACCAGCACCCAAGTTTCAAACTAAGCACACTGATGCTCAACAGCTGTACAATGGGCCACTTAATCTGGAGTAAACTGCTGGAGATGAAGAAATCTATACGCTGATCGAATTCCATTTATACCCTTAGAAGCCCTATGTGAGTGTTGGCATGCCTGCTCAAAAATCAGCTGTGCCTGCACACTGGAACCAATGGACGGAGCCACAGCCCTGCCCCCTCCCAGAGGAGTGCTTGCTGTTAAGCAGGCAATGAAGGCCTCTGGCTGCCCTCAGCTTTCTTGGGAGTGGATCTTGTTCTAGTGTCTGATCTCTGTTGCACTTTTCTATTTTATTGCTGTTGGTTTAAAAAAAAATGAATTTGAATATGGCTTTTTTGCCATTTTATTGTAAGCCACCTGGCTGGCCTCTTTAATTTGATGCAACAAACAAAGAGGAGTTTTCATCACTCTTGTGGGTTGCAAAAAGGAAGAGGCAGTGCATAAAAAAGGGTCGCAACACAATGCCATTGTGCCAACCACAGTTGAGATTAGAGCCACAAAACCCTCTTTTGTGCTTCAGACATGCAGGCAAACCAGGACACTTCCTTAAGAAAGAGGAGGGGGTTCATGTACAAAGGGCCGAAAGCAAATGGGTGAGAAGTTTAATAAAACAAGAATACTTGGTGGCAACAGCAAAACAATTGATTTTCTTCCCAGCAGGCTTTTGACAATTGGGCTTGCCTTTTTCTTTTTTCCTTTTTTAAACAATAAAGCACATTTCAACAGACAGCTCATATTGGGAGTATAAATTAAAATCCCAGAGACTGCAGTTGACGGATGATCACGACAGAAATGGTTGTGCTCCTCGCTGCCTGCAAGGCTGCGACATGAACAAGGACCCTCCGCCTCTTACAACTCCCCGACAGCAGGCATCTTCTGCTTGAAGAGGATAACATCTTTAACAGTTCCAACTAGTTTCCAGGGTAACAGAGACTATGAGTGGAAGAGAGCTGGGGGTGGTGGGGGTGGTAGGGGTGGTGACGGTGGAGGGGCTTCTGGATTACAAAATGTTGAATGGGGGAGCATGAAGACACTGGAGGGGGAAGGTAAAAACAAACGCTGCAAGCATGATGCTCCTGGCTGTTTACGGGCTCCCCCCCCCCCGCCTCAGAGACTCAGCTGCCCCACCAGAACCCAGGCGAGGAAGCAGCCGCCGGCACCGAGCAGCCAGGCCAACACCTGGCTGCCCACCTGTCCTCCTGCTGTCCCATGAGCTGTCAAAGCGCAGGGCTGGATGCTCCTCACAGGATGGGGGGTTTCCGACTTTGGGCAATGCCCCATAGCCCCAAGGCTGGACTGGGGATGGGGAGAGACAGCCCTGAAGGGCCTCATAAGGCACTCGGAGTCTGGGGATGAGGGCGCTCTGGACAGCTCCGTCTCTGCTCTGGGTTCGCCCTACAGCTGGACTCTGAGGCCTGGCTGGAAACCTTTGCTGGGTTGGCAGCTCCCTTTTTATTTCAGCCGCCCTTTCCGTAGGGCCAAGAAGGACTCGGGCAACAGGTGCAGCCACTCTGATGGGGTGGAAGAAACAAGCAGCCCCCTGGCTGTCGCTCACAGAGGGACAACCTGACTTAATGAGCTTCAGCAAGATAGATGCATCCTGTGCCTTCAGACCATGCCGTGAAATCTGGGGTTTGCAGATGGCTTGTCGAAACTGGATGGAAGACGTAACGGAAGCCACTTCCAATGCCACCTGCCACGCCCGTGTCTGCAGAGGGGTGCTTCTGTATGATTGACAGCACCAAAAGCAGGGGCAGGACCTAAGCTGCTGGGAGTCCAGGGGCAAGGTCACGCGCGCGCACACACCCGCACACACACACACACCCATGATACCTTCTGCCCACTTGAGGGGGCGCTGGGTACAACTACTGCCACTGAGACTGAGGGCCTGGCCAGGTAAGTCCTCTGGTGGGCACAGGCCAACCTGACCAACGGCAATGAGGGAGATCACCTGTGACCCAAGGTGAATCCATGCAGTAGTGGAATCTAAATGATCAAAGAACAGGAACCATGACCGGGACTCACGTTTGATTGGCAGCCCGTCCCTTTGGCTCCGCCGCCTTCCCGCCTGCCATGCGGGCTGCCCTCTGTGGATGCGCCCCTCCGCCGCTCACTCAAGCCCCCGGCCCGCCCCCACCCGTCCCCCCCAGCGAGCAGGCGCCCCCCCCCCCCCGAGGCCAAGAGCGCCTCGCAGCACCGCGTCCATCACGGAGCTGGCAACAAATGGCGACGGGTGGGCGGAGCTAGCCCAGATTAGGTTCAGGAACAGCCGTTCTGGCGCGTTCCTCCTCAATGACATCACTGGGTGTATGGGGCTGTTTGACCCATCTCTGCCTCCGCAGTCCATTTCCCAAAGCCCTTCCTGAGTTGGGGTTCCAGTACCCAGCTTGCAGAAAAGTGTCTGGGGCTGCCAAGGAAAAAGACGTTCAGGGAAAGCAGATGTTTGGCACCCTCTCCTGCACAACTTGTCGGTACGTTGAATGGCACCCACACCTGTGCCGACCCACTAAGCTGACACACAGAGCTTGGACCAGAACCACAGTACTCAAACGGATTCTGTCTTGCAAGCTGTGCAAATGGGCACAATCACTTTTTTTTTGCGGGGGGGGGGGGAATCTGATTCTGTCAGCACTGTTGAAGCTATGCAAGTGTGGAGCTGCCTGCTGCCTGTGTAGGAGACCCCTGAAAACCAGCCTGACTTCTCAAAAAAATAAAAAAGACTACAACAAACCAGTAAACAGCAGTCAAACGCTAAACACTAGCACCCCTTTTTTCCAATTCAGTTCTACATCAACACACCAAAAACACCAAGCTAAGCTAAAAAAGAAGAAAAACACGAGAATCGAGTGTGTCCGCAACTTACCACCCACCAATGAAGATTAGCTCACTGCCACTGATTAATCAACTAAAGCTTTAGTTGATTAATGTACTAACTGCGGCTTACAGTCCTAATTTTATCCTTCCCCTGCTTATGCAAAATAGCAAACATCCCAGAAGAAATTATGGAAAATAAGAGAAATCATGCAAATGTGCTTAATTTGCATAATGCACACTGGTTGCGTAACTCAGCTGCGCTTGCTGGAGACTTTTGTTTATTTTGGAAAGGAATTTGTCGATTATGTATTTCTATTTCTGAATGCTACCTGTGAATGGCCCTGCACTGGGCCACCTGTTCTCCGCTGAGGATACAGTGTGGTCTCAGTTGAGCAGGTTGGGTTTCGGAGGAGTTGCCGAGCATCTAGGTGGGCAGTGTGTGTGAGGCAGGACTGGGCACCCACTCGGTCCCACCCAACCCTGCGACTGCATTCATTTACCCAATTGTGCAGCCGGCCTCCGCCTCGATAGTCCAAACACAGTTGAGATTGTGGTCGTAGGGCGTTGGGTACCCTGGAGACAAGATCCTTCCTGAAGTCTCGCCTTTGATGGTGTCCCCACACTCAGCTGAAAGAAGCAACCACAACACTTAGCAAAGGGCTGCATCTGTGCCAGACTCAACTTTTCATTTGTTCCTCCCCCTTTAGGAGATTAACTTTCCTGGATCTACCCAGGCTGCCAAGGGATGCAGGGCTACAGAAAGGAGAAGCAGACAGAGAGAGTGTGCCCAGAAATGAGGAGGCAGAGAGGCCGTCTTGCTGGCTGCCTGGCAACTGTGGCAACTCCTTTCCCCAGGGAGGCTGGCTAAAGCCTCATCCAGAGCACTTTTTGGGTCACTTCACAGACATTCATAAATTCCATCTCCAAACCCAAGGATGGCTGGTAAGGGGCAAGGTAGCCTATCCCCAGGAAACTGGGCCAAGAGGCATCTTCTAAAGTGGTGCCCTCTTGCATTCAGTGAGGGGAGAGCTACTGCCCCTCTCTACCCCAGCATTCTGTCATTCCCAGTGGCCGTCGCTGGCATCCCTTCTGTATTTTAGAACAAAATTGTAAGCTCTTTGGGGATCAGGAACCATTGCTTTGCTATGGAAATGGCTTTGTGAACTTTCTTGTTGAAAAGTAGTTTCGTGGGCCCTCAGTATCCATGGGGAAGCGTTTCAGGACCTCAGTGGGATACTGAAATCTGTGGATGCGGGAGTCTTTGGTGAGGGTGGCGGCAGCATGAGACCACAATAACTTCCCTAGAGGCCACGTTTTGTCCTCTGAACGCTGCATGTGGCCTCCTCGTGCCTCAGAAAACCGGATGCAGCCAGAAGTCACTGGCACAAACCGGAAGTTGCTTCAGGTCAGGTTCAGGGAGCCCTCTGAGGACTTCTGTGGCTCAGGCTGGCCATCCACAGATGCTGAGTGGTAGGCAAGGATAGCCCACTGCCTACACATTTCCATCATCCTCTCGCATGCCGCAGTTCAGCCCCCGCAACTCATTCCTGTGGCAGCCATTCACCACAGCAAACGGGTGTCACAAGGAGGGATCGTGTTCCCTGTTCTGATCAGTCTCGGCAGGAGAAGCAGCATCTTGGCTCTCACTATCCCAGGACTCCGCCCAGAGTGGAGGACAAGGAGGACATACACCCTTCCTTTCTGAAGAAGAAGAAGGAGAAGAAGAAGAAGAAGAAGAAGAAGAAGAAGGAGAAGGAGAAGAACAAGGAGAAGAAGGGCCTGCCCTCACTTTGCTTTCTGATTAGCAGTGCCTTCTCCAGTCATGTGCTCCTGGGTGGTCAGTATCTTGTGACACCCTGTGCCGTCCCCTGGGAATCAGGCCTCACAGATTGGGCACTATCACATTATGTGATCCTAGGAAAAGCAAACTATGGAGGATCCCCCCTTCTTCGCACCACAGCAGCGACCAGCCAGAGTTGCAGGCACTCTTCTGATATGCTAAATCTTGGGGACAGTAATACGTGGCAGGGGTCTGGAAGGGAAAAGAGGCTGTGCTGAAACATCTCTGACCCCTTTTCAGCCCCCTAAAGGATCATTCCGGGGGGGAGGGACTTGGGGTAGCTCAAGAAACCTTTGGTGTGAAGTACTCCCCACACGTTTGGTTCACCCCTAATCAAAACCCTCCTTAGAACAAAAGGGGAAAAAAACCCTCTCCCCTTTCTCAGGATTTATGGACAGAATGGGCTACAGAGCCCTAAAGATATAAATCAATCATCAGATCACAACCATATCAATAAATCTGAAGGCACAAGTCCTCTTTCCTCCCCGAGGCAAAACTTGAAAAATGCAACGGGAAACTGAAGAAAAGAGGCTCTTTTGTGGACAATTGTAGCCAAACTGTTAAAGCAGGAAATCGCAATGAAAAGAAGGCTTGATTTGTATCCTCCTTGTGTACTAAAGGAGACAAACAACCGCACTCCTATTGATCGCCTAGTTAACCTGAAGGTTATTGGAAAGGGGCAGCGCGAACGCTGAAATGGGAAGAGCAGCAATTAAAAAATACAGCTGCTGTTTAAAACGGGACAAGAGGAAATGCTAGTGAGTAAATCTTCTGGAATGGGCCTGCCATTGATTGATTCCCGTGTTTAGAGTCAGAACCACCATCTTATTGCTCTTGGCTCACCTAGAGGCATTCTGCGGCAGAGTTGAGAGGCAGGGCTGTCCCCGAATCGAGGCTGGGAGGGAGTGTTCTCCAGCTCAGGGCCCTTGTGGTCAATGGCTTGAACTGGAGAAGCTGGAACCTGAAGGCCCTGCTTAGCTGGCCAAGCAAAGGCAGAAATCCAGGCTCCACATTACAAGCTCCATGAATTGACGCCAGCAGGGCCTGGCCAAGCTACTGAAAGCGCCCTGCTTGGCACTCCCGAGGGCTGACACTGCACACCCTGTTCAGTTCTGACAGAGGCCTCTGAGCACACCCAGTCTTAAGTAGCTCGCTCAAGCCAAGCTCCATTCTCAGGCCAAGAGTCCTGGTGCCAGCCCCAGGACTGGGGAAATTATTTGAAATCAATAAAACACACACAAAGAAAATTAGAGCCTTGCCGTCCCTGAAACCGAGAACCATTTATCTCTGGACTCATTTTGTCCTTAAAGTGGGACGTGCCACTTTCTCCATCGACTGCTCCACCAGATGAAGGCTGCGTGGCGCTCCTGTTAGCAAGGCTGGACATTATCCAAGTAGTGGGGGGGGGAGGAGGGAGGGGGGAGGGACAGAAAGGGAGGAGTCATACCTACGCAGCTGGGAAGCGACTGATCCCAGGCCCGGCGCTCCCCAGTCAAGCAGACCAGCACCCGGCTCCCTCGCAGTGTGTAGCCAGGGTCACAGTTGAAGGAGACTGAGCTGCCTGCAAAGTGGCCCTCATCGTGGACTTTGTAGCCAAACTGTGGGATGCCAGGATCCTCACACTTGATGAGCTCAAAACCTGGAAGCAGGAGAAAAATGTGGGTTGCAACGCTGGAGATTCACTCCAACCCTTGCCACATTAAAAGCCCTGCGCACTGCAGCCAGAGAGGACTAAATGCAGGATTAATCTGGGCAAAAGCTTGCAGGACGTTGGTACTAGAACCACAAGGGCGAACCAAACCTGAACCTAAACATTGGTTCAAAGAGCATTTCCAGGGGACCAGAATGGAACCCAAACCTAAAATCTCTTGGTCACTTTGAATCAGAGCTGGATCCCTCAAAGGTAGCAAATGGTTCCAGAAGCAGTCATTCAGCTGTCAGTTATATGGTTAAGTGGGCCCATTCTTCTGATTTTTAATTGCTGTATCTCTTTTAATCTGCAAAAACGTTTTCAAAATTAAACAGTAAATGCATTTGTAGTCATCTTACACTGCAAGCAAAAAAAAGTCTGAGCTATGCCTGAACAGAGGCACCACAAGAGTGGAATTTGAGGGGTACGTGCCTCCCTGGGTGCTACGCTAAGGGTGGCACAGCCCTTTTCCTCCACCAGGGCTTCCTCCATGACTTCCAGGTTCCCCAGAGGAGCAGGAGGCACTGGCAGTGGTTGCGATCTGGCTGCCACCCTCATTTCTGCTCCTGTGAAGGATCCCACTTGAAGAGGGCAACCCCCATAGGAGACGGAATGGGGGTGGCAGCCAGGTTTAAAAGCCGTGGCCCCCAGCACCTCCTCCTTCTTTGGGCAAACCCAGAAGTGATGTCATGACGTCACGTGACAATGTGATGTTGTGACGTCACTGCACAGGGGCCAGTAGATACACTTCTGTGTCTGAACCAGTTTTTGAAGTTGGTGTCTGAATTGGAAAATATGGGTGAACCTGACCCAGACTGAACCTGCATTTTCCATAGTATTTTCTCTCCTGGCCCAGAGTCCTTTTTTAAGAAAAAATGTTCCAGGATTACGTATTTTTTTAAAAATAAGCCAGGTGTGTGTGTATACGTCGAACAGCGCAATCCTGTAACCCGAGCAGCATTGATGCAACAGGACTGCGTCAACACTGCGCACTTAGCACCGACGTGGGAGCACCAATCGGCACCCCTGCTTCGGCACTAAGACAACGGGACCGGCGCTGCAGGCAACACTGGTCCCATAGCAACCGCACCACTCCTCTCTGGCATCAGCCAAAGCCAGCCGGCGCAAGGAAGGCGCCATCATGGATCGGGGCGGGGGGAGGGTGATGGGCAGGCCATAAGGCTGAACCCTAAGCCCGATGGGGAGGCCACGCGGCCCCAATTTGGGCCGCGCAGTCTCTTGGATCTGCACCTGCTGTTTAGCAGGTGCAAGTCTGAGAATCCCATAGGGGAGGATGGAGCCTCCCCTCCAGTAAGGGCACAAGATGCCCTTGCCATGGGGAGGCTCCAGCCTATCCTGTACTGCATTGGGATATGGTGCAGGCCAGCCGGCCGACCTCGCTATTCCGGTGCAGTATAGGATTGCGCCCTAAGCCGCAAACTCCCCATTAAGAATTTGTGGTGGAAGGTGGAAGGGAAACAGGAAACTGGCCCCCTGCTTTCTCTTATTTTGTTGTCACTAGGTGTCTGGGGGTCTGAGGCAGCGGGCACCTCACCTGGTGAACTTCCGCCTGAGCAAGGCCAGAGGGGCTCAGGGGCTCCCAGCATCCTTGCTCTCAGTTGGTCAGTCGCAGGGGGCCGGGGGTTGTGCCACCCAGGTCCTGCTCCCTGTCGTGGGGGTGGGAGTTCTACCCTCACAGGCAAGCTGACATCAACACCAGCCAGCTGCCTCTGCCCAATAAAAAAGGATGCTTGGCCGGCCGTGCTTTTAATTGGCACCTGCTCCACCCCTCGTTCTTTCTTCCCTGGTTGTGTCTCTCCCCGGGGATCAGGTGCCCTCAGACCACAGAGGTCTTGCTCCAGTCTGCCCCCAGTCGCCTGTCGGCTGAACTCCTGGCCGGAGATGTGGCAGGCTGCTGCTGCCCGGCCAGCTGTGGGTCAGCCGGGCAGGAGGTGTGAGACACATCTGTGTGCGCAACCAAGGCCTGGGACAGCCCAGCTGGCTGCACTCTGGGCAGGCCGGCGTTGGATGTGGGCCCCGGCTGCGTCGCATCAGGTGCAGACAGCCAAGCCTTGTGGCAGGCCGGGCCTGGGCTGGCTCTGATGATGGGCAGCAGCTGTCAGCAGTAGGCCCATTGTGGAAAGGAGTTGGGGCTCGCAGGGCCGGGCTGCGAACCTCTCGCCATCACTGCTGCTGAGCGGTAAGTCAGGGTCCTGGGAGGCTCCCCGACACTAAGCTTAGGGGAGAAGGATTCCGGGTCTCAGAGCAGGACTTCCAGGCAGGCAACTCTTGATTTCAAAGCACTGGGGTTTCCCCCACCTGCTACCTGTACAGGGCTGAGCATCACAGTAAGCCAGCTGGCCAAGCACTCAGCCAAGCTCTTCCAGGAGCTCAAAACAGCTGCCTAGATTCAGCCAAGCTCCTCACAGCTGGTTTCAGGAGGGAGAAGCTGCCAGAAGGGAACGGTCTGTGCTGCTCACGTGGGGCACGTCTTCCCCCGTGCAACTCCTTCCTTCTCTCCTTCCACATCTTCCAGGTGCAACTCACCTGGCCTCAGTTGGCAGCTCACTCCCAAATCTGAGCCGAAGGGCTCCCTGATACTCCCCTCCGCCTGCAGCGTCACCATTGCACGTGGCGACACAGGCAGGGGCTCATTAACCCGTTCCTCTCCAGCATGCAGGGCCAAGAGAGGCCTAGGCAGGGGCTGCTCTTGCCTGCATCCTACAAAACGGACTCAGGTGACTGCATTGTGCAAACTGCCGGATTTTATGCGTTGGCAGTAACTGCTGCTTTTAAAATAGCATTGATTTTACATTGGAGCGTCTGCTGGACTTGTTTTTTACGCTATCAATTGTGCAGCGCCCTGGGAGCTTTCTACTGAAGATGGCCTACACACTGCTCCCCTCAACGCCTCTCGGTTTGCCTGTGTTGTGGCTCACATAATAATAATAATAATAATAATAATTATTATTATTATTATTATTTATTGAATTTATACCCCGCCTATTGCCCGAGGCACTCAAGGGCAAGGGCAGCTCTGGAACATAATGGGAAACAGCTCTGGCGGGATCTCTTTTGTGGTTTGGACTGGAAAAGGGTGGTTCTTCCTACCTGTAGCCTCAGCTAGGTAGGATTGGCTAAGGCACAATATAGTGTGTGTGTGTATGTGTGTGTTCATTCTCTGGGATGCCAAATGCCTAACGTTTACATCGAATCACCCTGGCCAATATATAACAGTTTTCATTAAAAAACAAACACACACACTGAACATTTATTAAGCAGCCTGCTTGCTGCAGGGAACAGGGCTGACAATGATGGGAATTATATCTTTAAAAAAACAAACAGAGAATGCCTTACAGTGGGGGATGATGAGATGAAACGGCCCCAGCCTGCCCTCCCCTGCCCTGCCAGGCCTGCTGCGGCTGCGGCACGAGCCTCCTCCTCTGCGCACTGCCAGCAACAGGCTGAAGCAAAGAGGTCTCCTTGCGAGAGCACCGGCGCTCTGCCCTCAGAACTTACTGGAAAACTGCAGCTCGAAGCCTTGGCTGGTGCTGTTGCCGTCCGAGACGAACTCCAGCCACATGGTGCTGGAGGTGCTGTTGACGCTGTGGCCCAGCAGCTCCCCCTGGCTGAAGGCGCCCAGGAGGCGGGCGGAGTTGTTGTTCCCATCGTAGATCTGGGGCAGGAAGAGGAAGCACAGAAGGGTGGGCATCCCTGACACGCCCCTCTGCAGCCTACGTAGTGGGCCCAGAGAACCCTTTGAGGGGAGTGCCAGGACTGGCCCAAACCTCCCAACACCTGAAGCAGTGAGCCCAAGGGCACCCCCTCCGCCCCACCTCACCTGCTGAGCCTTTCCTCTCGCTCGCTGGATTGGAAAAGGTGGGGAGAGGAGACCCCAGGCTCTCCTCCTCATTCCCATGGGAGTGGCAGCAGCACAGGCAGGCGGTGCCTCCCCCCCCCCACTAACCCTCTGCCTAAGGCTTATGGTTGCTTTCTGCTGGGCGAGGGTCTAGGCTTGGTCTGGGAATGAACACACTGGAGAGGAGCCAGTTTCCCACCACACTGTTGGTTCAACCGCCCTCGACATTTCTCTGCTGCCGCCACCGGATGCCTTGGCCATTACCTTGAGGACGTCCCGGGCCGCCAAGTCAAAAGCCCGGGCTTTGAGCTGAATTCCTTTTCCAGGCTGTGTCTGGATGGAGTAGATGCACTCGTGGTTGTTGTTGTAGTTGAGTGGATAGTTTGGGGACAACAGAACGCCTTGGGTGCCCGTGACGGAGGAACCACATTCCGCTACAGAGAGATGCAGAGTGAATGGAGGTTAACATCTAGGGCCTGCAGCACTGGTGCAGCGCAGGAGAACACATTATTCTGCCCTCTGGGTGTACACAAATGGGGGGCATTTGCATCGATCCGGGTGTGCACATGTGCAGATATGCATAATCGCAAAAATGTCATCCAAAGGACATAGCAAAGCTGGGAGGCAATCAGGATTTCTAAGCTCCTGGAGTCCCAGTGGGGAGACACCAAGAGAAAAGCAAGCATCCATTAGTTCACCTGAGGAAATCCTGCCCAATGCATGACACTGTGAGATACGTCACCTTGTTGAGCGCATGGGTGCACTGACACTCAGGAATAAAGTGTCACCTGGCCAAGGTTTTTCAATGCCTGAGACTTCTTTGCAGTCAGCAAAGATCATTATGAGAGGGAGAGCAAGGAGCCAGGGGTCTCGAACTGGAGTCTACAGCAGAGCTCAGAGGCCTTCCCTCCTGTGTGGCCAGATGCTGCCCTGACCTGTGAAGTCTTCTGTCAAACTACAGAAGGCCCCTATTTAATAGGGATGCCCTCTGCACGGCATCAGTGACCCACGGCAAGGCTGTCACCCACATGAGCAAAGACAGTGTCATGCATTGGCCCCACCTATTGAAATGGAGCTGGGAGGTAACCAAAGTACCAACAATCTACTGGTCACCCTGCATATCAGCTGCCTGCCACCGGCAGGAAAAGGGTCTGCAGGGTAAACAGTTCCCGGGGTCCTCTGTGTGAAACCCCCCAAATTGAGACCCAAGCTGGCTTCTCCTGGCGGTCTGTCTTGCCACCTGGTGATCCACCTAGACTTTGAGCAATGCTAAATTAACCCAGAGATGCAAGGAGCGGGCTTGCGAGGAGTGGGAGCATCGACCCTTCTAACGATCGACCCTTCTAACTTCTAACTTTGAGCATCGACCCTGCCTATTCTGACTCTCCAGGGTAGCACACAGGATATTTTTCTAGCCCTGCAGCAGGAGACACTTCACTTGGAGTTGGCTGGACCTGACGGAACCTCCTCACTGCAGAAGGGCATGTTCCATCATCAAGGCACCTCCTATTCCAAACAACTACTACACAAGGCACAACCACGTTTTTGCAGGTGGTTTCTCTGGAATACGACCTTTGGATCTCTCATGCCAAAAGTGAGAATAGCTGCAAGACTTGCACCCAAAGCCAGAAAACAAAATTATAGCCAAGATCTCATGTACGCCTGCCACTGAGTCAGGTGTCTGCCAAACAAGATGGAGGCCACTTCAACTTGCAGGACCTCCAAGCTGTCCCCACGGTTTCTTTCCTTAAAAGCAGGGAGTCGCTTTCGTGGCCTGCACAATTGGCCGCTTGACTGGAACACTCAACACTCTAGAAGTGCTTTGGCCTTAACTCCTGACTGTCCGGGATTCTTTTCCTGAACTTCCCACTACTGTGAAGATCGTTGCTGGAACTCCACTACTTTCCTGTATCATCAAGCCCTCCATTCTCCATTAATAGCGGGTGAGAGAAAATGGTAAGAATATAAAAAGACACAACACCGCTTTTTTCTTCTCATTTTTGCAAAACAAGCAAACCCGAAGTCTGTGAGGAAATAAAACTATTTTCTCCCACTCCTATCTATATGAATGAGAAGCAACATTAACAGGTAGCAACCTGGGAACAGAAAGACCTTTCCCGTCTCCAGCTGTGGTAAAAGCATCACCCCCCCCCACCCTTTCCGTGTGCTGTCCTACGTAGCCTCCTCGATTGGTCCAACATCAGGGCTGGTCCCAGCAGGGCTCACTGCCACCTGTTGCATCCACTCTTTAAAGGAGCACGTGGAGGGAGCTCATTAGGCTCCTGATTATTTAAGAGCACTGAAAAGACTGAGCAAGCACATCTGCAGATTTTTTTAATGCAGCAACAGATTTCTTTTCCTCCAGCAAAGTAATGCCTCCAGTTCTTTTCATTCAGGGGTTTTGAGGTTGGTTACCACGAAATAAAAATGCTCCAGGTAAGTGACTTGGGATCACGGGTCCAAATGTCCTATTTTCAACCTGTGCATAACAGCCCGGCACTGTGGGCTTGAAGCACTGGCAGAAAGAGTGTTCCGCCAGTGCGCCCCCTTTACTGCTGCTTAAAAGGCACCCTGGAAGGAGCACTGCGGATGTGCAAGAGGCTTCCTGCACCCCGCTGGAGGAGCATGCTGGACCCACCAAGGCAAGTAGGATGTCAGGGGAATTGGGAGGGGGCAGGGAGGCGGCAGGAGGGGGGGAATCTGGCAGCAACGGTGTGCACAAAATCCTATCTCCTCACCTCCTTTCTCTCCTCGAAACTGCACCAGCAAAATAGCTGATGCAGGTCAAAAGAGATCCACTGTGGAGCGGGAGGGATTTAAACCCTTTATTGTTCCAAAGCCTCGCGATCTGCCCACTCCCTGCCCGTCACAGCGTGCACCTTTTTGGTGCGGCTGCACCAGCTTGAGGGGGGGATAGGATTGGGCTGTAATAGGCATTAGTGCTGTTTTTCTACTACTGCCCAGTGCAAGTGTAATGTTCCTAATTCTAGCTATGATTCTCATTCCTTTCGCACTTCCTGTCTTCTATGCATCTTCCTTTTGAAGCGAACTGTGACACAATGCTCAGAGGCAGATCTAAGGGAGGGCAAAGCTCTAAGTTTTGCAAGAAGCCTCACCTTGCAGTGGAAATCACTTCTGTCCTGCACTGTTTTAGCCAATCCTCACAGGGAAAAGCAACATTTTGGCATTGCTTACTGGCTACAGCAGCAAGGGAGAGGAGGGATTTACATGACAGGGTAAGGCTCCTTGCAACACTTAGAGCTTTGCCCTCCCTGTAGATCCGCCTCTGACAATGCTACAGTGGAACCGAGGTCAGTGCTAACTATGGTTAGCTTTAAATATATGGCACCCAAGTCAGAAGTGGGTTTGTGAATCCTAGTTCAAGCTAACCATGGTTAACATTTTGTTGTTGTTCAGTCGCTAAGTCGTGTCCGACTCTTTGCGACCCCATGGACCACAGCATGCCAGGCCTCCCTGTCCTCCACTAGCTTCCTGAGTTCGCCCAATTTCATGTTCATTGCTTCGGTGACACTATCTAACCATCTCATCCTCTGCTGCCCCCTTCTCCTTTTGCCTTCAATCTTTCCCAGCATGAGGGTCTTTTCTCAAGAGTCCTCTCTTCTCATGAGGTGGCCAAAGTACTTGAGCTTCAGCTTTAGGATTTGTCCTTCCAGGGAGCAATCAGGCTTGACTTCCTGGAGGATTGACCGATTGGATCTCCTTGCAGTCCAGGGGACTCTTGAGTCTTCTCCAACACCATAACTCAAAAGCATCTATTCTTCGGTGCTCTGCCTTTCTTATGGTCCAGCTCTCACACCCTTAACATTTACATTAGTACAGATATAACATGTGGTTTGTTCCAGGTCTTCACTACTGAACCTTCTTCCAGTCACTGCTTCTCA
This sequence comes from Lerista edwardsae, assembly GCA_029204185.1. Taxonomy (NCBI): domain Eukaryota; kingdom Metazoa; phylum Chordata; class Lepidosauria; order Squamata; family Scincidae; genus Lerista; species Lerista edwardsae. Next base: position 781,109 of record JAJKFI010000217.1, on the reverse strand, counting down.
GCACATGGGTGGCATAATAGGTTCAGGAGGAAAATGCTCAGAGTAACCTCTGCCAGTGCCTTTTACTCGTCATTCTCTGGCTCTGTTCCCACCTTCTATGCTCTAACAGTTCCCCTCAATGGCAACAACAAAACCCACAACCCCACAGAGGGCTAGCTGCTTGCCCATTTAATTTTATGATTGCCCAAGCAAAATTAAAGCACGTGACCACCTACCAACACACCTTGGGAGAGGCGAACTCCACACGCGCCGTCTACCGCCTAGGCAGGTAATACGTGACACTCCCTCCAGTCGGTACCCAGGGAAGCAGGAAAAGGTCAGAACATCCCCGACACCGAATTGAAGCCCTTTGCGGATGCTGTAGGCCGGAACCTCTGGCTCGTCACAAGGCTCCAAGTCATATTCTGCCAGTCAGACAGACACAATTGACAGTGTTAACATCCACCATCACCACCTTGGTTTTATTTCTTCCAAGCATGCACTTTGTTCACCCCAAGACAAGAAACCTACTCCCAGGCTGTAGTATTCCAGACCGCCAAACAGGAGGTGAGAACACAACTGAATGCACTTTTAATTAAAACAAAAATGCAGTGCACAGAAAAGTGGAAGTGCAGACTGGACAGGTTTGCACTACATTTTAGGGGGGAAATGTGAAAATAAATCAGGTCTGAAACAAAGGCGGGAGGCTCCCACGGTACACTCTGGAACGCAACAGACTGGCAATGAATAATCTGACTTCATAAAAACATGATATCATGTTAGAATGGAACTGAATTGCTAACTATAGTAAATTTTAAATGTTTGCCATCATAGTCAGAACTGGATTTGCAAATCCTGGTGTGAGTGAACCATGGTTAAAATTTACATCAGTGCTGATGTAACAGGGCAACATATTGCCAACTACAGACACCCATTTCAGAGAAAACAGACAGTGCGTAAGCAACCTATGTTCGTTTTGCGGCAAGGCTTTATGTTTGTGTTACTTAAACTGACTATCACTCTTACCTGAAAAGGTGATGTTGAAGCCCTCATAAGAAATGGAGAAGTCAGAGATGAAGCGAATTTGAGCAGAGAAGTTTCCGAAGAGTCCAGCGTTGAAGGGGGCGGGGAGGCGGGAGCCAGTGAGCTGTTTCAGCGGCTGGCTGAAGCTCCCATTTTCGGTGATCAGCAGATAGTCGTGGCCACTCTCCAAGTGGAAAGTATGGAAAGTGAAGAAGACCCCTGCAAAACAGTGCAAATGAAAAAGAGAGGCACTTGATCAAAGACTTGAATTTGGAAAGAATTTTGGGAACACCTCGGGCAAGAGAATGCACATGGCTGGGACACCTATACTAGCATCACTGAACGTAAGCTTCAAAGTTACTCACAGCACTCTTAATCTGGCAATCCTAATCTGGCAATCCTAACCATTCTGAAGGGATTGCAGCTGCAAATTTGCTTCGCTTACACAGTATATACTTGAGTATTTCTCATACATCTGATTCTAGCCTGGGGTGTTTGGTACTGATTCATATGTCTGGAATCAGGTTAAACATTTAGTTTTTTTTCAAAAAAATCCCCATTAAGGAGGCATCAGAAGGCAGCTCAGAACCCATTAGCCTGTATATGTGAAATTTAGATTTTTTTGCCCCAATGTGCATCACTTTACATTGGCTACATTGAAACACATCTGCATTCACGTAGCACTTCTGATAATCTACAGCATTTCACCTACAGGTTGAACCTTCTTATCTGCTCATTTTTTTGTCCACGTATCTGGCTCAGTATGGGCCCCCTGACCCACATTGGCTCAACCTGACTCCTTGAGAGGTGAGGGAGCTGTCCCAGGAGCTGGGACTGGGTTAGGGTCCACTTGCTGCAGTTTAGCAGGCGCATATCCAGGGAGCACATAGGGTAGGCTGTGGGAAGGCTCCAGCCTGTCCTATACTGCTGGCCTCAGCATTCTGGCACAGTATAGGATTGCACCTTAAAGACATGCTCAGGAATGTGTAACCTGGACCACATACGAGTGAAGGAAACACACACTGCATGTGCTCTAGGGTGCTCTTTTTCTATTATTTTTTCAAGTTTCCAGTATAACCCAAGCATCAAACACCATTCTGAAGGCAGAGTCCTGATGAGTCCAGCCTGAAACTGAGCTCCACTTTTCATTTTAGCAGAATTGATACCAGAAAGAGGAATCTGTCTTGCTGGGTTTTGAGTTATCTAATCTCTTGAAAACATACTGGGATTTCTTTCTTTCTGAAGCCTTTTAATATCTTAAAAAATAGATTTATTTTTAAACTGCAATTTTACAGCTCATTAGTCCATAATGTAGATAACTTCTCTTGGCCACACAGAAAAGAGATTAAAAGCACAGAAAACCAGGGCTGGAGAGAAACAGGAGGAAAATGTGTTATGACTAATGTGAGCAAAAGCCATGGCTGAGCCAAAACTGCTGACTAGCCCTGTCCCTGTTCAAATATGGCGCATGGATTCCATAGATCAGTTAAGGGAGGAGGTGGTGGTTAAACAGCACAATGGAAGGCGTCACTGTCCTGGCCTGTGGATCTGCAGCCTTTTGCCAAACATCGTGCTATTTTGCCAGGTTACTGCTTTGAGCCCTGGTTCTCTCCAGCCTGGCTCTGAGCACCAAGAACATGTGCTCAAATGCATGTCTCCTGCACACCTTGAATCAAAACAGAGGACCAGAAATGAAGTACTGCCCATGTAACACCGAAACCCTGGAGAGAAACTGGCGGTTTGTGATGACTAAACTGACCTAGACGGGCCAATGGTCTGAGTCAGTAAAAGGCAGCTTCCTACGTCCTCCTCTTAAATGGTTGGGATTACATGATATGTAATATCTTAGTACTGCCCTAAGATCATGGCAACCACTCCCATCACTTCCTGGCAAATAGAAGGGGAAGAAACGGAAGCAGAGACAGACTTTACTTTCCTGAGCTCCAAGATCACCGCAGATGGTGACAGCAGCCATGAAATTAAAAGACGTTTACTTCTTGGCAGGAAAGCTATGGCGAACCTAGACAACTTAATAAAAAGCCGAGACATCACCCTGCCAACAAAGGTTTGCATAGTCAAAGCTATGGTTTTCCCAGTAGCAATGTATGGCTGCGAGAGCTGGACCATAAGGAAGGCAGAGAGCCAAAGAATAGATGCTTTTGAATTATGGTGTTGGAGAAGACTCTTGAGAGTCCCCTGGACTGCAAGGAGATCCAATTGGTCAATCCTCCAGGAAGTCAAGCCTGATTGCTCCCTGGAAGGACAAATCCTGAAGCTGAAGCTCCAATACTTTGGCCACCTCATGAGAAGAGAGGACTCTTGAGAAAAGACCCTCATGCTGAGAAAGATGGAAGGCAAAAGGAGAAGGGGGCGACAGAGGAGGAGATGGTTAGACAGTGTCACCGAAGCGATGAACATGAAATTGGGCGAACTCCGGAAGCTAGTGGAGGACAAGAAGGCCTGGTGTGCTGTGGTCCATGGGGTTGCGAAGAGTCGGACACAACTTAGCGACTGAACAATAAGGGGAAAGGAATAATGCTGAAGCATCAGCAAACAGGAGGAACAGCGTTATCACACAGAAACAATGAATATTCATGAAGTGTATATGTTCTAGGAAATGTTTCTACTCATCCAGGTTGTTGCTCTGAGCCCCAAAAGTTGCAAATGTTATTTTAAAAAAACACCCTTACACAACCAGTTCACACTAACAGGCAACAAATGACGTCTGTCAGAAAGTGACTGTCCCCCCAAGGTTGTACTGTGCACCTCACACCTGCCACACTATTCCAGAAACACTCAGCGTGCCATCACAACATACATTTGGAAGAAGGTAATTTTTTTTTTCACTTTGCAGAGGGTGCGACTGAGCTGCCCAGGGCAGAAGGGTCCCCCCCCCCCACAAGCCAGTGTGCTAAATTTCTTCGGGGGATCCAACCACCACCGCGGAATACCTCTCTCAGCAGAGCCATCCAGACAGCTTGTTTTATCCTCCAACAGTGTCTGAGCATCCCAAGAACATCGACACTGTTGGCCTGACACACAAGACTCATCCGCGTTCCGAGGACAGCAGTTGCAATGGGACTGAAAACTTGAGAACCAAGGGGTTTGGGAAACTTTTGGGAACCTCTCACTGTTTGGCCAATGTTTAAAATGGTTTTGAGAAGATTTTGTTGAAAATAAAGCAGATGAGGTCTGGATCCTCATTTGATTCTGCGGGGAGCTACTTTCCAAAAAGGAGAGATTCCACACTGCTGTGCGCCCACAACCTTAGCAAACCAATAGCTCGGCTCCTTCCCACTCAAATGTCAGCGATGCATTGGGAATAAGAAGTACAGTACTTTTAAGCATGATGAAGCCTCTTGTACAGGGCGAAGAACACGCCCATTCTTGGGATGGGGGGAGTCTGCCATGTTCATCGTTCTGTCTTCAAAAGTGTCTCTGTATAAATGCACAGCAGGGATTGATCCATGACTGGAAACTGCTGCAAATAAAGAAAGGTTCCTCTGCAGCAAGGAGCGGTGTGTCTGTGTATCTGTGCGTGTGTGTAAAGCAGCTGTGTATGGAACGCAAAGCCAACCGCCTCCAAGCTTTGATAGCAAAGGATTTAAAAGGCCAGCCGCTTAATTCCACGGGATAACAGAATGTGCCGTGCTTAGCTCTAGTTTTGGCACGGAGGAGAGCCACTTTCCGTTTCAAAGAAAGACATAGTTGCATTTGCAAGGGTGGATCAGAGCCAGCGAGATCCTTGATATGCGAATGCGCATGTTCCAGTTCCCTCTGCTCTGCCCCCGGAGGACTGAGGGAGATCAAGCCTCTCTGTCAGCCTGTGTAAGATGAGGAAGAAAGTCTGAGCAAGCAGGTAAAAGCCCCAGTTGCAATGGGAGTCGAAGCAATCCTAGAGGATTGGGGCCGAGGGAGGAAATCAAGGCATCCATCACAACAGACTGCAATCCATATTTCCGTTATATTAGGGCTGAGCTGGAAGTTCTGAACAAAAAAGAATCTGATCTGAACTTGAGGGGAAATGGAACCTCCTCACCTTGCTCCTGGGGGACGTGGGGGCCTGCAAAGTGGCTGCCGCATGGGGTGAACCGTCTGTGCAACTCCCTGAAGGAGCAGCGAAGGGGTCCCAGGCACTTTGGAGTGGTTCCACCTGCATTGGCTGGCCATTGGCTCTCTAAGGAGGGATACGGAAGCTTCCTGTTGGGGCACTGACGAGTCTTTCCTGGGCTTTGGCTCCAGGGCTGTCCTCGGGCTGCGACCCCTGGGTTGACACCCCCCCCCAGCTCGTGCTCAACTGCTGCCTCTGACTCAGCTCCAAGAGAGCTGACAGTCCAAGACTTTACATCAGCCGGGCCTGACATGCACGTCGTCAGAGTCTGGCTTCTGCCCCTGCCGAGCCAACAAAGCGGGACCCTTTGAGTTTCAGTCAGTAGCCACAGCTCTGGCCGGAGCAAAGATGAACGAGGGGAGCTGATACGAGCCAATTTTTGATGAGTTTACCCTCGGAGCAGAATCATGTTGCTGGAAGGAGCCCAAAGGTCAACCTTGAGGGTTCCACAAGGGCACACCTGCAGGCAGTGATCCGACAGGAGCCACTCTGGGAACTCGCAAGCAGCGAAGGCAGGTAAGGGCTCCCTCTTGTTGTGCATCCCCAGGAGCTGGTGCTCAGAGATACGCTGTCCCTGGACACGGGGGTGTCATTCAGCATGGCTACCCTCCTCTACAGAATCATCTGGATCTTGTTTTTTTTAAAGGCAATCAACTGTCCAGTGCCCCAGTCTGTGGCAGTGGAATCCTCTCCGGTTAGAGGCATCCCAGGCAGGATTCCCCTGACTGAGCTCCAGACCACTTATGGCAGCCGCCATGTGCCTCCCGCACTGTAGGTCACTCAGACCCCACGGGGCTGATACAGAAGAGGAGCCCGCATTTCCCTGAGCAGGCAGCTGGCAGCAAAGGGCCCCAGGATCCAGCGGTCCTCCAGGCTGCCTCACACAGCTTGCAAGCGCGGCTCACACAGGCTGCCCGGAAGCCACCCCTTGATTCCCCAGAAAACCAGGCTCCCAGCGCCGCATGCACTGCACTTCACCTCTCATCAGACGAGAGGATCCGGGCTGAGTGGAGGAATGCGGAGTGGGCTGCCCCCAGCTCCGTGGGGAGCCTCCGCCAACGTGCTGCGCTTTTCAGCACCTGGTTGATCTGCCTTGCGACCATTGGCATCATGGAACTGACTGATGGCGGCTCCCATTGTGTCGGTAGCTAGCAAGACTCGAAGAGTGCTGGACCCACAATCCCCTTGTGTTTTCTGCCTTCCTTTGTTTTTAAACAGCCTGGAAGGCTGTAAAGCCCTTCTTCAAGCGCAACTTGGTCTGAAGGCGGTGTGCGCAAGCAGCAAAGCTAGGGACCCAGCAGCCCCCCACAAGTGTGTGTGTATGGGGGGGGGGGGTTTGAAACTGGTAGGATGAGGCTATGACCTGCAGCAAAGACATGCACAGTGGCCTGATAGGCACTGAGACGCCCCGTGTGTGATGTGGGCACAGGTGGTGTCCCCGGTGAATACTGGAGAAAAGAACTAGAGAAGAGCTGTGAAGAAAGAGTGGAAAACCATGTGGGCAGCTCTGGGTTTGCGTGGTCAAACAGACATGTGCTCTGTCTGGCTGCCTAAAAGCCACTTCCTCTCAGGGCCTGGCACTCCTCGAACACAGCCTGCTACTTTCTTCCCATGTAAGTCAAAGGCAGCCATTCATTCCTACGGCAGGAAGGGGGTGTGTGCAGTGGTGGGATTCGCCCAGGTTCTATAGAACCGGTTGTTAAAAGGCCGGGCCCCGCCCACTCGCTTACCTCGGCTGGCTTTGGTTTTTTTTTTGGCTCCAGCTATGACGTCATAGAACCGGTTGTTAATTTATTTGAATCCCACCACTGGGTGTGTGCACTTACCACCCAATCCTGTCCTCCCCTTTTGCAGGCAAAACATGTGTTCTGCCAGCAGCAGGAGGAGGAGGAGGCCAGCGGAACATTACCGGCCCGTTCCAAGGAGCATCTTCAGCCTGTGAGGCCGCAGTTCAGTTGGACCTCAGTGCCCAGAGGAGATCCATTCCTAGACCCCAAGTGGATATCAAAACCTCTGATAAGCAAATCCAGGGGCGGGTCCCATTATTATCGTATTTTATCTTGCCTGCAAGCCGCATTTGAACTCTGGTTGATAAGTGGTATACAAATACTCTTGACTAGCGATGGGATCCGCAAATTGAGAAGGGGAACGCTGGGCGGGACTTACGCGGGACTTCCACGTGATTGGCTACCCGTCTGCAGCGTTCCGCGGCTGCCCTGGCCTCGGGGGGGCTGCCCCCGGTTGGTGAGCCCTACCGCTGCTCGCCCAGGCACCCAGCGTGCCCCCCACCCATCCTCCGCGGCGAGTAGGAGCCCCCCGGAGGCCAGGGCAGCTGCGGAGCGATGCAGACGGGCTGCCAATCATGTGTAAGTCCCGCCTAAGTCCCGCCCAGCGTTCCCCTTCTCAATTTGCGGATCCCATCGCTGCTCTTGACTGATTAATTACCTCAGGATGTGACCAGAGATGTTTTCTGGTCGCGTTCCGAGGCCTAGAGAGGCTGTGCATGGCCTGTCTGGGCCTCAGAAAGGCCTCAGAAAGTGGGATTGGACAGGCACGTTCAGGTTTTGTAAGTGCCTTTTGTAGTAGTTCCGGGGGTCTCTGAAAGCTCCCCACACACAGCCAGAGAACTTCTCCAGTTGCGCCTGGGAGCTCAGGTCCAGCCCTCACCATGGAACCCCCCAGTGAGTTAAATCCACAGGTCCTGAATGCCCGGATAAGAAGGACAGAGCTGTAGTTTGATTTGCTAGATCGAGTCTCGAGGAATTGGAAGGAGGACACAAATGCAGGATGAATGAGTTACCTTTGCCATGAGACGCCTCGATGACCCATGTGCAGTTTAAATTGTTGGGGTAGAAATCTGGAAACCCCGGGGACAGCACGGTGCCGCTGGATCCACGAATGTAGCCTCCGCAGAGTGCTGCAAGCAGGACAAGAGAATGCATGAGAATTCATGGGAATGGGCAGCGTTTCTGAGTGCAAGTGTCATGTGCGTCAGGTGCACAGTGTTATTATGCCCATTTTACCAGTTCTGATTTTTCAGCTTCTGATCCTTACCCTCACAACTGGGAAGAGGCCTGCTCCACTGGAAATTCGGTTCGCACTCCAGAGCCTCATTGTCGCTCAAGGTGTACCCCGGATCGCAGCTGAAGCTCACCAGGGCCCCCACGTAGAAATGGTCTCCGTGCCGCTGCCCATTGACGGGAATCCCGGGGTCCAAGCAGTGATCGGACTGGAGCTTCACTGCTGCAAACAATACAGGCCAAAGTTTTATCACCCACGATCAATGGGGCACCTGGGCACACCTTTCTCTCCCAAGAGTGGATGGTAAAGTGCAAATCAACCGTCTGTAAACAAACTGAAGAGATGTTTTGATGATAGTGTAGAAGCAGCTTGCAGCTGTGAGGCTTGGCAAGGCTTCAAGGTTGCAGAGCTCCGGCAAGGAATCACTCAGACAACAGAGATTAGGGAAGCAAGAACTTCTATATTCTCAGAAGAAGGCTTCTTGCAGCTAAGAACAGCAAACAGGTACAGCAAAGCTCCTCCAACAGCAACACTTACATCGCCAGCAACTAACCACAGGTGTTTCTGGTCTGGATTAAATAGTCCCCAGCATCCAATCAGAGATCAGATGATCTCATCCCCAGGCTGAAGCTGAATCAGAATGACTCAGCACTTTACTGCTGGTTTGCTGGGTCTGAATGACTCAGCACTTTACCCCCTGAGTCGGCCTCGTGTTAGGCCTTTCCCCATTCAGGCCTGTAAATTTCCAGGGATGTCCTTCAGTATCCCAACATGTTTAAAGTTACAGTAATGTTGGTAAACTAACCATTAGCTGCACACCACACAGTTTGGATTGGAAATGGGCCACTTTATTAACTATAACAATGCAAACACAATCATCCTATAATCATCCTATAAGTGCAGTCTTGAACTGGGGGAAATGGGCCTGGCTGTCTATTTCCCCCATATTTCTCTGAGGGCTACCGCCTGACACCTAGCCGTCCACAGTCTCTTGACTGTGGCGGCCAATCATTGTTACCCTTTGCGGGGCAAGGTAGCAGACTATATGACTTGCAGGATGAGCCTGGCCAAACTTGAGTCTAGGAGCCTGCCTGCCCGCCTCCTTGAGTCGATCATGCACCATCCGCCTTACTACCCCGAAATGGGCATCATGAGAACAACCTGCCTACCCAAACCCTGCACACATTCTGCCACAGTGACACTGGCTAACAAAGGAGAAACCACATCACCCTTGCCAGTCTGGGGTAGGCAAAAAGCCACCATCTCATGGCCAATCAAGATGACAAAAAAAATTCCGACTCCATACTAGCAACCAGCTAAGCTACATGGCGGGGGGGGGGGGTCGCTGGCACAGAGAAAAGAGCTCTCCCAGGAGCATGCGCAGAGGCCGTAAGTGCAGTTACTGGTGGCCATGCCTGTGGGTCAGCAGACAGGCCACTGTCCACCAGGGCAGGTGATCTGGTGGTGGGAGGAACAGGGGTGTTGTGGGTGGGAAGGGGAAATGAACCAGGCCTGGGTGGAGATAGATCTGGAGACAAAGGCGCATGTTGGATCTTATCCCCTCCCTTCACCCCTTTCACTCCTTGGACAAAATAGGTGCGGTATGGTGATTGGGCAGCCTATCAAAAGGTAAACATGAAGTTATATAGCTAGAAATTCATTTCAAGTATTTAGGACATATTCACACAATCTAGATAGTGTCCCAACGTTTTGCCCTAACTATGGGCTTTCTCAAGGTAGTAAACTAAAAATAGTTCATTGTGTTTAGGGAGCTTTAGTGTGTTCTAGGGGTAAGCTGACTATGTTCAAGTTTGTTACTTTGAGAAATGTTGGGACACTTTCCGTGTGACTGCAGCCTAACTACTCTTGCTGGGTAATAATTCCAGCCATAAAAGCCTTCGTGTCTATGTTTTAACTTACTTCCAACAGGCTGTCCGATCCCCGCCCGCCCACCCCCGCCCTTCCCGGCCACATACCTCTTTGGTGCAGCTGAACTGGCACGGGTGGCTGGGTAAAGGTTTGGGGTCCCAGAAATATACCATGGTTGATGGGATCCAACGATCATTGTGATACCCAGGAAAACCAACAAGAGTCCATTCCATTCATCTCTTGGCACAATTCATTCATTGGGTCAACCAAGGAGAGGCACCTGGATAGCAGTATTCTCAAGCACAACACCTCCACTGGATTTTAACTTGGAAGAGCCGAGTGTGCAAATGGAAGATTTTCCCATGCTGCCTCAGGCCTTCTGGTGCATTCCTCATAGGATGAGAATGGCAGCAATTTTGGGATTGGTGGACCCCCTGTGGGCCTTTTGGGCAGCCCAATCCTAAGCAGCGCCGACATAGCAGGGCTGCATCCTAAGCACAGTAGGAGGCAGCAGCAGCACAGCACAGGGCAAGGGGAGTTTCCCCTTGCACCAGGGTAAGCCCCAGCCAGCCCTATGGGGCTGCTTGGATCTGTGCCTGCTGTTTTGCAGGTGCAGATGAACGTGTACAGCAGCGACCCGAATTGGGGCCGCCCTGGCTGGGGCCGGGGCTTAGTATGTGGCACTATGGCCGTCGTGCGCCACCACCCCGTCACTGCCCACTCATCTCCTCATTATGCCCCCGGCACACCTTTGGATCGCCCTCAGTGAGGTCCTGAGCTGACCGATTGCCACTGATACGCTCGACTGGAGCACGATCGGCACTGCTGTTGGGCACAGTGGCGCCTGTGTGCCGATGCTTCTGCTTGCACTAGTTCAGCACCTGACTCGCCGGCGCAGATGGGCTTCTTTCGCCATTACACAACGGGAGGCAGCGAACACGCTGCCGATTACCACGGAAACCCTCCCAGCGAGCGAAGAAACTCCGCCCAGCGAACCGGTAGGATGACGCCACTGGAGAGAGGCCATCTTCGACAGATTTACTGGGCAGGTTATTCAACGAAAGCTTTCCATTGATTGATTGAGGCTGGGTGGGTAATTTTAACCATGGCTGTATAGTTAATTTTAATTCAAGTATGTCAGTGTTCCAGGGAACAAAAAAAAGGAAGATGTTAAAGATGATTTTATCTTCAAATACTGAGTAGTAGCTTCTGTGCATTAAACTGTAAATCATCTCACACTTCCTTGAAAGGCAGCAGTGCAGAGGTTTTTATGCAGATATGTTTCATTTCAATCGATAAAGGAGGAAAGATCAACCAACTACAATGTTTAATCAAGTTTGATAGGCTTGATTGGATCATTTTTTTCCCATAAACACACCTGAAAGAAAAGTATGATACTTATTATACATTTCCATGTCTACCTATCTGGGAGAAATCTCAAGTTGCTTCAGATCAAGTTGCTTCAAAGTGAAATTCACAAGCGACCTGTGGCTCTGTCCAAGGGCACTCCTGAAATAACGGAGGAAAATTTTGTCTGATGTCCCCAAAATAACCTTCACTAAGGAGTCAGTTTGGAAGAGGTCAGGCTTCTGGGTGAATGTGAAGGATGATGACATCATCACCACAGACAAGGCCCAAGAAGCTTCAGTCCCAGCAGCAGTGGACCCAGGAAGCCTTTGCAGTCCTGCCTCAATCCTTCTGGGTATGAGAGCCCTGCATTCCTCTAATGCATCATTGAAATGTACACCGTGAGCCCAATCTGATCCGCCTCCCCTCTCCGGGCCAATAATGCAATAATGGCTGTGGTGAATGGGGGGGGGGGCTAGGGGGGTAGATGGCTGTAATTGGGAGGCTTCAGAAAGGAAAGAATACTTAGTTCCCTTTGCCCCTCTGTAAGCAAATAGAAGGGGAAGAAATGGAAGCAGTGACAGACTTTATTTTCCTGGGCTCCAAGATCACCGCAGATGGTGACTGCAGCCATGAAATTAAAAGACGTTTACTTCTTGGGAGGAAAGCTATGGCAAACCTAGACAACTTAATAAAAAGCCGAGACATCACCCTGCCAACAAAGGTTCGCATAGTCCAAGCGATGGTTTTCCCAGTAGCACTGTATTATATGGCTGTGAGAGCTGGACCATAAGGAAGGCGGAGCGCCGAAGAATAGATGCTTTTGAATTATGGTGTTGGAGAAGACTCTTAAGAGTCCCCTGGACAAATACTGAAGCTCCAATACTTTGGCCACCTCATGAGAAGAGAGGACTCTTTAGAAAAGACCCTCATGCTGGGAAAGATTGAAGGCAAAAGGAGAAGGGGGCGGCAGAGGAGGAGATGGTTAGAGAGTGTCACCGAAGCAATGAACATGAAATTGGGCGAACTCCGGAGGCTAGTGGAGGACAGGGAGGCCTAGCGTGCTGTGGTCCAGGGGGCCGCGAAAAGTCAGACACGACTTAGCGACTGAACAACAACAAAGCCTCCAGAGCCTCCTCGGACCTGCACCAACTATTTCTCTGGCGCACGTCCAAAGAGAGAAAGGGCCAGGGAGGCCGCTGAAAGGGAGCACAGGACCTGGTGCACGCCACTGCTGCCAGATCCACCTTCCCGCGCAGCCTCCCTGCTCTCGTGTCACACGCCTCCCCCTTGTTGGCCCCTCCCCACCACTGCTTTACCTGCTCCAGCCGGTGTAGGCAATTCTGCCAGCAGACCTGGTGGCACTCCTAACATCTCCCTCAACGGTGTGCTCCACACACTCCATGGGCGGCCATTTTGCAATAGTGGACGTTTCTCTTGCCATTGCAAAGCCCTACTGAGAACAGCCCTGTCCTGACTGACTTTAGAGCAGCGGTTCTCAACCTGGGGGTCCTGACCCCTCTGGGGGTCGGCCAACCGTTTCCCCGGGGTCGCCGAAGAGGGCGACGCGTCCGGCACGTGTGCGTTCTTCAATCACCAGGGACGCCCAAGCGAGCCCCTCCGCCGCGTAAGCGAAGCGCTCGGCGCGCCAGCTGCGGATCCGCTCGCAGCGCAGCCAATCAATAAGTGGGTGGACTCGCTCGCGGTGACGGGGCTGGCGGGAGCGTTGCCCTTTTGTTGCCGCGACTTTGATTGTTGTTTATCAGTCGCCGCCTGCGCGAGCACCCGGTGAGAGCGGCGCCCTCCTCCTCGCCCCGCGGGCCGCTTGCGCTCCGCCGGCTGCTTCAGGGACCGGGGCCGGGGCAGCGCTGGAAAGCACCGAGGCCGCGGCTGCCGCTATTGCCGGGAGCCTCTTTCCCCCAGGGCCACGTGCGGAGGCTGCTGCTGCTGCTGGGGGCGGACGCGGCTGGGTGGCGAAAGAGCTGCATGGAGGGAGCCGAGGCTCGTGCTGCGTTCTGGTGCCCCCCACCCCTGGCTCGGCTCGGCTCGCTTCGCTCGGTCTCTTTAGCTGCCTCTGCTAACTGACTGCTCCCTCCCCTCCCTCGCTGTCTGTCAGACTCTGTCTGTCTTTCTCTCCTCTCGCCTGGCTGCGGGTGCTGGCAGGACCCATTTGCTCCCCTTCGGGCTACAAGAAGGCGGGCGATGAGATGTCCGGGGCCACGTCCTCTGCGCACCAGGAAGAGGCAGCAGCCCGCACCATTTACTTGAACCAGCCCCAGCAGAGCAAGTTCCACGACAACCGGGTCAGATAAGAGAGAGAGCGAGAGAGAGGCTGCCGAGTGGGAAGATGGCGCAACAGCCACCACCAGCTACAAGTGAACGCTCTGGATTCATTCTCCCAAGTGTTCAGACAAAAGTAGTTAAGGCTTGCAAGAGGAGACCTGATCTCCCCAAGCTCTCATCACCATTCTGTAGGTGTTGATTAACCTGCGGAACTCCTTGCCGCAGGATGTGGTGATGGAACCTGGCCTAGATGCCTTTAAAAGCGGATTGGACAGATTTCTGAAGGAAGAATTCCATTGCAGGTTACAAGCCACGATGGGTGCCGTATCATCCTGGTTTTAGAAGTAGGCTTCCCTGGAAGGCCAGGTGAAAAGGGAGTGGCAAAAGGATGCAGATACCTTGTTGTCATGTGTGTTCACTGAGGCATCTGGTGGACCACTGTGTGATACAGGAAGCTGGACTAAATGGGCCTTTTGCCTGATCCTGCAGGGCTCTTATTAGTAATATAATGTTGCTAGAACACCGCGGGGGGGGGGGAATGGAGCAGGGCGGGGAGCAAGGTCAAGATCCAAAATTCCACATCCCAGAATGGCTTGCTAGGAAAACAAATTGCCACACTTCTGATCTGGAAACTTGCAGTCTCTCAAAGGGGCCAGATTTGGCTTGGAGGATACCAATTGCTGACCTCCTAATGCAGTGGCTGCACTATGGGTCAGGACCCACCAGTGGGTCATGAGCCAATTTCAGGTGGTGCGCAAAACACCTAGAGCAGCCATATCGAAAATATGGGAAGATGGGATGCTGGAAAGGGGAGGGCTGTGTGGTTGTTTTGCTTGTGTCAAGGATTGTAAATAGGCTTTTTTCTTTCCTATTTTACTTTGCTATTGGAAAAAGTCTTAGAAATAACCCAATGTATTGCTGCCTTCTTTGGAAAACAGCAGACTCTGGCATCCAGCCATGACATCACTTCTGGTGGGTCCCGGACAGCTTGTCATTCTAAAAAGTGGGTCCCAGTGCTACAAAGCTTGAGAACCACTGCTTTAGAGTATCAAGTCCTCCAAACATGTGACAGGAAGAGCCCAGGCCGCAAAGACCACATGAAAAACAGTTGCCCGAGGCTGAGACAAAGGATTGTGTACAATGAGGTGCATTTCTTGACTTACTTTCATAACGAATCTGAAAGCCGACATCGGAGTGGCTCTTGTCGGTGGTGAAGAGAAGGTACAGGAAGTTGCTTGTGCTAATGAGGAACTGGGGGACCTGAGTCCCATCGTAGACACCTATCAATGGCGACGAATAGGACTTGCCATCGCGCACTTCCAGTGTGTCGTAATTCACTTCTGTCTTAAATCTGAAATGTGGAGAAATACCCATCAAGATAGCAAATTCCATTCTTGCCTCTCTCCCACCACCTTCATTTTGGACCCAAGGAGGGAGGACTCGGATGCCTGCTTTAAAACCAACAATATACAGAAATTGGAATGTTAAGAATGAGCCACAGGATAATCTCCCTGTCCATTGGGAAGGCGTCAGTGGCACATTTCTTAAAGCCGAAGGGCCAGGGTTGTAACTCAGCAGGAACTCCGGGCCCCATCCGAGCCAACACCCAGTGCCGGTGCAGCTGCAAGGAAACAAATGTTTCCTTCCCTGGAGGAGGCCTCCAGGAGTGCCCCTCCACCACAGGATGCAGCATATGCCCCGTTGGCACAGCCGCAGCAGCACTGAAAAGTTGGATAGGATTGGGCCCTCAGCCTTCAAACCTTGAACTTGTGGGAATTCTATCCTCGAGGCAATTGTCCCAGCTTACACGCCTGGGTATACCACAGACATCTGTCTCCTCCCTGATCCCTCTGCCACCGGGAGACTTCCCGAAATCTAATGCAGTTTCCTCCTTGCACCATCCCTGGACTTCACAAAACATCATTCTCCATATCCTGTCTTCTAGTTGTACCCACCAGCTGTGGACTGAACATCTTCTCAAAGAGCACACGCCAGAATGGTACCAAAGACACCAAATAGGGAAGTTAAGTGTCCCCTTCAGTTTAGTCCTTAGCACCTGCAGATAAGCTTTTGCCTGGGCCAGATCTCCCCAAGAACAGGGCGACTCCATTCTGCGCCATCTCACGGTTACGAGGCAGTTGCTACTGTTGCTGTTGTTGTTGTTGTTGTTGTTGTTGAAACCTATTATAATGAAAGTCACCTGTCAAACGTAATTTTGATGGGATATCCCGGCTGAGCTTCTATGACCCACGCGCAGTTGAGAGAATCCTTGTAGAATCCAGGCCAGCCCGGAGACAGGATCATTCCGCTTGGAGAGGTCAGGTGGCCACCACAGGGAGCTGTCAGATGTGGGGACAGTGAGAGAGGGGGAAAGGGAAGGGAGGGAGGGAGGGAGGAAGGAAGGAAGATTGGAACCACTTCTTTTCTAAAAAAACAATATTTTATAGTACGTTCCATTTTAATTTATGGAAGGATGTGCCTCCATTTCAGAACAATCTAGGCACAAAGTGCATTCCTTAAAATGGATGTGTGGCTATATATATTAATGTCCAAACATTAGTCGCCAAGCCCCACAGTAGAGGTGATGGAGAGAGGCTATCACTAGAATGGAGCCAAACCTTTCAACAGATTGTTCTTTCGGCACAAACAGTGACATCAAATCGAGAAGACCTTGCCATAAAATTCCAGCTGACCTTCTGTGATGAACACTTTAATGCAAAGCTTGAATTTGACTATAGCATGTTGCTGACTTGGCTGACAGTCCAATTTTATGCTGCACCAGCAGAGCGTGCGTTCCACTGGGGGAAACAGCAGGATCCAGGTGCAAGTGCCTGGATCTGGTGTCCGACACTGGATCTGACACTGCTGCGCTTGCTGAGGCTGCTGGTGAATTATAGATTCCCCTGGAATTTCTAAAATGCTTGATCTGTGGAGCTGTCTCCACATTCTCTATCAGATTTTGCTTCAGCGGATGAATGAATGGAGACTCTTTCCCATCTTCCCCCTGAATCCTAATCCACTTGCTAGGCCTGTACTGCTCTTTTTCATTATTTCTTCCAAATGTCGAACAGCACTTTAAATATTCTAGATAAATTCCCCCTCCCCTTATTTAATTAAAAAAGGAAGCTAATTAGGACTCAAATTTAATTGAGCTCACACTGGACGGCGAGTCAAAGGCAAGCCAAAAAGATGAGTGATAAAGGAGTGTGTGTTAATAGCGCTGGGGGTTATCAAAGCCTCTCCAAGATGAAAAGCAGTTATTTTTTTAAAAATGCTGATCCCCCCACCCACCACTTAGAGAGAGAGCAAGAAAGTCTATACAAAATGAATCCTTTTGCAACTGCAAAGGAGTGAGGCAGCGTGGATTTTAAAGGGGGGGGGGAGTTCCACAAGATTTTTTTTCCTGGGTATATTGATGATTTTACTGGCAACAGAAAAGGGGAACAAAACAGCAGAACTATCAGGTGGCCACTTGGCTTAGACACTTTGCTAGAGCTGAGCACACTTGTGTGCTAAGCCAGCTTATTTTTTTAGCATTGAGTGAGGGGAGGTGACATTTGCATCTGTTTTTCTCTGATATAATGCAAGAAGGAATTGTCCCACATCTCTGAATGGAAGAGGCCAGAAAAGCTCCCCACTGCCCCCTCCCCACTCAACATTGCAATATTGTCTGTCGGCATTAAAGACACCAACAGCCAATTATTGGAATTCTCAAGATTTTGGCATGCCTGCAACTCAAACATTTTGCAAAGATAGCGCTGGCTGGCATCTTTCTCAGAGAACAGAGAGCTGGCAGAAGCTTTTCTTAATTCCTAATGATTTCTTTTCATTTCACTTTCTGTTTTCGTCCAACAGAAAAAGAAAAAAAAACTTTAAAGCTTGTCGAAGAGCTTTGAAGGGGGAAAAAATGTTCTATCAGAGACTTTAATTTCCCATTGCTTTAACTTCTCTCTCCCCCTTTCTTCATTTTGGCTCAATCGCAGGCGTCTGATGCAGAGCGATGGGTGACAAGACATCTAACTCCAGCACGCCAGAACTATCAGCTTCAGACGTCTTGTAAAGCAGCTGACGAGCTGCAGGCTCGTCCCTGGAGCAAATTCCTATAAGCTTCTCTCTGAAAGCAGCTGCCACATTCAGCCTGACAGATAAGATCCGAAGTGGCTCGAGATTCTGCCTTTGACGGAATCAAAGTGCACTGATGTGAACAGTGAGCTCTTGAGCTGGGTGTGGCCTTTCTGAAACTGTTGAAAAGCAAACTCTCTTAACAGGAAGAGTAACAAACGGCATGTTCAGACCGGACCTGCAATGCCAATAGCATAGGTGGCAGAGCACATGGAATTGCACATGCACCTTTCTCTGGGTGGGTCCCTGGAGTATCGATCACAAGGTCTCAGGTAGCGAGCTCTGGGCTGTTTTCCTTCAACTGCTTTAAAGTAAAGGTGGAATGTCTAACATCAGCACCTGGGACAGCAGCAAAAGTGCTCTGAATTAGAATGTATTCTCGATATTGAATGTACCCATTTCTTAAGAAGGTCCATTGTGGGCCATGATGGGTTGTGCAACCTCCTTACATTAGTAGTAGGCTACTTCAGAGTACCTGGTGCAAGGGAGTGGCAACAGGATGCAAACATCTTGTTGTCTTGTGCCTCCCTGGGGCACCTGGTGGGCCATTGTGAGATACAGGAAGTTGGACTAGATGGGCCTTTGGCCTGATCCAACAGGGCTCTTCTTATGTTCTTATATTAAATGAGTGCCAAACATTATCTATCTATCTATCTATCTATCTATCTATCTATCTATCTATCTAT
>JAJKFI010000217.1:720045-762658 GCA_029204185.1 Lerista edwardsae | reverse complement strand
TATCTATCTATCTATCTATCTATCTATCTATCTATCTATCTATCTATCTATCTATCTATCTATCTATCTATCACAACAATACACTTTTGAAGCAGATTTCTTATAGAGAAAAAAACCTCTGTTTTATAGAGGCCACTAGTAGTTCACTGCCAATTTGCTAAACCAGGGGTAATCAAACTGTGGGTTGTGACCCCTTTTCTGGTGGGTCACAGCGCTGCTGACACTGCAACCGAAAATGGTGGATGGCCCGGAAATAATGTCAGGATTGCATACACACTGTGTCATTGGCTGCAATTTGGGAAACACAGTGCAACACACAGTAGGGAAAACACAGCGTGGCATATCACACAGTTTGTGAAACCCGGTGCAATGTATACGTGCACACAACTCGGACGTAACTTCCAGGTCATCTGCCATTTTTGGTTACAGCCTCCTGGCCTCAGCAGGTAAGGAGGTAAGGAGCTTTCTAGAGCATTCAACTTGCCCCTTCAAACAGCCACAGTGCCAGAGGATTGGAGGATAGGCCATGTCATGCCAATCTTTAAAAAAGGGAGGAGACTGGAAACTACAGGCCAGTCAGCCTAACTGGTAAGATGGTAGAAAGCCTCATCAAAGATAAAATCCTAAAACGCGTAGAGGAACAAGTGCTGCTGAAGGAAAGTCAGCATGGCTTCTGTAAGGGTAGGTCTTGGCTCACAAACCTTTTGGAATTCTTTGAAAAGGTCAACAGGCATGTGGATGTGGGAGAACCAATGGATATCATATATCTGGATTTTCAGAAAGTGTTTGACATTTCTTACTTCACATGTGGTCTCAGAAGCCTCCTTAGCATGTCACTGTGAGTTGAGAAGAGCACTAAAAGCGTTGAAGGTGCCCCTTATTGTTCCTTCCACTTCCACCACTGAAGTTCACCAAACTGAAGCTCCTTCTCCCCACCTGAACTTTTTCCAAAGATGGCAAGTCAATATTGTCACTTACCTTCACACCTAAGCACAGCATTGTCCCAGACAACGTTGCCTTCTTTCAAGACGCAGGTGACAGTCTCTGAGCCATGTGTCCTTATGAATCCCTCATCACAAAGAAAGGACACGGAGCTCCCCAGCTGCAGGCTATGGCCAAACCGCTTCCCATTGACAGGCACACCCGGATCAGGGCACTCGTTGTGTCTGAAGGCTGGAGGGAAGGGACAAGATGCAGGTGAGCAGAAGCATTTTTCTCAAAACCAAACACTGTCCGTTTCCACACACAGAGAGACCCAACATTGTGGAGAACAAGTCCAGAAAATAACATGCAGGGTCAGAAAAGGCCTTGGGAAGTCAAATATAACTTTCTGCTATCTCATGCCTTCAGTCAGTAATGATGTTGATCCCCAGGAGACAGCTAATGTAGGGGAAAAAAACAGAGCAGTGATTACGGTGGTGATGTGTATGTCTGGAGATGACTGTCACAATTCTTAGCTCTACACACAAATGGGTGGGTTGATAGTCACTTTGAAATGAGAAAAAAATATATTTTTGTACCACTTTTTAATGTAAGGCTCACAGGTTCGCAATGTGGTTAACACAATAAACCAACAGTCCAATCCTGACTGGGCTGTGTGCCGGCAGGACACGCTTTCTGCTGGTACAGACTGCACTTCAGCAGCAGATGTGCAGCTGCAGCTCTGCATGCAACAGTATTGCATCAGATGTTTCCCTGGAACAAAAACCTCCATGTTCATCTTAGAACAAGATTACACAAATGGGATACAGAAGTCTGGCTAATTAGCAACGGGTGACATTTGTCCTGTTATTCCCCACAATTTTGTAGACACAGCTTTTCTGTTGAAGCGTTGCCAAACCACCATTCCCTGCCCTGTTTATATGCCTTGCTGGCAAACTCCAAGTGTGCCATCGATTGTTACCCTTCTATTCATCTTGTGACCCGGAGTAACCTTCCCACATCACCAGTGAAGAAATTCCACATCCAGACTCCTAAACATTGGATATTAAGCCACTGGCAAAACCACAGGTTAGCTGACTTTGATGAACCTGTCCCCTAATCCGGCACAGCAAATTATTTTTAATAATAGCTGGTTTGCAGCCACCAACCAGAAATACCATTAATTTTGCAGAGCTGTTAACCACTGTTATAACAAAGGTCATTCATCACTCCTGCCAAGCCAATGTAAGTGTGTTCCTTAGAAAATTATAGGAGAGCGCAGGAGAGCAAATTGCCACGGGAGGCTGGCAGGCATGCGGACTATGAAAGACTTAACATTTCATAGGGTCAAAAAATAATCCTCAGCTGGCTCCATGGAATCCAGTTGATTCATCAGAACATCGGGGCAGCCTTGCTGGGTTTGCAGGGAGACCAAAATGGCTGGGAGACCAGAGGTCCACCCAGTCAGCTTCGTGTTCCCGACCTGGTTACCCCGCTGCTCCTCGGAGGACCCCAGGCAGAAGGGAAAGGCATTCTTCACCCCATCCCTGCTGCCCTGCAACTGGGATTCAGAGACGAATCACCTCTGAAGCTGGATGTGGCACGCAGCTCTTACAACTCATAGGCAGCAATCAACTGCTCTTCCTCGAACCAATGCAAATGTAGCCTGGTGCTGAGGACAAAATGATGCCCTAAAAGTGGCGCCACTTCCAGAAGTGACAGCAAGCTGGTCTTTAAAAAGGTGAAAAATTGGTGGGGGGGGGGCACATGCCCCCTCCTGCTGCCCCCAAGCCCACACTCACCCCCTAGCAGTGGTGTAGCCAGGTCATCTGACACTTGGAGCCCATACATTTTTAACAACCCCCATATGACAAAATTATTCATTCACTCATTCATATTTTTCACGTGTTTATACTACCCTTCTTCCAAGGAGCTCAGGGTGGTGTGCATAGTTCCTCCCTTTCTTTGGTCCACTTTAAAACTTATCTAAGCCAGCAATTTTTACCTGACAGTTGTATTTTTGTTTTCAATTTTTTTTGGCTATAACCATTATATTAATAGCGTGAAGATTTTACATTCCGGTTTGTTTCATTGCAATCTGCATTAAATCAACTCTCTAATATATGCATATACCATCATGTATATAACATGAAGGCATTATTCATCCACACCAAGGTCTTCACAACTTTGGCCACTAGTGTCAAGCTCAGCTTGTTGCCCCCCCCCCCAGTGCAACTGCACCCCTGAACTTCTTCAGCCTTGCCCTGGCCTGGCTCAGCGCAACCGTGCCGGAACCAACGGACTGCATTGTGCAGACAGACCAACGCAGCTGCCTGTAGCTCAGGACGCCCATCAGTCATCCCACACTTGAGTCCATTCCAGTTCACTGAGTTACAGTGAGAAACGGTGAATCAATGAAATGTGGAACAAGATCTGTGCCATGCGATCCCCTGCTGGGTATGGTGTGATTCGGACCGGAAGCCACACTGTTGCACGGGCATCACAGACACTGGAACACACGGAAACACAAGTCTGAAATTCTAGCCACTACCCCTCTCTCCTTATATTAGGGAGACAATTGTTTCTATGACACGATTGTTGACTTTGCGCAGCTTCCTGGGACACAACTATAGCATTACAGTGTCCCCAAGATTGTATGTAGCTGCCAAGCTTTATGTTTCTTGCAGTCATAGACAAATGTATTTAGCTGTTTTGACAGCCTATATTATTATTATTATTATTATTATTATTATTATTATTATTATTATTATTATTATTATTAGATATTCAATTTGTACCCTGCCTTTCTCCCTGAAGGGAACCCAAGGCGGCTAGGAACAATGGCAATACATAAAAAAATATATATAGAATACAAATAGAACTATAAAATCAACAATAAAAAGCTAAGCAGCAGCAGTAAAAACCACCAATAAAAACAATAAATGACTCATTTGCTATCTGTCTGCTTACTCTAGTTGTATAGTAAAATCAGACAACGAATAGATAAATCATGTGAACATGTGGTCTGTGCAACCACGTAACTGTTCAGTAGCAGGGGCTGAATGTACATCACTGAATTTTAGAACAAATGAGATGTGACTCCACATCCTGAATGTTGAGCTCAGTGTAGCTGAGAAACAAAATTATGGCTTGATCGTTTGTATAAGACAGAGGAAAGTTGTGTAAGTAAACCTGATGGGCTACTCGGATCTCGGGCTACCGAATCGGAGCTGTGCAGCCTAGGGATGGGAGCCTAATGGATGCGGCCTAATGGTCACATCCCACCTCCACCCAGCTCCTGGGCCAGCACGCCCCCCGCCCTCCCCCCGCCCAGAAACACCCCGCGCCAGCCAAGTTCGGCTGGCTCAGGAGCGGCGTGCCAGCAGCTTGTGTCAGTGCTGCAGCGTCAACACAAGCTGTTTGTGTCGCTGCAGCAGCAGCAGCAGCAGCAGCAGCAGCGCTGATGCTCACATGCTGGACAGCACGTGCGGTGCAGCGCGGGGTCGGCATAAGCAGCCTGCATCGGTCCATGGGGGGGGGGGTTAGAATTGCGCTGTAACTATTTTCAATACTCCTTACAATAATTTTTTTTGAAGAGAACTGAGACAGGTTTGTCTACTTGTGAGTAAATGCACACTTCAGGAGTGTTCTCGAGGGCCTGTATTTGTCGGAGCAGGACAATTCTGGTGGTGTTGCACTCCTCACAGCCTGCTCTTCAAGGTGGAGTGAGGGACCTTCACCTACTCGAGAGGAAGTACGTGTGTGGCTCAGCTTCACTTTCCTTAAGGCAACAGTTCCCAAATTCTCTTGTAGCAGCGGGAGGAGAGAAGACAGCGACAACACTGTCCCCGGGATCGCGCTGCTGCTTGGGGCGACTGCGGCTTCAGTCTGTTTTCTGATCAAAGCTCTGGCCTGCTGGGGGTGTGGGGAGACCAGCGGATGCCTCTGCGGAGCTCTCCAAGCCTTGGAATACTGGGGGGAAAACAATCACAACTCACGCCTGCAAGTGGGTTCCAATTGGTTTTTTCAATAATCTGAGGCTTTTGAGGCCACCCCTCTGTGGAGGGGTCTGCGGGGCTCCCCACACCCCCAGGAGGCAAAGTGGTAAGTAGATTGAAGCCCCTGTCACTCCAGGCAGCAGTTGCTGCCTTCTCCCTGTCCCTTGAGGGGACAGGGCCAAAGGTTCTCTGGCTGGGTTGCTGCAATGTCGTAAGGGCTCAACACATTTTCCTAGTCAGTTTCATGACCCAGTTGTCACGATCCACAGTTTGGGAAACTCTGGAGTAGAACATTAATTGTGTTGCTGAAAATCTGCCTGAGGCATTTTGCTGTATAGATCACATGTATACAAGGTGCCAACCCCAATTGAGATCACCCACTACTTCCCATTGTGGTTCTGATTCAGACCAGGACCCTGTGGGGTAGGGGTGGGGATCCCTGTGCATGCTATTTGCTAGAAGAAAATAGTCCCAGTGCCTTTGAAATGACATTAGTTGCATTGCGTGCTGTGTGGCCCTATGTTTGGAGAAACAACAATATGTAGTCCTTGATTAGCTTCTGTTTTGGCTTTGGATTGGTCTAAGAAGCCTTAGGCACAAGGGGTTTACATAATTCAGTACAGGCATGCCCCATATCCATTTGGGATCTGTTTCAGGGACCCCTCACAGTTACAGAAACCATGTAGGGGGGTGTATTGGAAAAGGCAGGAGATACCTTGAGGAGCTAGGGAATGGTATCAGCAATGTCCCCTTGTCCCAGATAAACCAGGGATTATAGAGTTAACCCCCAAGGTCTTTGCAAGCCTCGGGAGCACAGCTGTAGGCTGATGAGGCCCCTGGCAATGAAGGGAGGTTAGCACAGGTGCAGATGGGTGTGGCTGATGAATTAAAGCTTGCCCACTGATGGGCTGGCCTCAGTATAAAGCTGGAGGCAGGAGCTGGAGAAAAGGAACCTGGGAAGGTGCTGGTGGAGGGCACCTTGAAAGGTGCTGGATGGATGGATTGCTGGCTGGCCTGCCTGCCTGCAGAACTATTAAAGGACTAAATAAGGTAAGGTTATTGTGGGGAATAACCATTGGGAATTTTGTATGTCTGCCACACTCCTGGAGCCACCAAGTGGAGGAGGTAGTTGTGGCTTGGGCAAGCTGACTGCCTATTGTTTGTTGGTGGGGTTTGTTGGTGCTAGACTTAGAGTAGTTTGGAGCTAAGCCAGTGATGAGGGCAGTCTGGAGGAGGCTGGCCAGTTGGTGATCCCAAGCAAAGCTGCTGGAAGAGAGGAGGCCCGGTGGGTGACTGAACCCCCTCCCTCTTGCCTATCCCTGAGGCCGCTCTGGAAACCAGTTAGCCTAGTGTGGACATTGGGGCCCTTGGGGAGGCCCAGCAGGGAATTTGGCAGAACAGGGGGATGCTTGTATTAACAGCATCCCCCACACGCCCATTAACATTTTTAGTCCTGCCAGGTAGTGATTCATGCTTTAAACACAATAATTCAACCCTACAACATGAAGAAAACTAACTACCGGCAGCCTGATAACTGGCAAAACTAGACTTAATGCTAAACAGGAAGCAGTTAATGTCCACTTCCTGTTTAGCATTAGGTCTAGTTCTGTCAGTTATTCAGGCTGCTGTCAATATTAATGGCTGCAAAATGGGGGCAGGATCCACAGATAATTGAGACAGTGGCTACAGGGTTGTGCCTGTACTCTTTCTTCCTCTGCTCTCAGATATTCAGAGATTGCTACCAATGGATAATGAAAACACAGGTGGAACAGCTCCTTCCAGCCTAATTCCATGCAGCAGCCTTTCTGCACACTTACTAGTGAATGTGATGTTGAAGCCGCGCTTCTCAGTGGAGTGGTCCGTTTGGAATTCCAGCCTGGCCACATGGCCGCTGCTGGTCAGGGAAGAAGGCAGCTGGCTTCCGGAGAATGTCCCCAAGACAGGCGATTCGGCCGTCCCACCATCTTTCACGGCCAGGAAGTCAAACTGGGGCTCCACGTCAAAGTCATTGAATGCCAAGTGGATCCTGCTTTCAGGGTTGGTGATGATCAGCCAGACACAGTGTAAGCTGCTGCCATATTCCTCGGGGTAGTTTGGGGAGAGGACAATCCCGGACGGGGTGGTGAAGTTGAAAAAGCAGGAAACTGCAATGAGAAAAGCAAAAGGCAGGTATCAATCAAGGCGGCAGGGGCTCCTCAAAATCTTGTTCACTTTTCCCCCCAAATGCCAAGATTGTGTGTGTGTGTGGGGGGGGGGCAGGGAAACACACACAATCTAACTTCTGCTTGGATCCTATCAGCACTACAGTAGGGTTGCCGCAGATGAACACAGAATGATCTAATCCCCCTTCCCTGCAAATTGGGGAGATTTTTTGCCCAGTCAATAAAAAAAGCATGGAAAAGGACCCACCACCCCTGCCATCTCATGTCCAATTCCTTGCCCTCCCCCCACTTTTTCCCTTATTAATATGGCGGCCATGGCAGTGGGAGTACAGAGAGAAGAGGGAGGGAGGGAGGGAGGGAGGGAGGGAGGGGGCTCCTACAGGGCAGTAAATGGGGGAGGAGGAAGACCCTTTGAAGCCTAGCACGGCTGCTTTCCTCCTGATGCCCCATTGCACAGCACCCAAGGTTTGGGGGGAAGCCGGGCTGCTGTTGCAATTTGGCAGGTAGACCTGGAAGATCCAGCTTCAAACCCCCACTCAGCCATGAGGCTTCCTGGGTGCCCTTGGACCAGTCATTCTCCCAGTCTCACCTACCTCACAGAGTTGCTGTGAGGACAAGAGAAGGGGTGGAGAGGAAGGGCAATATAAACTCATGGAAACCACACAGACATACTGTAAATGGAACTCTTTCCCTTCTTCCCCCACTGCTGCTCCCAATACCCCTCGACCAGCAAGGATCATCATGCTTGTATTGGGGGGGGGGTAGGGCTAGCCACCAGAGGAGTGGGCTGCAAGAAGTAGCCTGGCTGACGATCCTCCTTGGTGATGGGCTTTTCTGAGCCCATGCAAGTTCTTTTCAGAGACTGGGCTTAGAGAAATGTATGGGCTTCTCTAGTTTAGAAATAAATATTGAAGGACAACAAGACGGCATCATCCCTTTTAAAAAATGGAGTTGCACATCTGGTGCAGGGTTCAAATTCCCAGCCTTTCCCATCACTTCCCCTAACATTAATAAATAATTTGGCGTTCTAAGAAATTGGTGTGGCGAACCCTGCAAACAGCCTTGGAGCACAATCCTAAGTTACACTGGACTGGCGAGGCCGGTGGTGTAAATGGCGGGCACAGAGCAGAGGAGGCCGCGTGGCCTGAATCAGGGCCACGCAGCCTGGGGACAGGGACAGGGCCACATTGCAGCTCCTCCCCAGGCCAGCATGCCCACTGGCCGCCCACACTCACCCAGTTCTGCTCTCCCGCCCACCTGCCCTCCCTCCTTCCAGACCCCCCCCCATGCACCAGGCAGGCTCAGTGGGCAGAAGAGCAGCTCGGCGCAAGGGCTCTCGGGCCAATGCCATTGCTAGCGTCGGCACAATGTCCCGTCCTGGATTGCACCCTCAATTACACAAGCCTGCAAAATTGAAGGTCGGGGAAAACTTTTTCCCCCCACAATGTTTTATATGAATTGGAGAGCTGATTAAAAAAAAACAGCATCAGCTTTCTCCTATCACACCTATTTTAGGAAATATGGCATAGCCTAGTTAGTGAATGGTTCAAGCAGCTTCCTTGTGAGGAATCCATGGCTTAGGCTTCCCAAACAGGAAGCTGCTTGAACCATTCACTAACAAAGCCCTAGGCTTTTTTGGAGTGAACACCCCTTATATACCCAGGAATAGGTCTAACTTTTAAGGCAGCATAAGGAGCGCTGGTCTGTGTCACTGCAGGCAAGCACACTTCCGGGGCTTCCCTCACCACAAGCCAGCGGGTGGAGTCTTAGGGGTCAAGTGGCTTCAACAACAAGATGGGACAGTGGGCGGAATACGCTGATTATGCTCTAAGCCCTAAGAATATGCTCTAAGGTGCACACTGGATTGTAGCTGTATGGGATGACACCGCAACATCACCCACAAGGAAGTGGCTACCATAGTAAAGCGGCAGTTCGTGACTCAGAGCGCAATCCTATACTGCTGTTGCACCGGCGCTATGCTCTTGAGCCAGTCCTGCGTGGTTGCAAACGTGCCATCAAGTGCATCTGCACCAGCGGTCTGTGTCGGTGCATGGGCGCCATCAGCAGTGCCGGCCTCGTGCCGGTCAAGCGTTGGCAGCGCTCAGTTGGCACAGGTCCTTGCCGAGGGCATTCCAGAGGCGTGCTGGGGGTATAGCTGGGTGGCGACGGGCAGCCAGGGCGGCCTTGATTCAGGTCGCTGCTGCGCATGTTGCCCTGTACCTGCTATTCTGCGGGCGCAGATCCGAGCAGCCCCATAGGGCTGGCTGGGGCTTACGCGGGTGCAAGGGGAAAACCTGCCCTTTCCCTGCACTGTGCTGCTGCTGCCTTCTGATGGCCTTAGGATGCAGCCCTGCTCATCGGCCTTGCTGTGTTGGCACTGCTTAGGATTGGGCTGCCATGCCTGAGCTACATTGGAATGATCTGGTTTAGGGATGGTTAACTACATGAGCTGAACTCTGGACACCCCAGTTCTCTTTCGTTTTATGGTCAACACCACCAGGCTGGTTTTGTGCTGAGTTTAGCACAGTTTAACAGTCCCATCACCTGCTCAGCCTATGGCAGTGATCTCAGCCTTAGATGAGGAAAAACAAAGAAACAGTGTCAGCCTTGGACTCAAAGCGTTGTGGGAAAGTGTTGTGGGAAGGCAAGGCTCTCGAGTAGAAGCAGCTTTCCTAAATCTGGTGTGATATGAGACTGCTTCTGACCTGGTCCACAAACACTTCAATAAATGGCATCACACACACTCCTTCAGGCTCACTTCCCCTCAACCTGAAGGAGGCCAACAGGTAGTGAGCTTAGCACTGCCTTTCCACTTCCTTTGAGGTTGTTTTTCCCAAGTCTGCTGGCTGCGAGGAGGCGAAGCTCAGTGTCAGGCAGATTTTCTTCATCCGCCAAGACTTTAAGCCGGGTAAATGGGCATGCGGGTGGGTGGGGGGTTCCCCATATCCACAGTTTCTGGTATCCACGGGGGGGGGGGAGGAGCCCATCCGCTGCAGATACTGGGGCACACAAAAGATGTCCACGTCAAAGCCACACAGTCCTGCCAGTGGCGAGCAGGTTCTGCGAAAAGAGACTGCACAGCGCATCACAACAAAGCCGAGAGCAGCACCACACGCACTGCAGAAGTGGCCGTTCGCAGCAGGATGGCAGAGACCAGGCCTGGCCCGGCCCCAATTCACAGGTGCCCCATAAGCCATTGCTCCCCACTCTGCCCGTGCCATCGCCTTTAGGAGGGGGCCCATGACTTGCGCTAACAAGGTGTGAGGCTGGATGGCAGAAAGGGAAAGGCCCCTCCAGCTGTCGAGAGGGAGTTAGCCGACAGGGTCCATTTGCTTCCGACAGCAGAGAGGGCAACTAACTGGCTCCACTTGCTGTTTGTCCAATGCCCTGGAGACAGGCTAACCCCCTGCCCCCTCCACAACCCAGTTCGCCTTCCACACACCACCTCCTTTCCCTCATTCTTCCCTCTCCTCTCCCTCTCCCTTCTTGCCCTCTTATGCAAACTCTTTCCGTACTAATTGCCAGCCAGGAGGAATTTTGGCTGTGTTTTCTTAATCTTTGCCACAAATGCAAGCTTTCATGACTACCACTATGAAATCACTGGTTTTCCACCCCCTCCACCCCCTCTCCAAGCAGGGGTAGTCCCTGTACTTCCTTTTATTGCCTGACGTGGCCAGACACCTTTGAAAGACATTTTTTCTGAGGCTAACAGAATATGAAAAGCTCTACTGCCAAGAGGCAAGACCTAGCACGGTGTCAGGTGAGCCTCCCAGGCTTTTGCTAAGGATGGAACAAAACTGACCAAGATGCAGAGGTTAGCAGCAGAGGGGAGCCCCTCTCTTGAGCACAGTTTCTCAAACTGGGGGTTGGAACACTAGGAGGGTTGCGACCCAATTTCAGGTGGGTCACGTAGGACCTAGAGCATTCATCACTGAAAATATGGGGGAGGGCTGTGTGGTTATACTGCTTGGGTAAAGGCTGTAAAGTGGTTTTTTCTTTCTTTCTGATTCACTTTGCTATTGGAAAATGGCTGAGGAAATCACCCAACTGATGGCTGCCTTCTCAGGAAAGCAGCAGGCTCTGGCATCACAATGACGGCACTGCCGGCCGTGAGGTCACTCCTGGCGGGCCCCAGATAGATGGTCATTTGAAAAAGTGGGCCCCAGTGCTAAAAGGCTTGAGAGCCACTGCTCTACAGGGAAAGAAAGGATTATTATGAGTCAGCACCAACTCATTCGCAAGAGTTTCACACTAGAAACTTAGAAACTGAAGTTGATGTAAGGTTTTTTTTAATACTTGGTTTAATCTAGCCTTTATACTTTGGGTTTTTTAATTTATGTTTTTTTTAATTTTTTAACCCCTGCTAACTGGGCTAACCCCTGCTAACTGGGCAAGAGGCACTTTTTCAAGTGGTGTCCTCTTAAATTTAGCAGGGGAGAGCAATTGTCCCTCTTCACCCCAGCAGTGTCTTTCTCATGGCTGTTGCTGGTGGTGTTCTCCATTCTTTTTAGATTGTGAGCCCTTTAGGGACAGGGAACCATTTAAATTTAATGTTATTATTTGCCTGTAAACCACTTTGTGAACTTTGTGTTGAAAAGCGGTATATAAATACTAGTGATTGATTGATTGATTGATGTATTTTGAGGGATCTCCAAACTACGCGTGGTCCTCAGACAGCCTCTGTCCGCTCCGTGGCGAGCCTCTGGCCCTCCTGACCTAGCCGGCACAGCTGCACCCGCCAAGCTGTGCTCTGGGAGTGGGCGGAGGGTGTTCTGAGGGCCGGGGGGGCCACGCGCAGCCTCCACAGCCCTCGGAAGGCCGAAGACGGCCACTTCCTGGTTTTCCCAAAGACCCAGAAGGGACATTTTCAGGCCCTCAGAAGGCCTCAGACTGGTTTCTGAGGGTTGGGGAGGCCTCCTTTCCTGTGACCTGCTGGCTATGAGGTATTTGCTCCAGCACATTTAAGTCAGCTGCTTGTGAGGTGGGGGAATTAAAGTGTCTGGAGCACATTAAAGTGTCTGCTATATTTCTGTGGTATGTGTGGGAGCTGGGAGAAATCCTGGAACCCTGAGCCTATTTATTTATTTATTCATTCAAAGTTCCATCTCTAATGCATTTATTTAAATTTATTTGTTTTCCTGGCCTTTGACAACATGCCTGATATTGATGCAGCCCTCTGGCTAAAAGGTTTGGAGACCCCTGCTTTATACTATTTTTATATTTTGATGCTGTATTATACACTTCTGGTACATGTTTACACTTTTGTAGTCTCTTTTGTTATCCTTTTCAAAAGTGGGTTCTAAATGAGTAGGATATTTTTGCAGAAAGCTGATATTTGGTACATGGATGGCCGTATGTATTCTGATTATTTAAGGAACAGTCTGAAAAAGAGACATTGACATGGAAAAGTGGATATAAATGGAAACGTCAAGGGACATGGTCTAGTACAGCGCTTCCTAAACCTCTTAGCAGAGAGACCCAGTTTTTAAAATGGCAATCTATTGCAACCCACATAGCTTTACTAGGTAAAGGTTTCCCCATGACCGAATGGTCTAATCGTGACTGACTGTAGGGGGCGGTGCTCATCTCTGTTTCTAAGCCGAAGAGCCAGCGTTTGTCTGAGGACAATTTTCCATGGTCATTGGTCAGCCTGACCATATGCCAGGGTGCATGGAATGCCATTACCTTCCCACTGAAGTGGTACCTATTTATCTACTCGCATTTTTATGTGCAAAAAGTAAAAGCTTTACTAGAACCCCCCCGATTTGGACATCGGAAATCCAGACATTTTTTGTCCAAAACTTTTATTTAACTTTCTGCAGTGTCTTTTGCTTATTCCCAAGTACAGGCTGTAAATTCTATTCTCTGCTCTGTGGTGTGTGCCATGGTTGAAAAATGTCAAAGAGGCCAGTAGACGCCCAAATGGAAAACAATGGAAAGAACAAGAGAAAGCATGTCTCATTGACAGCACTGCGCTGGAATGGTGAGGCCGATTGACTTGTGCCATATCCTAACACAACATAGTAGAGGCAGGAGCCTCCCTGCGGCAAGGGCATGTTCATGCCCTTACCTTAGGGGAGGCACCAGCCTCACCTTTGAGCCCCTCAGATCTGCACCTGCTAAACAGCAGGCTCAGATCCGAAGAGATTCCACGGCCCAAATCGGGGCCACGCAGCCTCCTGAATGGGCTTAGGATTTGGCCTTATGGCCGAAACCCAAGCCCACTCCCCTCCTGGGCCTGCACGCCTGCCGGTCTGCCCACAACCAACCTGGTTACCCCCTCCCCCCTTGCACTGAAGTGGCGCCTTCCCCTGGGCCAGCTGGCTTCGGCCAGTGCAAGGGGGGCACGGCATGGGCACGAGGGGACCGGCGCTGCCTGCCGTGCCGGTCCCGTTGCCTTAGCACCGATGCAGGGGTGCTGCTTGGTGCTCCTGCGTCAACGCTAATGCCATCGTGCCGACATTATGACACAGAGTTGGCGTGATGGGCAAGCCAGGATTGCGCTGTAAATTAATGTGATTATTCTGAAATCCAGGCAAATCCAAAATCCAAACACCTTCCTGTCCCAAGCAGTCTGGATAAGAGATATTCAACCTGCAATATTTTTATTTTTTTAAAAAAATAAGGGTCCTGAGGTTGCTAGAAACTTTATATATAGTATGTATGTGTATGTAGACATCTGCTAGACCCTCCCTAGAAATGGAGTTCAAGGTCTGTCCCCAAAAATCATAGTTGTCATTCCAGGGTCCTGTCACCCCAGCCCCGGCCCGGCAACGCCCCTGGAGGGAGGAGACGCCTGCCAGGCAGGAAACGGGGACTTTAAGGCTCCCTGGCCAGGCTGGGACAACGTGCAGCCGGCCAGGGACTGCTCCCAGGGTCGGGAGAGGATCCTGCAAGGGCCAAGCTCAGTCTCAGGAGAGCTCAGCCAGCCCAGGAGACAGGAAGGGGAGGAGTCCGGGGAGGCTGGGGAGAGGCTCATAAGGAGCCTGGACAGCCGAGGGAGAGGTCGCTCTCTGCAGCCCTGCGGAGGCGGAGCGAGGAGGGTGATCCTGGGGGGCTGGCCACCCTCCTCCCTTTGCCTGGGCCTGGAAGGGAGCCCAGGAGGCTCCCTGCTGTGGGGAAGAGACCCCAGCCGGCCAAGTGGTGGGGGGCACCCCTTGGGCTGACGGCCACCCCCTGAAAAGGAGCTCCCCTTGCTGGCGAGGGAGCGCACGCCGACTGGCCACTGGAGATCAGAGCTCCCGGGGACCAGACCCCCAGCACCCAGGAGGCCGGCGCCCACCCAAGAGAGACCCTCGAGAGCTACATCAGGGGGACCGACCGTCCCCGAAGGGGTAAGCGACACCCCTGACGCGCCACCGGACCGTGGCCAGGCGGGGCGAGGCGGCAGAAGACGACGGTGTTCGTGCTAGCAAGGGGGAAGCCCCGTGGGGTCCCTGTGAGGGAACGGGCCCCATGAATGTAAAGACCCTAACGAAAGTAAGTTACGGCCCAGCTATTGGTGTCCGGCCAGTGTGTCCCTGCGCAGAGAGGCCGTCCAGGCCCACCGTGTGGGGGTATCCGCACACCCCACACCCAGTAGCCAGGACCGCCCTCCCGCTCCGGCGGTCACAGGTACCCAGAAGGCTGAACCCAACGGGAGAGCAAGACATGCAGCCAGGGAATTCTAGGCCAGACAAAAGGCTGAAACTGGAACCTTTACACATGATCTACAGCATGTCCATTACATTAAAAAAAGAAGAAGTGACGTTTTAATGTGGGAGTATGAAGATAACTTCATTCCAGTCACGAGAGTGGTCTATTTCAGAAACTTTTCAAAAACCCACCCAAAATCTGCTCGTGACCCACTAGTGGGTCCCAACCCACAGTTTGGGAAACACTGGTCAAGCACACATCTATGAAACATAGCTCAACAGTCCTGTGCAATTTAATGATCTTAATGCCTTTGCTGAATTGCCTGCCAGCTCCTCGACCAAAACCAACAGCAGAAAAATGTTTCCCCTCCGCTAGCTCTCTTTTTCTCCAAAGCACTGTTCTGAGGCTCCACTTGACGTTGCGCACTGCTGGAAGGAAGAGGCGAGAGGCGAAGGGGGAAAAAAGAACGTAATGACCAATTGACAGGTTAATTTTGAGCTAAATGCAAAACTCATCAGTGTTAACAGGAAATTATACAGTGGTTCTAGAAAGACTGCTAGGAGAAAGCCATTGATCACAGCTGGAACCCATATCTTATAATCCTGAATGCATACGTGGGGCAGCGCGTGTAAAAGGCTCGACATTCAGCAAGCAGCCTCTTTATGATGGGCAGCTGGAATCATTCAGCAGGTATAATAAGGCAATATGGGATTAACAAGAAAGAGTAATTACTGCTAAGGGTTGCAAAATTGACACATGGGGAAGAACCCATTTAGGTGCACAGGAGGGTCTAGGAAGAGGATTAGAAGAAACTTCAGAAGAGCAGAAAAACTTTTGGAAAGTGATGACGAAGACCATTTTCACATGTGACACGGAAAAGCTCATTTAAGACCAGTTTCGTGCTAATTGTGCCACATAGAATGGGGGCTACTGCAGAATAGAACACCGAGACGTTGACCTGGCACGCTAACCAAAGTCAGTGGAGTATTCACATTATGCTGTTTAGGCAGATGCCAACAGAAGAAGTGCAGGTGAGAATAACCAAGAGGCAGTGGTTACCAATCTGTGTGGTGCAGCTCCCGAAGGTGATGTGGTGAAAGCACAAGGGCACCATGGGATGCCCCCCCAGGTACACACGGCACTGAGAATGGTGCTCTGAGGCTCAGGGGTGGCAAGCAGAGCGCCACCTGCAGTGGTGGTATCTAAAGTGGGCGGAACCGGAATGCTGGGCGGGATGTACGGTTGATTGGCAGCCTGTCCGTTCCGTTCCGCCGCCTGCCCGCCCACCGCGCGGGCTGCCCCTGGTTGGTGCACCCCACCGCTGCTCGCCCAGGCACCCGGCACGCCCCCCACCCATCCCCCCGGCGAGCAGGCACCCCCTCCGAGACCAGGGCAGCCCGCACGGCAGGCGGGCAGGCGGCGGAACCAAACGGACAGGCTGCCAATCAACCATACGTCCCGCCCAGCTTTCCAGTTCCTCCCACTTTAGATACCACCACTGGCCACATGTCAGCTTTGTGCTGTTGGCCTGGAGCCTCTTACTGCCATTTCCAGCACTGCTCTGTGGTCTTCAACCTGGAGGTAACCACCAGGTTACCACCACCTACGTCTGGGTTCAAAGCACTGTTTGCAGCACAGAGGGCACCACGACAGAGTTAAGCTTGGGTAGTGCTGCCCCAAGGGACTGGCTGTTCATGGAGAGCTGACACCAAAATCAGCTGGTGTAAAAACGCCAGACAACAGCAACATCCGGTCAGCAGAGACAGGTGATTCTGTGCCAATCTACCGCAGAGTCGGATTCAAAAGAGTGTGAGATTGCTTGATACAGAAATGCTGTGGCCCTGAATGCATGGATTCCATGCACCTGTGGACTGTGCTGCGGAAGCGTGGTCCTGACACAGGATTCAACATGCGCATTGGAAAGAAAACAGGACTCTGTTTCTCGTCTTTGGAGCTGGAGAAATGAACTTGAGCATGAGCAGACAGTGCCTACAGCGTCTGAGTGGGACATTTTGATGACCAGAGGTGCCCTGTACCTACTGCCACCCTATCCCTAGTCTTCATATCTGATTCTTACCTCCATTTGCTCAGACTTTGTGGCAAAATTCTACATTATTGAAAAAGCTGGGCCTTGACAGCAGAAAACAAAATATGCAAGTTACACAAATCTATGCAAATTCGAAGTAGTTTGCAATCATGTTAAACTGGGTAATCTATCACTGCAATAACAAGAGGTGTCTGGAAACTTCACTATTAGGATGAGTCTTAAGATGGTCATTTCTGAGACTGAAAATGGCCAAGTTGAGGAGGAAATTGCTACGAGATCACCCGAGACCTGGAAGCAGAAACTACTCTCTGCTCAGCACCAAAATACTGACTCATTGAAAGTACACCTGAACATTTGAACCATTCTGGGACCTTGTGGGAGATAGTAGCATGAGATGGGAAATAGTTGGATTGGAAGGAAGATGGCCGCTTGAAATTCACACACAACCGTGATCCACTGGATTCCCAAACAGGGTTAAAGTTCAGTCAGAAGTTCAGTGCAAAACTATCGTCCCTGCAGCATGAAGCACTCCATCATCATTCTATTCTACACACATGACACACACATTCTATGCAAGAAATGGCGGGTCCAGGGAAGCCACACAGGAAAGATGTTTCCATATCCACAGTATAACAGCATGACAGTTCCACATCCACTCTGTTTCCGCTGACACTTGAGGCAGAGTCTCATTTCCTGAATAGGTAGTGTAGCTTTCATTTCAAGATGTCACTCAACCCCTCTGTCCTCAGAGTGCCTCACAAAAACACACACAGTGCCATTAAAACCAAGAACAACAGTGGTGAATCCAGAAAGCAAAACTGCAATTCAACCCCAGCAGATGGTAAATAAACAGATTAGAAGTATTTATACTGCCTCAAGCCTTGTGGAATAAGAATAGCTTGGGCTCACTAACAAGATGGAGAAAGTGAGCCTCGCTGGGGAAGAAGCTCCATAAGGAAAGGGGCACAAGTAAAAACAAAAACAAAACCCCTGCCTGCTTTTGAAATGTACTTTGCCAACGTTACTGAATGCAAGAAGAATGTAAGTCTGGTTGACAAGCTCAGTCTGGGGGTAGTACGGGGGTTCTTCATTTCACAGCCCATCCTTGCTAGCCGTTGCTCCGCTGGCACAGATCCTACAACGCAGTCAGTGGCAGCTGCAAAAGCTTCTCTGTCAGTCCGCCACTCGGTGCACTGCCTCTAGCACTGCCGGCAGGCAAACCAGCGTCTTCCTGCCCATGTTGCTACTTCTCCCACCAGTCGCTGACGACGGCAAGCCTTCGTGTTCCCCGAGCAGACAGCAGACGCCGTTCACTCAGGGAAAGGATCCAGGGGGGCTGTCTGGAGTTTGGAGCCCCCTGCTATCGAGGGAAGCAGCCCATCCCTTCCACAAGACATCTGAATGTTTGGAAATGTCCCTCAATCTCCATCCAGCAGAGGGCACAAGGGTGGCATCTGTGGTTGTGGCCATGAGTCAGGTTGCCAGGTGAAATGACAATCAGAAAAACAAATGGATGCTATTATATAGAAAGACTACGGGAGATATAGCCAAGAACCCCTCCTTATGGCTAGGCTAAGATACCAGTGAGACGCTTTGTCCCCATCCTCCAAGATGAAAGAGTCCCATCCTCCAAGATGAAAGAAGCAGCCTCCAGATTTGTTTCCCCAAAGCAGCACAAGACGTGTGCCTAGAATCCCTTGTGATGCCACACGAGAGCAGCTCCCCAGTGTTTCACGGGATCTCAAGTCACACCTGGGTCCAGCAACTGAAGCCACACACAGGAGGCCCCCTTCCCTTACTCAGTGGGTGCCAGTGGCCACCCTCCTCTTCTTGTTCCTAGAATTACGACACAGGGGAAAGGGGGAGGGACTGGGCAGGAAAGCCATGGGGTGAAGTCTGCCTGACTCCCCTCACCTTTGCATCACTCACAATGAACCCACACAACGGATTCCCTTCTTCTCATACCATACCCATACCACAAACAGCGCACAAATGCATTTAATGGTTACCTTTGGAATGTTGCCACAGCCATTGAGACAAGTCGAGAGGAACCGTCTCTCAGATCTTGTTAGCTGACACACACCCCCTTTCTAGCCAAGGGCAAGGAATCAGGAGGCACAGAGGTTTCAAATGCTCCCTACATGCCCAGAGTCGCTGGAAGAGGAATGATCCGGCTTCCCCCTCAGCCCCTGAAACTGTATTTTTAACACAGGGTTTCTGTTATTCATATACTGCACTTTACTTTTCTGTTATGGCCCATGGCTGATGTGGGGAAAAAATATACCAGTAGACCCTGAAAGGCCAACTTCATAAGAATGTTTGTCCGGTGTTTGTTTGTTTTTTGTTTGCAGTTCCCCGTACTTCTGCAGTGATGCCAATCAACACCCTTATCTATGCATGTGTGTTATTATTTTTGCCCTAAAATGCCATTGGTGTCACCGAGGGCTTAACAACATGTCCCCCAAAAGGAGGAGTCACAGGGCTCCTCCTTCCCCCGCTTGTCTTTTAATGTCTTGTGTAACACAATGCCCTACCTGATGCCACATGACAGGACTCTATTGTAGATCGCTTGGCATGGGTGTATACGCATGGGCTGTCCAGTCATACGTTACGTGCCTCTCTGTGCCTCTCACCATGGCTAGCTAGTTAAGCCCAGAAACTCACATCTCATGAGTAAGCCTGAATATTAAGCAAACCCCATGGTAAAGAGTAACACTAAACAATTTTAAAGCTGTACCTATTCATGGGACAGAAAAATAAACAATAAAAACCACACAGCTTTTGTCCGATCATTCAAATTTAAGAGCTATATTTCAGTTGACAAGAGCAGTTTCCAATATCAGATACCACATTAACTAGATGCACAACCCAAAAAAGAAAAAAAATGACTGTAAGAAACAAATGAATGCTGATCACTCAGGAAAACAGCCATACAACTGAATGCTGATCACTCAGGAAAACAGCCATACAACAGCCAAACAGCCCACTTTATACAACCCTGGCTACTGTGTGACAGCCACAAGCGCTCTTCAGCCATGTGATTGTTGCAATCTATCACATGGTGGACTGCAGACCACTTATCATGGGCCAAGCTTCCCTTCTGATGAATATGATTTCCATTCATTGAAGAAACAAGTGGGAAGAGCAAATCACCAGCTTGCATTTGTGTGCACAGCATCAAACGGAGCCCAGCACCAGGATGTCATAGGCCCCTGGGTGAGAGACCATCAAGTGGGGTTCAAGATTCCCCCCAGAGTTGCCCAAACCTCCTCCTGAGAAATGTTTGCTGCAACAGGAGGAAGGAGATTCAAGTCAGAGAGAGGAGGGGGCAACAGCAACAACCCCAACTTCCCCCTTCCTACTTTGCAACGTGCACATCAGCTGAGACTTACGTGCCAATGGGAAAGGGCTGAATGGTGTTTCACATGAAAAGGCCTTTGATTCTAGACTAATAGCACAATCCTATATTGTGCTGGCCTAGTAAGGCCGACATAGCAGGGCAATATCCTAAGGCCCATTAGGAGGAGGCAGCAGCAACGTGCAGGACAAGGGGAGGTTTTCCCCTTGCACCCATGTAAGCCCCAGTCATCCCAATGGGGCTGCTTGGATCTGCACCGGCAAAATAGCAGGCGCAGAGGAATGTGGACAGGAGCGGCCCGAATCAGGGCCACCCTGGCCGGGGACGGGGTTTAGGATTTAGCACTATGGCCATCCTGCGTCACAACCCTCATCTCTGCCCACTGCGCCGCCCAGTTACACCTTTGGAACGCCTCTGGAACGCCCTCGCAGAGGCCCTGTGCTGACTGAGCGACGCCGGTGCTTGACTGGCACACGGCCGGCGCTGCCAACAGTCGCGCCAGTACCCAAGCACTGGTGCTGCTGCATGCGCCAGGCCAGCGCCATAGTGCCATTGCGGATGCGCTTTACGGCATGTTTGCAACAGCATTCGGCCAGTGC
This sequence comes from Lerista edwardsae, assembly GCA_029204185.1. NCBI lineage: Eukaryota > Metazoa > Chordata > Lepidosauria > Squamata > Scincidae > Lerista > Lerista edwardsae. Next base: position 741,938 of record JAJKFI010000217.1, on the reverse strand, counting down.
AAGAGCACAGCACCAGTGCAAGGGGGGTACAGGATTGCGCTGCCCGTCTCAGATTCATATATCCATGTTTCACAAGTTCGCCTGTCCTGCTCGTCTCATCTGTTTTTGTTTTGTTTGCCCATTTGCAGCCCTCCAAATAGTTTCCTCTTCCCGCCTAACAAGCAGATGAGAAGAGGAAGCAGTTGGAGGGCCTGCACAGAACAACAGTAAGTATAGGGTTCGCTGCTCTCTGCTGGTTCACAACAGCAGCAGAAATGTTTCTCCCATCGATATGGGGACGACTATGACAACTGTAATTGTCTACACTCCTCTTTGCCTGAAGACAGCTAGAAACCTTTTGCCAGTCTCTGTGCCAGACAAAAACATACCGAAGCAATTCCTGAAGTTGCACAAGAACATTAATAACAAATGCAATAAAAGCAAAAGTAGGAAAAAAAAGCAATTAGCAATTACCATCCCTATAAAGAAACAGATGAAACAGTTGCACCTATTATGCCAATAAAGGTTACGGGAAATTGAAATTGAAACAGTTGCACCTAATTAGTTGCTATTAAAAGATGTACTCTGTACTCCTTGGTTATATGTTTTTATATCTAAGGTTTTGTTTTAAATGTTTGATATTTCTGGTCTTTGACCGTTTAATAAAGAACTGAACTGAAAAAGATCATACAAACGGACTACAAGCAAAGGTACGACAAGGTTGCAACAATGATACACTGGAACATCTGTAAAAGATACTGTACAAGCTACCTGCAGCCAAAAACGGGTGGGACCACAAAATTGAAAAAAAATGGTTGAAAGTGAAGATGCAAAAATATTGTGGGATTTCCATCTGCAAACAAACACCTACCACACAACACACCAAAATAACTGTAGTCAAGAAGGAAGAAAAGCGAGTAAAAATAATTGAGAAAGCAACCAGGCGATAGTAGACTAGAAGAGAAAGGACTGGAAGAAATAACAAAATAGAAAGATCTGCACATAGAAATGGAAAGGCTGTGGCAGAAGAAGACCAGAGTGGTCCCAGCGGTGACTGGCACCCTTCGGTTCAATTCCACAACACCTTGAAGAGCACCTGAGCTACATCAGGGCCACAGAGATCACCAACAACCAACTGCAAGAAGCAGCTTTACTGGGAACTGTGCACATTTTGCAATGTTATTCATAACAAAATAGGATAAACGAGAGGCATCCCAGTTCCTTGGGAAGGACTCAATGTCTGGATAAAACAAACTAGCCAATAAGTTCAATCTGACTGTGCAAAAATACAACAACAACAACAACTGTGGAGGTCCCTTTAGGCCTTTTATTACTGTGTCCTTAGCTGTTCCTCGGATTAAAAAAGGAGGAAATGGAGTAGATGAGCATGTTTGGAAGAGACTCTTATGAAACTCAAAGACATTAAGTGTGAGGCCCATTTCTGTGACGCATGCACCCCATGCCCCTGTCTAAATATGTATGTATTATAGCATGCACACTTTGCTCAATCAACCGTCTCCATGTTCTCCTCAATCACCTTCTACTTCTTGTTTCCTATTATTACTGCCCCACAACCCAAGACCTACAGTACTTATGTACAATATGGACAATGTGTGTCTCATGTTAGCTGCGGAAATGTGGGAGGGGGGTCATCCTGTACAATGAGGAATGATAGAGTATGACACCGCTGCTTTCTTAATTAATGCAGAGTAACATTTTGCTGGAGCTCTGGATCAAATTTTGGTGCTGACCTGCTTCTGTGCCTAAACCACTGGCCTGCCTAAGAGTCAAAAGAACTCAATTATTGGATAATGTCCCAGAATGCCCTGGAGCAGCAAAGCAACGTGACTGTGCGGGATCACTCAAGTGAGCGTAAGACTTCTAAGCTTGTGGTCTTCCAACTTTTTGCTTTAGGGAACTTTCTTCCCTACTGAAGAACTCCTAAGCATCTGTCAAAGAGCTGCTCTGCGCTACAAAGTATTCTGGGCACTTCTCAGTTCATATTTGTGTGTGTGTGTGACGGTTAAGTCACCTGAACTGCATGCCCAACAACACACCCAGCACTCTCCTGGAGCTACACTTTGCTACATCAGCCATTTTGTGAACTTTTGTTGTTGAAAAGTGGATTATTCATCATCATTGTGACAGAGAAAGATCAGGTGCGGCTGGCTTGTTGCCCTTTCAGGGAAGTTTGTTCACCATAAACCATCGTCTGATCTGCCAGTGGGGGAACTCCCGACAAGTCTACTCCAGACACGGGAGTAGCTCTAAGTCAGGGGTGTCAAGCATAAGGCCCGTGGGCCGGTTGCGGCCCACAAAGGTTTTTTATTTGGCCCTCCAGTTCTCCCAGCACAAGCATCGGCTGGTCTCAGCTGCTGAGCTGTGCTGAGGTATCATTGCAGAAAGGGCAGCCTGCATGATAATTGGGCTCTCCCATCCCTTGTTATCTGCAAGTATCCTGAGGGGAAAAAAAATACTTATTTCTGGTCATGACCTGCTTAACGACATCACTTCTGGCCCTCAGCAGGCATCACAAATGCCATTTGGCCCCCGCTATGAAACACATTTGACTCCTCTGTTCACAGTCTTCAAAGCAGCGCTAGGGCAGGACTGTCTCGGAGGTCCTCCGAGTTGTTCCAGTGCCCAAGCAAGCATGTGACATAATTAATGAATCATGGAGACCCATCTCCATATTAATGGGGGGATGTTTGCACAACTGACATACAATGATCAATGGGCATATATTGCATTGCACAAAACATTACACAGTTCCACCTGCAGTGCTATATTATAACTAAGACTGCATGTGTTTGATCTACTCTCAGACACACCAGTATTGCTCAATACGATAAGGGATGCACTCTTTGCCCCAAAGGAGATGGTGAGGTGAGGTTTTCAAAGACCCTTCACCTTAGGTCCAAACATCACACGTCTACTTTTTCAAACAAGGCTGGAAGAAGACAAGCCTAAGCCCCTGGCTACTCCTTCAAGAGTTTCACAGGCTCTGAGAACTGAGGCTGAGAATTCCGACACTTCCCCAGAGGAAGGCAGAGTAGGCTGCAGGGGAATCTTTGGCTGGAGCTGGGGCTGCTTTTCTCTGTCTGTTGCTTATCTCATCTTTTTTTGAGTGGCTCTTTGCCCCTGGGGTGGGGAGGTGGCAGAGCAGGGCTAATTGGCTGCGAAGGAAGAGACATTCCAAGCAATGAGCAAAGGAGAGAAGAAGGTACTGGGTGGCTCTTCCTTCTGCACTTTTTTGCCGGAGCCCCCCCCCCTCCTTCTCCCTTGCCCTAGGAGGAGCACTCAGAATCCTTGACAGGCAGAGCTTTGCATGGGTGGGTGTACTTTCAACATGGTAATTGCATCATGTCTCCAGGTGTCGGGGTTTGGTCCAGACTTTTGGCACCGTCCCCTCTCTGCGATTATTTGCAGGAACACATGGAGGAAAAGATGAGCTTCTGACATGGGAGGATTCATATGGAGGCACCGGCTGGATGGAATGGCACCTCACCAATGAGGCCTGCACATGTGCAGCAACTGCAATGCAAATGACCCTGATGACTGGCTGTAGAGCTCTTCTTGGGGAGGAACGACCATCAGTACCTGCAGGTGACTCCCTGTGAGGTGGCAAGCCTGCCAGAGTGAGCAATTGGGGGGGGGAGGCAGTGGAAGAGTCTGAATTGGGACCAAGTCCAGAGTCAGATTTTTAGCTTTTCAGCTTGCTGCAAATACAGTCCACCTTTTGTATCTGTACTGGAAGCCCCTGAAGATACACAAATCTGGGCATTTGCTAATCAGTGTCACTTCCGGCTTGATGAGCAACCCAGGCTTTTTGAGGCCCGTGGAGACCTCCCCGGGCCTCAGAAGGCCGCCTGAACGTCTCCGAAAGCCACTTCTTGCTTGCTTGTCAACCCAAAAGTGGCTTTCCCTCAGTAGCCAAAGTATCCGCAGTGACCACGGATGCTGGGGCCACGGATACAGGGGGCGGACTGCACTATCTCCAGTTTCAACTCCCATCTCCTTCAAAGCCATTTTCAAGGAGCTGTAATAAGCTCAGCCCTTCGTCCCGCAGCACCCCACACTTTAATCGACGCTGAAGTGCCAGCCCAGCTCGCTTCTCTCCACCAGCTCTTGCAAGTGGCTCCGGGCAGCCCCTCCGCTCTGACTTACAAACACAGACTGGCTTCTGAGAGGACCACTGGCTACTCTTTTGACAAGTGATTATTTTCTGTCCTTTCAGTTCAAACGCCGGCTGGCACTCAAAGGTCAGCGAGTCTCCATGGCGGAACGTCAACCCTTCTCGCTTGCCGTAGGCTGGGACTCCTGGGTCTCCGCAACTCCCCTGGTCAATTTCTGCAAGACACAACAAAGAAAGAGGCAAGAACAGAAGCAGAAGAGGCAAGAGTGGATTTGTGCACAACTTGGAAAGCAGGATATCGTAGGGGTCACAAATAATGTTCTCCAATGAAAAGCAAAGAAATGGTCATGGCTGTAATAAAACTGCAGCAGTTTGGTTTGCTTTTGCTATTCAAATAATGCCCTCCGGATGACTTCTCAGTTCCCAGAATAATAAAAGGGGAGAACTGGCTCATGACTCTCCCAGAATCTTCCACCCTTTCCCTGTAGAGCTGGCCCAAGAACAGCTGAAGAACCATGAACAAATGCCCCCCATCCAGGAATGCCAGCCCCCACTGTGGGTCTTCCTCCTGCTCCCTGGGCTGGAAAAGGAAGTGGGGATTGTAGAGGAAGTGTAGAGGAGAGTGATGGGCTAGAACATTTTTGACAGGGGTGGCTGCTGGTGTGCTGTCTGTGGTTTGAAAAGCAGTTTCCAGGGTTTTGGAAAGGGGGAAGAGCTGAAATCCACGCCCCTGAAATCCCAGTTGCCCCTGCTAACTGGGCAAGAGGTGCTTTTCCGAGTGGTGTTCCTCTTCTATTTAGCAGGGGGAGAGCTCTTCACCCCAGCACAGTGTCTTTTCTAGTGGCTGTTGCTGGTGGTGTTCTGCATTTTTTAGACTGTGAGCCTTTTTGGGACAGGGAGCCATTTAACTTCATTATTATTATTTGCCTGTCAGCCGCTTTGGGAACTTCATGTTGAAAAGCGGTATATAAATACTTGATTGATTGATTGATTGATTGATTGATTGATTGATTGATTGATTGATTGATTGAAATACTCAAAATGGTACCACCTGCCCTGTTCTGCAGCTAGCATGTTTTTATGTGCAAACACCTCCCCCTAAAAAAAAAACACTCTTGAAATGGGTTGAAATGGCACTTTTTTTTTAAGGGTCCACAATGGTTGCAAATGCTGTTCAGTGGCCATCTTTCCATTTAATCACTAAAAATACATCTGGATCGATTTTTCAGAGCTTGTCCCATTCTTGCTGCCCTTGTGGTTTTTTGGGGATGCCAAGTGGAAAAAAACAAAAACAAAAACACTGGCATTATCAACCTCCCAATATGTACGTCCCAATATGAAACTGGGATGCATGGAAAATTTTCTGGACAGCTACACGGCCCTATGAGAGGGAACAGGGCAATTTGCTCTGTGAACATGGCTACTGGGCGGGGGGGGCACTTTGCAAAGGAGACATTTCAGAAATTCAGAATCATTTTGAGCAGGGACGTAAAGGGTGGCAGAAGTACAATGGACTTCTCATTTATGTAAGAAGAGGCCTGTTGGATCAGGCCGAAGGCCCACCTATCACAGTTTCCTGGATCTCACAGTGACCCATCAGATGCCTCAGGGAGCAAACAAGACAGCAAGGCACCTGCATCCTGTTGCCACTCCCTTGCACCTGGCATTCTCAGGTAGTCTACTTCTAAGCCAAGATGTTAAAGTGGAGCTTTGGAATCTAGAGTGGAACTTTGACCTTGTCAATACAGAGGAGGGAAGTCAAATTGTGCTGATTTTTTCAGCTCAAAACACTGCATGAGCCAACTTTCCAGAGCTTCACCATATCAACTGGTCAAGTTGCTTCTGTTGCCAACAGGGTCTTGGATGTCTGTCCTCCTGACCCACATCTTCAGCAACACTGTCTCAAAACCACCCCAATCTCCCTACTGTCTGTCTGGCTAACGCCACCCAACTGTCCCCCACCCAAGCCCCTTGCAGCTCACTACAAATCCTGACTCCCCTCCCCAGTCTATGTTGCCATGTTTATATCAACAGGGGCCGGCCAGGGATCCTGCTTCTGGATCCTGGGGCAGTGTGCGCATTACGCAGGTGGTCCTAAATCAGGGGTCAGGGAACTTTTTTACCTTTTACCCCAAAATATATTTAGATACGCCAACGTTACCCCCCCCTGCCAGAACAAAAAAAAAAATTACATATTGGAACCCATTGCTTTTTATTTGCCCGGCAGGGCAACGGAGGCGGGGGGAAAGACGCACGCCTTCCCTCACCTCCGACGCCCAGTCGTCCCTGGCTTGCCTCTTCACTGCCGCTCTGCTCCGCTGCCGCTCAGGTCCAGTGCGCTGCCGCTCTGCTGCTCTCCTTGCTGCGTCCACGTGCTCTAAACTGCCGTGGTGTAAAAAGCAGAGCAGGCGTAGAGAAGTCTGGGGTGCGTTTTGCTGGCCGGCGAAAGTGGGCAGAGCAAAACAAACAAAACAAAATGGAGCCAGCCAGCCAGCGACGGAACCGGAATGGGGGTAATGGACGGCCGCGCTGCCAAGACACAGCTGGGCATGCATACAGATTCATATGCATGCCTGACTGTGTCTCGGCAGCATGACCGTCCATTACCCCCAGGAATTTCATTTTTACCCCATTTGGGGTAATTTACCCCTGTTCCCTGACCACTGTCCTAAATAAACATCCAAAGAGAAGTGGGAAGAGAGGCATCCATCAACACGGAGCCCCACGGGAAGAAGCAGGGTGGGAAGCCGGAGGACAGGGAGTGGATAATCTGTGCAAAGGGAAACTCGGGGCAGTTCGTTTCGGCACATTTCTGAGAGATGGCTCCTTTTCCCTGTAAAAATATACAGCCTGGGAGAGACAAGGAGAATTCTTTTAGCTTCTGCTGCTACCAACACTGAAACAGCCTCTCCAAAATGCCTGCTGTAATACTATTGCTCATCTACGTCACATTCCTTTCGTTCTCCACTTTCTTGGGCTGCCTCTTTTCCGATCCCCTTCGTCTATGATCAGCCACTTTGCTGTCACAGTCTGCACATTTTCCTAAAAATCCTCTTTCTTGCTTTCTGATGTCAAACTGGAAGCTTCTTCTATGACACTGCACTTAAGCAAGGGAAATTACATAATCCAAGATGTGAATTAATTTTGTCTTGTATTTTGATGCACGTTGAATGGCAATGAGCTTCTCTCGCTAATAAATGCCTCTAAGAAGACTTGAAAACAGGGCCGGATTCCTTTTATTGGATAACTAAAGGCTCAGAAATGCTTCATCTGAAATGGAGGGGTGGAACAAGTGGAACAATCTGGATTATTTTTCTTTTTTGCTGCCTCTGCTTTGCACTGTATGAAAGCCAGAAATTCTTTCAAACAGATTGATTTTGTTCTGATATTCCCCTTCCGCCCCCAAAAAACAAAAAGCAGGCAAACATGGTGCAGACATGCTCACATTGCCACAGGGACGTAAGAGTGACAAGTTTATGCTTTTCAAAACTTCATGGGACCCCCCTTGCATAGCTACATGTCTTTACTACTCCACATTAGAGCAACAGTTTTCAACTGGTGTGCCGCAAAAGATCCACAGGTGTGCCGTAGGAGTTTGGAGCACAGTGGTTGGAAATTGCTAAAATTCCCGGTTCTGTGGCTCTGTTTCTAGGGGAATGGTCTGTAGCAGTCACTTGTCTGTCCCTCTTCCTCCACCGGCAGAGTCAAGCAAGTTATTATAGACAGTTGCCCTAGAAACAGAGCTGCAGAACCCAGATGAGTCACCCTGAAAGTAGGAAACAAGAGGTAAAGACCATAGAAAAGACCATAGAGGCAAGTGGGCCGTGAGAAGAAGAGCGCTGCATTAGAGAATCGTAGTGGCTTCTGGGAAGGTACCTGAACTCATTAGCTGAACTCATCACACCTGCTAGGCCTCAACGCTGCCCTGCTTGAACAGAGAGTGGCCCTTTGTGACTTCCCAAAATAGCAGTGGGAATAAACGGGTACACCCTCCTAAGCCTGGGAGTCCCAGGGGTAGTAGTGCTGGCCTAGGCTGCAAGCCCATTACCATGAGAAGAAAACGAAAGATAGATAGTAGATCCTGTCCAAGAACATTTATGCAAACGTATGTCCCTGTACCTATATGGGGGGGGGGGGTTTCAGTGATTTTGTAAGATCTGCTGTAGCCAACCAGAAAAAGTGAAATTTTGAACAGTGAACAGCTATCTGAGAGCCTCTTTAATGCGCTTGTGCATGTGAGAGACAGGGAAAGAGTGCGCATATGTACAGTGAGTCTATCAGTGAGTCTGTTTGACCCACCGTGGATTCTAAACCTGCGTCACCCACAGAGGACCTCCCAGATGTGACTGGAAGTTGTGTCCAGGAGGTCTTCTCAGTTGCAGGGAGACTTCATGAGACCTCCCTGCACCTCTGATTGGCATCCACTGTGGTTTCAGGAACGGAACCAGGAAGATGCCCAGGACCAACCTGAACAGGAACTCTGGGACTTACACTTTAAGAGGCAGGCAGAAGTGCCCCCAACCCCACCTTTCACATTCTCCGGAGAACAAGGCCCAGCATTCCGGCTCACAGTCAATGAGGGAGGCTTCTGGACTCCGGAGCACCCAGAAGATCTCAGGGACCGGGTCCAAAGGTAATTTGTCACTCGGGCCTAATTAACATAAACACCCCATTGCCAACTCTCGCTACGAGGACAAATCAGGCAGTCAGAAACTGGAGGCAGGTAAACAATGGGAGTGAAAGGAGCCCCACAACTTAAATCAATCCTCCCATGTCTCAGAACTGACCAAAGGCTGTGATGTAAAGGATGGGACTGTGTTTTGTCCAGTCTGTAGTGGGCTCATATAAAATGGTTCTTGGGGACCAACTAACAAAGTCTGAAAACAAAGCAAGCACAGATGGTTGGGAATAAACTTGAGCAATTATGTGGATTTAATTGTTCCATCAAACTGATCAACTAAGGTGGTTTGCAACTGGATGAGAGCCCCAGTGATCTTCTTCAAGCACAGTGCACAGCCTGGACAGTGTTTTGTTCTTCAAGCACAGTGCACAGCCTGGACAGTGTCCACAGTGGTAAATAAATTTGTGCAGAAAATGAACAGCTGCAAAAAAAGCTGACATTCAGCAGCTTCAAGTCATATAAAGTACAGAAATATGGTTACTCAGGCTGTGGGTTGGGACCCATTTGGTGAGTTGGGGCCTGACGTTAGGTAGGTCGTGAAAAGCTGGAAGGGACCATCTTGGAAGCTGCAGACCTTACTCTTGTTTTATTCCTGTTGTGAATGTTAACAGTTTGAATTTTCAAGTGAGGTTTTTTTCCACAACTTTTGTTTTTAGTTCAATGTTTTTACGTAATATTTCGTCCTAATCTTGCTTTCTGTCAGGGGTGTTTCATGGTTGGGAAAATGCTGCAGTCCAGGAATGCCGGTTACATTCCAGGAGTGTCATTTGATTACATCACAACGATGGCAGTACCTGCTTGATTATGCCACTTCCAGCCATGACATCACTTCCAGGTTAATGACATCACTTCTGGTGATGGCACGACACGAGTGCCATTCCAAAAAGTGGGTCCCAGTGCTAAAAAGTACGCGAACCACTGATCTACACATTAAGAGACAACTCAGCTGGGATTTCTGGTGGGTCAGCAGCTATTCATAGGTGTGCTGAACTTCTTTCCGTTTCTTCTTGCTCTCTCCTAAACACCCCCTTCAAACACCCCGTGTACCGAGGGTGGGGGTACACGGGGGTCCCTGCGTGAAAACAGTCGAAAATGGCTGAAATTGGCATCGAATCTGTAGTTTCCGGGGTCGCCGGGATGAGCGGCGGCATTCCTGATGCCGTTGGAGTCCGGGTTTGGCCCCCCCTTGGCGTAGGGGGCCAGAAGGGGTGCAAAACAAAATGTCCGCCATGCCCTGCTGGAATGCCTGGAGCGACGCGCACCAAACTCAGCACGCACATGCCTTGCAGTCTGGTGACAAACGCTGCAGGGGTCAGGCCCCCCTAGCGCCCCTGGGGGTGGGGGTACACGGGGGCCCTGCATGAAAGTGGTCGAAAATGGCTGCAATCGGCATTGAATCCATAGTTTCTGGGGTCGCCGGGACGAGCGGCAACACCCCCGACGCCATTTGAGTCCCGGTTCGGCCCCCCTCAGTGTGGGGGGGTCGAGAAAGTATGCAAGCCATACTTAGAAGCAAATGCCCCCCCCCAAGTGGGCTTATTTGAACTACTGGGCTTCAACGCTACAAAGGGAGATGGGGGGGTTAATCCTGACAGTTTCCTGTTGGGTGCATTCCAAGGATAACATATCATTGTGGGAATGGCATTTGAATGGTGGCAATGTGAGGTTAGAGCAGCCATTGTCAATCTTTTTCCATCTCACGGCACACTGACAAAGCACTAAAATTGTCAAGGCACACCATCAGTTTTGTGACAATTGCCAAGGCACCCCACACTGCTCACATGACTCTACTAATAGATGCCCATATCCCAAACACCCACAGCACACCCGAGAACCATTAGCGGCACACCAATGTTTCATGGCAATATGGTTGAAAATTGCTGTGTTAGGTTACAGGGCAAAGGTCCAAGGGTTTCCTATATTCCACTTGAAATGGCAGCGTGCAGGCAGTCTGGAGGCAAAGAAAAGCTCCTCCTTGGGTTTTTATCCCATTTTACTGCAGGGTTCAGCCAGGTTCTGAACCAGACTAGATCAGTCCCCTGTGCCAGACAAGAGAATGCCCCAGAACCAACTGCAGTAGACCAAGAATTCCAGTCATGCTCTCCAGTTCCACACTGCACTACACCCCACACTAGATGCACCCACGGGGACACAAATGCTTCCGCCCTCCAGTTTAGAAACCTGGTCAAAGGAAGCCATCACTTGTTGAATGATGCCAGGGGATGAATCACGTTGGTGGCGACATGAAAGTCAAGAAGAAGAAGAAGGGCTCATCCCTCCCAGTGGTTGTGTGAACAGTACAGAAGTACTGTACTACTGAAGGAGAGGGTACACCACTCAGTGGGAAAGTGACCCATCAAGTACATTCTTGAGCTGCAGGCCTTCCAGGCTCAGGAATCAATTTCAGCTACAACTTGTGCCCACTAGACTGCAAAGTTCTATTTCAGAAACTTGAATCAGTCCACAGACTTGAAACTTCTGCAGCATTCAACTGGGACTCTTTTCACCAGGGGGAGGGTAGAACTGGAGTTCTGCTGAGGATAATGCCTCAGAGCACATGCAGAGTATTTTTTTCCTCACCAATGGGCAATCAACAGACAAGTAGCAGCCAAGTTGTGCCTGAAACACAATTTAGGGCAGATTTTAGAGATCCCAGCTTAGACACAGCATCTGCGGAATTGAGAGGGAAGCTGAATTTCCTTGGGAAGGAACTTTGCATGTGTGTATGTGATGCACAGTGGCAGACTTCACAGACCAAAGATGAGGGCTCCCAGACCAAGGCACGCTTGGTTTGTAGGACAGAGTGAAGGTCTCTATGCAAATGGTGCACTGCAAAGGGTGAGGGGAAGTTTAGCAAGTGCAGGCTCCAGATGGCTTGAGCAAATGTCAACTGGCGATGTGAAATGTTGTCCCCTTTTTAGTCTTCACTCCATTAAGCTTCAAAGTCGTTAAGAGGGGTCAATAGCAGTCAGTCAAGAGGAGAGGTGGAAAGCGAGGGTGGGGAGGTGTGAGGAGAGAAGTACATTAAAAATAAACATCCCTTGAATATTCGGCAAACATCTATTACAAAGGTCAGCACACTCGTAAAGCTGTTTCGGCAGAGAGCTGAAAGAATAAAAAATACATATAACTCAGAGGAAACAATTTGTTCTGACCTAGTTCTTGTAAAGCTAGACATGGAAAACACCCAGTAAGGCAGGGAGGCTGTTCAGGCAGGTGCAAAGTGATGCATGTTCAGGTTTGGGAGCACATGCCTGCAGAGGGCCAGTGCAGAACTCTGGGTTAACCTCCCCCTGCCCAACGCCCTCTCAGGGCTGGGTACACCACATGCTGCATGGTGCACAGAGCAGTCACCTCCAGTGCGCCACTCAGCAATGTGCTCCACCTCCCAAGACCTCACGTGCAGCAGGTGACCCTTGGCACCTGTGTTGGGGGCTGGGTTAAGCCTTGCCTGTCATGATGCTCCACCATATTTGGCTCTTTCTGTGTGCCCTAATTTCACACCTGAGTCTAGACTGGAGCGGAGAGCTACTCAATTAATGCCAGGAAAAAAAGGGACCATCTCAGGACCCTCCCCCCATTTCAGCTGAGTTCCTTTAAAGATCGAGTTATGACAGACTGTGGAATCCATAAGCTGCTCACGCAAATTTCTAGCACTTAAGTTATCCTGCACTGCACTCCTGAACGTATTTATGTGGAGATAAGCCCTTTTGATTCCACTGATGCCGGCTCCAACCCAGCATGGGTAGCGGCTTTCAAACGTGCATGCCCCTTGCTCCTGCCGTGGTCCCAATCCAGACCCCTCAATGTACATTAAACTACTGCACACACACCTGCAGGGCTAAAAAACATCATTCGCATCACATCTAGTTTGGCCCTTGGTCTGCCCCCGTCTCGCACAGCGCATTGTCCCAAGGCTGACAGTGGCCTCATACTGCCTGCTGGAGATGCTCTCGGAGTATTAGGTAGGGGTCTGGGCTAGATGGCAGGCCCCTTCCAACTCTATGATTTCCTGCTGCCAGCCTGATCAAGCCATCCATGTCAGTACTGCCGATATCCCAACACCACCCATCAGAGGGCAGGAGACTACGATCCCTCCAAACCCGCAGAGGACACCTTTCCCCACACCAAGGAGGCTCCTTTGCAACCACTTCTGTGGGCTCAGGGATGGCAGGTGACCATCTGACCTACACTCACTTGGTGGTGGCACCCTAGTTGTGAAACTCCTTGCTACTGGAGGCTCCCTTCCCTGGCTTTCAGGTCGTGGGCAAAGCCTTATTGCAGCTAACTCTGAATTAGGTTAGATTTAAAACCAGAAATTGTGTGTGTTTGTTGTTCTGTCTGAAATGAATTTTTATCGTGAACTGCTCAAAGAGCTCCCGGGAATTGCACAGCAATGCGATTAATCAAGGATTAATTCATCCTTACAGCATCACTGGAAAAATCTCCAGGTTGCCGTTCTGAGTGCCTTAAGGTTAGCTAAACTGCACTGAAGTGAATTGACACACATCTCCAGGTTTTTTTCCCCAGGACTCCTGGCAGGTAGAACAGGTAGAGTTTTTCTTAACTCTTCTACAAGGCACATTTGGAGCTCTAAAAATGACGGCAAGGGGGTGAGGCCTCCTAAAAATGGCTGGGGAAATGAGACTATGAGATGAATGGTTGGCTATACAGCTAATGCAACTCCATTCCCCGGAGGCCTAACCTCGCGCTGCTCCTGCTCACTTAGGTTTGTGTCGCTTAATGGAGAACCAGGGAGGGGCAAACTGTCAAGCACGGCTATAATGGAAAGATGAACACTTGGCAGCCTTGCCTGCCTCAACGCTGGAAGGGAGTGTCACTGCATGTCCTTTCACAAGCGTCAGTGCGCCCAATGGGAAGATAATAGGGTGAGGGAAGCAAGCAGGAGCCAGCAGGAAAGAGGTGGCAGGATATTTGCATAGTGCACCGACAGAACGAAAAAGAAATCAGTGCAAGCAGCCAGTAAAACGGGGAGAGGGAGAAGCGCTGGGCGTCGCATGCCTCCCCGAGGGAACTGATGGTGCTTGTGGCAGCAGCCATGAAGACACAGGCTGATGAGATTCCTGGCCTGCTGGAGCAGGGATGGTTCAGCCGGGCGTCCAGGAGCCCAGCTGAAAACAGGTCAAGCGGCCTCAAGGGAGGAGGACAGCCGGTGGGGAGACACCGGCAGCATGTTTGATGGGCTCCAATCCTCACCCCCCCTCCAAATATCTCAGGGGACGGCCTTTGGTAAGTCCCGTAACTCTTATTCTAGGCTGACAGGGACGCTCAGAGGAGAAAAATGCCATCCCCGAATGCTGCTCTGAGCTCCCTGGAGGAGGAGGGGTGGGATGCAAATGCAACGTGCATCAATCCGGGTAGCGAAGGGTCAGCCAAGGCTAAGCCACGTTTGGTGTTCATGTGTACAGGGGGGTCCTCTTTATCTGTGGATTTGGAACCCACGGACCTGATCCACCAGTTTCCGAACCTGTGGCTGGAGGACCCACGGAAGACCTCCCAGGCGCAACTGGAACCCAGTCACATCCAGGAGACCTTTTGAGGCCCACGGAGGCCGTGTGGGGCTTCTATGGGCCTCAGAATGGCTCCAGACACGACCAGTCTCTACTGGACTGCAGCCCATGGATTTAATTATCTGCAGGTTTTGGGATCTGCAGGGGAGTCCAGGAACAGCTCCCCGGGGAAACCGAGGTCCAGCCTGTATGTCCCATTTGCTTATGTAGTGCAGTGGGTGTGTGGGTGGGTGTGAGCTGGAGGGAGTGATCTCTTTCCAACTATTTCAGTGGATTGAGACTCAGGTTTGGTCTGGCATCTGGCTATGGCTTGGGTCGCCCTGCAGATCCAGGAGAGAACAGGGGATTCCAAATTCTGTTAACTCTCTTGGATTTCTCAGCAGAGCCCAAATACCATCAATACCACGGACTTTCTGGATCGATCCTGAGATTGGGATGAGAGGCCCCAGTTCTGAAGCTCCATTCCCACCTAGGCAGACATTTCTAGAAAGTGGTGCTGTGCAACTACGCCCTGTGTCAACCATGCACAGGACTACCAGGTTCTCCAATCTACTACTGGAGTTGAGATGCTACGGGTGGGTGCTTCAAATGAACCTGGTTGTGGTCCTCCTGATTTTTAGCTGGGCTGGGAGGTGATATTCAGCCTGTTTTTGGTAGGAGTTGCACCCCCTCAAAGAAGTCTGTCATATTTGCAGCTCTGGCCTTTTCTGGGACACCTTCAGTACCCCTCACAATTCAAACCACCACAGGGTGGTACATAAATGGTGCTCCTTCTTGGCGGCGATTTCCTGGCCACAGTTGGCAGCCCAATCCAAACTAGCCCTCCCTTGCCAATACCGCTGCACCAACCGAGTTAGTGCTGCCTCCTGCCAGGGTGGGGGAAGTCAACTTCTGATCTCTGACCTTGGGGCAAACCTCCACTGCCCAAATGTGTCAACTTGGATCTGCACCAGCCATTTTTTTCTGGAACAAAACTGAGGCTAGAAAAGGAGAGGGAAGAGGAGAGGGAAAAGGAGATAGGATCCTAGTGCACAACAGTGGTACCCCCCCCTCCTCAGGCACTTCCACCATGCGCTCCACTGGTAGCCAGCCGCAGCAGCGGGCCAACGACTCTGCCACTGTTTGTGGCGGCGGATCTGAAATGATTGGCAGCGATGTGCACAGCGCACACACACCCCACCGGCCATGTACAACAGTGGAACTGTGCCCTGCTGTCGTAAAGCTTTAAGATTGGGTTGTGAAACGGTGGTGGACCCAGCCAAGGTTCCGCCCCGGCCAGGTTGACGATTGCTGCCCCCCAGTGCTGGCTCCCCACTTCCGGCGCCGCCCCGCCCCGCCACACTCCATTTCTGAGTGCACAAAGGGGAGGGGCCGATGCCTATGCGGCTTGGGCAAGCGGCGGTGGCAGCTGCTCCACTGCCGCTCCGGCCCATGCAACCCCCTGGAAGGCAAGCTACTGCTATGAGACATCCGGTTTGGACGACAGACCAAGGACGCCCAGTTTGCAGGGCTGCCTCTGTCGACCGTTTAGAAATGACAGTTTCCAAATACAGCCACTGGCTGACTAACTGGGACCAGACAAGCACAACACGTTTTCTCCAGACCTGACACAGTTCCCTGCTGCCGAATGAGGACACAGCACCCTCCTTGCCTCCACCCTGACCCTTCTGCTCTGCTCAGCGAGTGGGAGGGAGAGAAGCAGTGGAGTCCCAGCTGCTGGAGGAGACAGGGCACCGTGCTGCTTGCCATCTCCGGGGCTGGGAGGGCAGGGCGGAAGTGCCTCATCGGCACAGAAGCCAGAAGCCCAAGACCTCCAAAGTGGAGCAAGCTCTGCTTCCACCTGACTGTGAGATTGAAAAATGTAAAAGGGGGGAGGGGTTACTTAAAAAAACAAAACAAAGCATAGTTCTTTCCTCAGGGGGATGCTTATTTAAAGTCTATTATTTATCCAATTACATTTCAATATGAAAATTCAGCCCCACTAAAGACTTTAATTAGTGGATTAAATAAGAAACTTAGCTATTATAATGAAGTCCAGCCGAGAGGGCTGATCTTAATGGATTATGAAAGGGGGAGTCAAGCTGATAGCACCCCCTGCCTGCCTTCCTCGCCCCCCTCCCACCTCCAGTAGGATTGCTATAAACATTCAGATAAAAACATCTGAATGTTCGGCTGGCTGCAGTCAAAAGGACTTAGGATTGTAAGTACGTTTGGTGGAAGTTTGAGTGGAGCTTGTCTCCCCTGGGAAATTCTGCCCATTCTGGAAAATTTAGGGATGGGCACCCCAAGATCTTGCATCCTCAGGTGTGTTGTCTAAGCAGAAATCTCTAAAGTCACCTTGAAACATCACATGAGATGCAACATGGGTAGCAACTGTTCCTTATGGCAGCTGGTCAGGACTTAGCACTTAGCCTTATGGCAGCTGGTCAGTTCTTGCACTATAGTATGGAGAACTGTCTGACACATGTGCAAAGAGAAAACATCTCATTTTTCCCCAATGCAAACAGTTACGTTCAGAATGCAAATGCAGTGAGATAAAATATGCAGTGCTTCTTCTTGAGAAACACACTGGGTGGTAAAATAGGAACGTCAGCCATGACTAAGCACCACTGGAATCAATGAGACAGGACTATCTACTCTACCCCACGACTATCTAAAATTCCTACTCATCTAAACAGAATGTAGTTGTGACTTGGGATTGATCCAACAACTGCTACCAAACTTTCCCAAGGAATTCTTACTCTTTGAAGGCAACTTTTGAAATAATGAGAAAACTATTTCACAGACTGGATCAACACCAGACATGAACATGACAAAAAGAAGGTTGGGTGCTGGGGATTTGTATTTAAAAGCAGCTGGCCATAGATTATTTGGACAATATAAAACTGGTATGATGATACGCCTACAGCCTTGGAGCAGACTCCATGTTAGTGACATCTAGTTTTCGCTGAACCAAAAACTTCATACATTGAGTTTTTGGTTTTCGTAGGCGTAGCTGCATGTCAGCCTTGGGGCAAACAGATTGTTGCACAAGAATGGAGAAGCTGCGTAACTTGGAAAGCTGATCTGTGTGATCTCGAGGCCTTGTGAAATGAAATGGGCAGAATCTTCCATCTGTCATCCTCCAAGGTGGGTCCTTTGAGCCACAGAGTTGGAGGGGAGCTTGTAGGCCACATAGTCTAATCTTCCACTCAGTGCAGGGAGCTACAGCATCCAGCAGACTGCTATCCCCTTGAAGGCCTCCAGGGGGGGATGACCCATTCACAGGTGATTTGGGTTCCACTGCCACAGTGCTCTTGCCAATGAAAGGTTTCTCCCACTGCTCAGCTAAAAGCCACCCTCCAGTAAATTGAATCCTTTTGAACAGCTTCTGCCCTACAGGGCCGCACAGAACAACTCTCTGCTCTCTGCACTGTGATAGCCTATCACAGCACTGGGGAGGAGGGTGCCGTTGGCCTCTTCCAAACATTCCCGGTCTTCTGAAAAGACACCCAGCGGCAGTTCCTTTCACCAGCGGCATCACTGGGAGTGGCCTCACACAGTGCAGAGCTGGGTAACCTGGACATTTGGCTACTTGTCATTTCCAGGTTGCCGAGTTTTCACTGCCAGAGAGGGGAGAAGCCAGCTGTGGCATGCCACATGTGGGTGTGCATTGGCTGCAGCTGTAGAGAGCGCCAGTGGCTGTCCTGCCCGCTGCTCTTCGGGGACAACCGACCCTCCTGCGGGCCGGGGTGTGGCATGTCAGAAGCTGGCACAACCGGGGCAAAGCAATGCTGGCATCCCTCCGCATACTCTTATGGCTCAGGGTAGACTGCCCCCATTGCCGCTCCACTGCCTTTCACCTTTCCTGTCGTTGTCCTCTGCATTCATCCCAGTTTGTCTACATCCATTCAAATGTGTCTAGACCAGTGGTTCCCAAACTGTGGGTTGGGACCCACCAGTGGGTTGCAAGCCAATTTCAGGTGGGTCGTGAAGCACCTAGGGCAGCCATATTGAAAATATGGGAAGGGGACATATTTTGCTGGACGGGGAAGGGCTGTATGGTTATTTTGCTTGTGTCAAGGTTGGAAATAGCACCTACTGTCTCTGAGTCACTTTGCTAGTGAAAATGACTGAGAAATAACCCAGCGTATTGCAGCAGACTCTGGAGTCATAATGATGGCACTTCCAGCCATGACATCATTTCCTGCGGGTCCTGGAGAGACTGTCATTCTAAAAAGTGGGTCCCGGTGCTAAAATGTTTGAGAACCACTGCTAGACCCAGGTGCTTTATGTTGTGTTCATGAAGCACAACATCCAGAAGTGGACACAACAAACTAAACTTACACAGAGCACAATCCTAAACAGGAGTTAGGCTGGCATAAGCTAAACCAGAAAAGTTTGGCCAGTACAAGGGCCACCATAAAGCATGTTTGGACTACTCTCGGAGTCCGGGAAGATGGCTCACGTCTGTGTGCTGGCCTCTCTGACTCTGAGAGTGGTCCAAACACACTTTATGGTGTGCTGGCCAAACTTTGCTGGCCTAACTGTGTTGGCCTAACACCAGGTTAGGACTGCGCTCACATATGCATTAAATTGACTTTAAGCCCCAAGACAGGAAGCAGATCAGTAGGACTTCATATTCTCAAAGCTTCTAAACCTCTCTCATGGAATGTAATTAACCATGTCCCACCTTTTAAAAAAAAAGTAGCGAAAGGGTGGATTTAAATGCAAGCCTGACTTCCTAGTCTCTCGAGGGCAATAGGATGTACCTCTCCAAGCCTTCGCTGAAAGTATGTCCACTGCTGATGTCAGTGCACCTATCAGCCATTTGCCTGACACCTGTGAATGGTGAAGGGGCCATACATCTGCAGGGCTCCACCACACCCAACTATGGGCACTCCAGGACTCCTGATCATAGGAGGAACCCCTTCAAACTAAATACGTGGAGGTCAGTGGTGGTGCGTGTGATGAGTGGGCACAATCCTGTTTTGTGATCGTGATGTAATGTCCAGGCAGGAGAGCAGTCCTAGCGAGGAACACTGCTGATGATGCTCTGACCTGACCCTTTGACCTTTGGGCATTGGCCTTCTTTCCCCTCTTCTTCTCAGAAATAAGATGAGCAATTTCATTTTCCACCCTGACTCTCTAACTCTTCCCTGTACTCTAAGATGAGACATATGGAGGAGACATTTCACATTCCATTCAAACATTCCACAAAAGCCAGTTCCCCCCTTTCTCCCAGTGAAACTCTGTTTTTGCCTTAACTTTATACAGCTCCATTAGCTGTGATTTCTTTCAGACAAGATGGCCCTTAAAGCTGCTTCTGAATGGTGTTGCACATAATTTTATCAACTAACTGGCAGCCGGCGAATTGTTGCCTTCCCCTAAGCATTTTCCACTTGACGCTCCAACTGAAAGCCCAGTCGGGGAGGAACAGACCACCACCACCTTTCGTCTTTCAGGCAGCTGGTTTAATCAGGGGGAATTAACCCCTGCAAGGGAGCACTCCTAGCAGGCTTTGACAGAGGCTCTCAATATTTTGGCATTCACTTCACAAAGAGGGAGTCCTGTTTTGTGAACACCCCCCCCCACAGTATCCTATTGGCTCATGATGATTGAGCTTCCCTCAATCCATTTTTCTATGCTTGCTTTAGGGAAAGTCTCAGCATGAAGTCCAACAGGACAGAAGCTCCTTCGAGTGTTTTGTAGTTAGCCCCATTGCAGATGGACTGAACAGCCAGGTAAACAGGGCATGTTGTGTATTCCATTGCTGGGTACACCCAGATCAGCAGCCCTAGCTAACCGCCTGCTGGGATTGGTACGCATCAGCCAGTCGGGCTTCCAAGCCACCTGGCCAATCTGACCTAGACACCACCTAATTGGATGACCAGCTCTTGGAGCAGGGACGGCCTGTGAGCTGAGCTGCTCAGTGCTATAGACAGCCAGTGTGGACGTGCTGGCCTCAACCACTACTGCTGGTTCAAATGCCACGGGGTGGCTTCTCTCCTCTCTCCTGACTTCTTTTCCTCGCCTGTTGCTTCTGCCTCTGTAACAATGGCTGCGCTTCCCTCTTTGTTCTAGGAAAGCTCTTCAAGCCAGGCGTCCTGCGTGTGGGACGGCTTTGATCTCTCTGCTCTGCAAACAGCGGTGACCCCATTAAACCCAGGCTTCTGAAAAGCAAGTCCACAGATGCTCATGTGTGTTCCAATTTGGCTCTTGGAGTGCACTGTGCACGGACCATTCCACCCACCTCACTGAGAGATGCAATGGGACCTGGAAAAGTAAGTCCCCAGTACAGAGTAAGTACAGAGAGGGACCAGTGAGCTAAGACACTTCAAAGGATCACTGTGCTCCAGGAAAACCTGCCCGGCATCATCTGCCTGTGCTTTTGTTAAGTTCTGCCTCCCCGCCCCCACCAGACTTGCCCAAGTGAGCCAGGCTAGTCCTTTTGGATAGGGGGCTACATGCTATCAGTGGGGTGATTCCTTTTTTCTTTTTTTTTCTTTTTGCAGATTCCGTTATTTGAAAGGTAGGAAGTGGTGTTATGTGCTTTTATTCTCTCATTCCAAGCTCATTTTTATTAATTTCAAGTGCTGTCAAACTGAACTAGGTAGGTGATATAGGTGGCAACATGTAAGCAAATGCAGCCACAGTATTATTTCTAATTGGAAATGTAATCTATTTCAATTTCTGCAAAATATCTGAACCACCTCTTTGCGAAAGGGTGAAAAACTTGTCCTTGTGGAGGGAAAGAAGGGGCACCTCCAGTTGCCAGGCAACCTGGACAGACACCCCCTCGCCTCAGTCCAGATGCCCACAGCTGACAAGCCCTGTGAAAATGTGGACGCGCATGCAGGTGAGCATCCCACTGAGAAGTTACACAGGGTGGGCGGATGACAAATGAGCACCTCTGCCAGGCTCCACCGCAACCAGTCCACGAGTAGCGCTAGATTAGGATAGATGTAGCGGGTGCGGACTCCGTTTCCTAGACTGGAGATTTTCAACTGGTCTGCCCCAAAATGTCTGCAGATGTGCCACGGCAGTTTGGAGCCCAGCAGTTGGCATTCACTGAAAATGCTTCCGGGTTCTGCGGCTCTGTTTCTAGGGCAACTGTCTGTAGTAACAAAATGTCTACCCCATCGGACAGCTCAAAAGCTTCAAAGGGCATTTTTCAGTAACCATGCCCCAAAAAGCTGATTTTTTGCAACAATGGCCTCTTCTCTGCTGCCCCCTTGCTTTCCCCAATGCAAAAATGCTTTAGCTCAGGGAAGAGGGAGCGAACAGGAGGCAGAGGTGGACTTCACCCACACAGGGGAGGCCTCTGGAGCCTCCTCCTTGGCAGCTGATGCACAGGTCATCTTCTCCCACCAGGGTTCCTGAGGCTTGTTAAGCTTCTGCTGAAGAGGCAGCCCTTCAACTCTCCTTTGAGACAACTGTACTTCCAGGTGTTGCCTACCAAGGAGCCCAATCCAGTGCAAATTTCTGCACTGTGTTGCAGTGGGGTCACTGCCGGCTGCACTTCATCCTGTGCAGGAATTCTCTCTCTCTCTCTCTCTCTCTCTCTCTCTCTCTCTCTCTCTCTCTC
>JAJKFI010000217.1:681241-714875 GCA_029204185.1 Lerista edwardsae | reverse complement strand
CACACACACACACACACACACACACACACACACACACACACACACACCCTTCTTGGCCAAGTCTTTTCAAGCCTATTATGAAACTCTCCCAACAAGGGAAAGCCACAAATTTACAAAGACCAAGCCTCCATTCAAGTACTTAGCCATATCTATTCTGAGGGTTTTCCCGCACCAAATCTGTTTTATACAAGGGTCAGACCTCTCACCTGCCACCTCCTTCCCTGGAAAACAATACCCAAGAACGTTGAGGGCAGTTTCTACATTGGAATCCTGGGTCATTTTTTATAATGAATGGCTGCTCAGAGCTTCCAACGCAACACACAGTTTGAATGTGAGTGTCAGCGCAATCCTATACCCCTCACCCCCCTTGCGCTGGCTGGATGTTGTCGCAAATGTGCCATCAAGCGTGTCTGTGTTGGCCCTGTGGCACTGGACTGGCATGAGCAGCAGTGCTGGTGCTCAGGCACCACCGTGACTGTCGGCAGCGATGGCCATGCGCCAGTCAAGCATTGGTGTCACTCAGTTGGCACAGGGCCTCCACAAGGGCATTCCAGAGGCATTCTGAAGGCGTAACTGAGCGGCGCAGTGGGCGGAGATGGGAGTTGTGATGCAGGACGGCTGTAGTGCCATATCCTAATGCCCGTCCCTGGCCAGGGTGGCCCTGATTTGGGGGCAAGACAGCAGGCGCAGATCCGAGCAGGCCCATAGGGGTGACTGGGGTTTACGTGGGTGGAAGGGGAAAACCTCCCCTCATCCTGGACGATGCTGCTGCTGCCTCCTAATGAGCTTTAGGATACAACCCTGCTATGTCGGCCTTAGTAGGCCAGCATAGTATAGGCTTGTGCTTTGTGAGAGCGCAATCCTATACTGGCATTGCGCCGGCACTCTGCTCTTGCGCCACTACACTACACTACAGTGCCGTACGCTATATGGCACTACAGCCAGTCTAGCGCTGTCGCAAATGTGCCATCAAGCGTGTCTGCTCCAGCTAGTCAGACGCTGGACTGGCGCAAGCAGCAGTGTCAGTGCATGGCTGCCACTATGCCCGTTGGCAGCACCAGTTGAGCATCAGCGGTGCTTGGGTGGCACAGGGCCTCGCCGAGGATGTGCCAGAGGCGTAACTCGGCAGTGCTGTGGGCAGCGATGGGGGCGGTGACACATGATGGGCATTGTGCCATATCATAAACCGCGTCCCCGGCCAGGGCAGCCCCAATTTGGGCCATTGTTGTCCATGTTCCTCTGCACCTGCAAAACACTGTGTTGGCGGCCTGCAGTTGGTACTTGGCCTTGCCGAGGGCGTTCCAGAGGCATGCCGGGGCATAACTGGGCGGTGCAGTGGGTGGAGATGGGGGTTGTGAGGCAGAACGGCCATAGTGCCAAATCCTAAAGCCCGTCCCCAGCCTCCGCAGCCCCAATTCGGGCCACTCCTGCACACGTGCCCCTGCAGAACAGCAGGCGCAGATCCGAGCACCCCCATAGGACTGGCTGGGGCTTACCCGGGTGCAAGGGGAAAACCTCCCCTTGCCCTGCGCTGCACTGCTGCTGCCTCCTGCTGGGCTTAGGATATGGTCCTGCTATGTCGGCCTTACTTAGGATGGCACTGTGAGTGTCCTTCCAGGGTGAGATCCACTGGCACAAATCCATTCCCCATCTGTCCTGCTGATTTAGCAGGCACAGGTCCGAGTAAACCTGTTAGCACAGCTGGGGCTTTCCCTGGGGCAAGTGGACAAATGTTCTCTTATTCCCCCACAGGATACAGTGCGCTCTGCCCTCGGCTCACTGCATTGCTGCAAGGAAATTCTAACAGGAATGGGCTGCTATTCTTTTCCTGACAATTTTCTTCTTTTAAGACACAGAAATGTGAGCTTGAAAATGGGGGAAAAAAGAAATGCACTAAGATGGAAACCATCTGTTAGGAACCTCTTCCCAGGATGAACCTAGAAGAGGAAATAATTGTCAATAACCAGTTTGTATCTGTGGCGTGGATGTGCTCCCAAGCCCTGCATCATAAAGTTGAAGAAACCCCCGAGGTGGGCCTGACGTTCAGTAGAGGAAAACCGCAACTTCCTTGGCTGCTATCATCTTCCTGGCCCTTCCGTGTCTGGCCAAAATATAGCTGTTTTGAAAGTGCATCTATCCTGAGCCCTCCAGTGATGGAATCACTTCATTTAGCCAAATTAAATTCTGATTGGTCTCAACAGGAATCTTTCTGGTGAAGGTTCTTCAGAACTGCAACAGTTTTTTTCTCTCTCCCACCCCCCACCCCCTGACACGCCAAGGGCCTCACCCTCACACTTCTTCAAATGCATAATTCATTGGTCTGGCCTCATCCATCTTCAAGTAAAGACCAAGTCCAGCCGCTTCAAGTAAAGCCGCTTCAAGTAAAGACCAAGTGCCGAGAGGGGAATCGGTAATGGCATCAGCCTCCCCTGTAATTCAGTCTTGGCATAGTCTAATGTACTTGTTTTTCCAGGCAGTTGGTGTAATGTGGTTTGAATGATCGCTTACGAGATGCATTTCTAGCCTCAAGGTCAGACTGAGTTGCTGCTGAGTGGGAGGGGCTGCCGCGTATTAGGGGGTTGCTGCCTGCTGACAATTGCTTCAAATTCTCCATGCCCAAGAACAGCAATGTGGGTTGCAGAAACAGCAACCCTGCACTGAGACCTAAGACTGCCTGATGTTTCAAATGAGGTTTGTTCATCTGGATGGTTGCATCTGCAGTGGTATTATTTTGCTAGTGTAAGAGTCAGGGATGTGCCAGTCGCATTTAACGAGTTGGGTCTTGAGTCAGCGACCCCATGTCTCGGGTCGGGTTGCGAGTCATAGCACACGCCATTGCAACGTGACTCATGGAAAAATTTTGAGTCATTTTTACGCAAGTCCTGAGTCATTTTGAGAAAAAAAAATCTTAAGTCTTCCTCCTCCCCTCAAGCCCCGCCTCCTTGATCCATGTACCCTCTTCCCACCAAGCCTGCTGCTGCCGTCATTCTGAAAGAAGGCTTCCAGGTTGCCCACGAGGTCTTCCAGAGGAACATGGAAGTGATGGGAGGAAAAAAAGGAATCATGGAATCATGGAACCTACAAGGTCATCTAGTCCAACTCCCTTCCAGTAGTAGGAAATCCTCCTAGAGCATCTCGAGCAGGTGCCTGTCAAGCCTCTGCTTGAAGGTCTGTAGTGAGGGAGAACACCAACAACAACCACCAATTTCGTCAAGAAATTCTTCCTGATGTCCAGCCAGAATCTCCTCTTTTGCAATTTGCACCCATTGGTTCTACTGTCAAAGGCAGTACTACTGTTCTGCCTTTCTACTGTTCTACTGTCTAGTTCTACTGTCTTTCTAGTTCTACTGTCAAAGGCAGATGAGATCAGATTTGTCCCTTCTTCCTTATGACAGCCCTTCAGATATTTGAAGAGTGCTATCATATTCCCTCTCAGTCTTTTCTTCTCCATGCTAACCATATCAAGTTCCCTCAACCTTTCCTCATAGGACTTGTTTTCCAGCCCTCTGATCAGCCTTCTTTGCTCTTCTCTGAACCTGCTCCAATTTGGCTGCATCTTTCTTGAACTGAGGTGCCCAGAATTAGACACAGTTCTCCAGGTGAGGGTGCACCAATGCAGAGTAAAGTGGAACCACAACTTCTTGTGATTTGGACGCTATGGTTCTATTAATGCAGGCTAAAAATGCATTAGCCTTCTTTGCAGCTGTATCACACTGCTGACTCATGTTCATCTTGTGATCCACTGCAACTCCAAGAAGTGAGAACACAACTACAGGGAGTCGAGATTCGAGTCATTATTCTTTCCGGAGTCACTGTCACGGTCTTAGGTTGCACATGAGTTAGTGACATCCACGACTCAACTCTAACACGTGTCGTGAAAAATGGCATTTTCGTAACTCAAGTCCCTATCTCTGGTAAGAGTAGAGGATGAAGCAAGACAGACTTCTTTAAGAAGGCCGGGCCTGTTCATAAAGCTACCAGAGTCAGATGCCTCAGGTGGCAGGGATGCCCACCTTTGCCTGCAAACTCCAGCTCCATGGTGTACTGGATTCAGAAAAGAAGAAGGGAATTAACCAGCATCTCCTATACTCTAAACTCAGTGGTTCCCGAGCTGTGCACTGCAGTGCACTCACAGAGGCGTCACAGGATGTCCCGTCGCCCCTACTGCTATCTTTCTCAGGCACCGCCATCTTGGATCCCGCAAGGTTTGGGTGCCACAATCTTGAATCTCATAAGATCTGGGTGCCACCGTTTTGGATCTGGTGAGATCCAAGACGGTGGTACTCAGCTAAGCTGGGAAGAAGAAGCTGTGGGGGCGCCATGGAGGTGCCATGACCCTGGTAAGTTTGGGAACCACTGATCTAACCCACCATCCGGTTATCCTCTCTCTTTTCAAATCAAGGGATCGGGAAAAGAAGTGGCGGCTGACACGCCACTGGGAGGAAGCACTTGGCAAGCCATCTCAAACCCGGGAGGCTCTGACAAAGCTTTCAGAGCTGTGGAGCAAAAAACTGTGGAAAGCTTTCCATCAGGGGTCACTATGAGACCTGAGTGATATTATGTACCAGCCCTACACATGGAATTGAAAAAAGAAGAATGGCGTGATACCATTACTTTAGCATTTGTATCCCTTGCCAACTGGGCAAGAGGCATTTTTTCAAGAGAGGTTCCTCTTATATTTAGCAATTGTCCCTCTTCACAGTGTCTTTCTAGTGGCTGTTGCTGGTGGTGCTCTGCATTTTTTTAAAGATTGTGAGCCCTTTTGGGAGAGGGAGCCATTTAACTGTATAATAATAATTAACCGCTTTGTGAACTTTGGGTTGAAAAGCGGTATATAAATATTTTGACTGATTGATTAGTCTGCTCATTGCAGCAGCTGCTAATGAAAAAGCAGTGTGGGGGTGGGGAGACTAACACAACAATGTCACACCATGCGTTTTTCAATGATACATTACTGGAGGGGGGCATGGATCCCATCAGCGTCCCTTTGTGATGTGTTAGTTTGGACCCAAGACTTTTTGGTGTGAGCCCTGGAATTATACCTCAGCATCGGATCCTGGCTCACTTGCAAACTCTACTCAGAATGAGCCAGGACTTGCTGAGTTGAGCCACAGATGGGAGGAGGGGACTTGCCTAGAAGCACAGCACTGAGAAACAGTAAGAGATGTTTCCTCCCCACCATTATACCTTCCTATCAAGTCAGGCAGAAGAAGACACTCACTGCAGTCTTCAACCAGCTCTTTAATCTAGGTCAGCAACCATTTACCGTGTGCCTGAAAGTCTGGCCACACACTTATTACCTCAGCAACCCTCTCCCAGCAGAACAGCTATTTAAACTCCAACAAATTATTCATCACCACACAAAACGGAGAAGAAACCCAAAGTGTCTGTGGCGAAAAAATGGTGCCACATGACAGCCACCCAAACACAAGCCCCCCCCCCCCTGAAGAAAGGTCTACTTACACGTAGAGCACAGTCTTCTGGTCTCCAACCTGCCCTCCATCCCCCACGGTCAGCGTGTCGTAGCCCCTCTCCAAGTCGAATTCTTCAAAGGTGAGTTTGATGACCTAAAAAGGCACATGGCGTCAGTGCGAAAGGAGGAGCAAGGGGGACGATGAGGGGCCAGGCACAAGGAACAGGGGCTCGTGTGTGGCAGTGGCGAGAGGGTTCAGCTTGGGTGCAACTAAGCCCACCTTCAAATTTCTGCTGAGCCATAAAGTGAACTGGGCAGCCTTGGGCAGTCACAATCTCTCTGTCTGCCCTACCGCACAGGGTCGTTGTACCCACAAATATACAGGAAAGGCCAAGGAGCGTTGTGGAAGAGAGCTGCTGCCTCAGCGACACAGGGAAGCAATTTCCCCTGACAATAACCAAACTATGCTCAGAAACGCTGTTTGAAAATTATCTCGAGTAAAACCTGACGTGAAAAGAGTCAATTATACCAGAAACGTGGAATGTTTGACTGAAGCTCAGAAGAGCAACTGAGGGATTCCTCACATACCTCTGCAAAACGAGAGAGAGAGAGAGAGAGAGAGAGAGAGAGAGAGAGAGAGAGAGAGATGTTTCCTCACTCCAGTTTGACTCTTGTGCTTCTGGCTGCTATTTACATTGATATGTGTGACCTCCATTAATCTCTCATTGCTCAAGCCAAGACACAGGCTCTCAGCAGTGTAAACAGCAAAGTCCAGAACAAAGCCCTTGCTGCAAACACCTCCTTGCCCTGAATCTTGGCTCCTGAACTGCAGAAAACCACTGAAGTGCACAAAAAGGGGAAGATTCTACCAAGATGCTGTAGATTACACCAAGGAAAGAGAAAGGATATTCAGCTCGAGGAAAGCAGCGGAGCTGCGCAACTGTGTCAGTAGACTTTGCTAGAGATGTCACGGACATTTGACATCACTTGGCCTGGAACGTGAACCCCAGGAACTCACTAGGTGCCCTGGGAAAATTGCACTTCCCAGGATCCCTGGCGACTGAGGGTCCAATCCAAATGAGGCCAGCACTGGCGGGACAAGCACACCGCCAGTGCTTGTGTAGCACCCCCAGCGTCAGCAGTAAGCCCTTTCTGCCTGTGCTTGCCCAACCTAGGTCCCGAGTGCCTGGAGGCACCCACGTGGAGTCTGTGAGCAGTGAGTAAAACTCCTCAGGCCCATTTTGTCACCACCAGTCCCACCCAGCCCTGCTCGGTCCCTTCCCCTGCCCAGTTCCCAGGCAAGCGTGGAGGGCGGAACTGGGTGGGGGAAGGAACAGAGTGGGGGGGGGGACGACCGCTGGTGGCAAAATAGACACGAGGAGCCCCACAGGCAGCTCCGTGCCCTCACCCCAGGGAAGCCGATGAACGTCCTTCTCCGAAGGTGCCTCCAGTGCCTGCCCAGCAGGATGCAGCAGAAGGCGTTTGGTTGTCTCTGCACCTCTCCTGGCCGGACAGTCCAAGACTGCACTATGAGTCACTAACTGCAGCAGCAGCCCACAAACACAGCCACAGGGAAACCTACTTATCAGCAGCCCAGTCAGGCAAGGCGGAGGAGGAGGAGTTCTGCACTGCTGCAGGAAATACAGGGCAGCCGCGTTATCCGCGGGGAATCCGCTTCAGGGAATCCTGGAATTCCCTCCCTCTCAGTCTACAAAGGGTTCCCTCATCAGAGGCTCTCCGGCGGGGCCTCAAGGCCTTCCTCTTTTCACTCGCCTTCTGAGGGCAGAGTCTTCTAATTAGTGTGGATATTTGACAGTCTTATGCTGCATTGAGTTCTCAGATGTGCCTTTTTCCTGTATTCCGCTTTTCTTCTTGGCTTTTAATGAGATTTTTTAGTTGCTCTACTGTTTTAGGAGATTTTAAAGTTTATATATGCCTTTTAACTTTTGTAAGACACTTTGAATGCCCATTAGGGAGAAAACGCAAGATATAAATCTGTGAGTAAATATTTTTTAAAGGACCTTGGGGACACTTCCTCCCCATATAAACCGACCCTCCCACTTACATCTACAGCTGAGTCTACATAAAGCAAGTCCTTTTCAATAGTGGAGTTGTGGAGGAACCACAGGTTCCTGTCTAGCACCCTTGCTTTTCACCTTTAGACACATAACAGGTCAAAACACACTTTTTTAAGAAGTGTGTTTGACACGGCTGGGTTTTTAAGGCTCTGAGCCCTACTCTCTACGTCACTTCCAGCTAAAGTGCTGTTGTGGTTTTATTCTGCTCCTGTGTCATTCATCTGGATGATTTATTGTTCTGAGTTCAGTCCCCCCCCCCCGGAACAGTGTTTTTATTCCAGTTATTAGCTGTCTGGTTTGCTTCACGGGGACAGCAGTGGAGTATAAATGTTTAATAAAGAAAAGCAGCTCAGCCCAAGGATCCAGCACTCAGCAAAACAACCACTTCTGCAAGACAGTCAAATGCAAGCATAGAGAGTTCCGCAACTGTGCGAGACTCCTTCGAGGTGGGGGCAGGTTCTTCTCAGGCTGGGTCCCAGGCTTGTGCTCCCGACTGTGAGTCACTTGGGAACCTCAGAGTGGGAAAGGCCATTGCTGACAAACGTCCCCATAAACTAGTCTACTCCCCCGGCTGCTTCTTCCTTTTTTCCTCTTAGGTGGCCTGTCATATTGACAAGAAATGTTCTAATTCAGTGTTTCTCAAACTTCGGATTGGGACCCTCTCTAGGTGGGTTGTGAGCCAATTTCAGTCATGTTACATAGCACCGAGGGCAGCTATTATTGAAAATATGGGAAAATGGGACTCTGACCAGGCTGTGTGGTTATTTTGCTTGTGTCAAAGTTTTAAAAGGACCTTTTTCCCCTTTCTGATCCACTTTGCTGTTGGAAAATGGCTGAGAAATAACCCAACTTATTGCTGTGTTCTCAGGAAAGCAGCCGGCTCTGGCGTCACAATGACGGCACTTCCAGCCATTTCACCACTTCCGCTGGGCCCCGGACAGACTGTCATTCTAAAAAGTGGGTCCCAGTTCTAAAAAGTTTGAAAACCATTATACTACATTGAAAAGGAAACCTGCAATTTTTAAAACTGGAACACAAAAATTCAGTCCAGCCTAAAGAATTATATAAAATCAAAACAAAAACAGTAAATAAGCTTATACAAAAATACAGTAAGAAAATTGCAACCTAAATACTGCTGAATACTGATGGTCTGATGCAGGGCAGCTCTAGGAGTGGCAGGGCGCAATGTGGGGCATTCCTGTGGGGGCCCACACCCTCCCCGCGGGCCCCCCACTCACCGCTTGTGTGGCACCTGGAAGTAGTTGGTGGTGACATGATGATGCCACTGCCAACTGCTCCCCAGAGGCCCATTTTGGGCAGTTGGGAGGCAGGGGCAGATAAAGCTGCTCTCTATCCCCACTGACCTACAGCCCACAGACATCCTGCTGCAGCAGTTGGGCTCTCCCGTCATAGTTGGGCTCTCCCAGCTTGGACAGTTGGGCGCCCTCATATCTTCCAACACACGGACATGATTTGCACATTTTCTCTTCTGTGATATTTGCAGCAAATGATTTTTTTATGCAAGATCAATGTGCTTATTTTGGACCATCATTCTCTTAACGGTGTCACTTGTGGCTCTCAGCAGCCTCATGAATTTTCGGCCCTCTGTATGAAACGAGTTTGACATCCCTGCTCTAATCATACAAGGATGGAGTCAAATAGGTTGAGTTTTGCAAAGTAAAACACATGAAGTAAAATGCATGAAGTACCGTATTTCCCCATGTATAAGACGCACCCCTGTATAAGACGCACCTTAATTTTGTGCGTTCTCCATGAGAAAAGTTCTCCGTGCTCCCACTAGCCTCAAAGAGCCGGCGGGAGCGCGGAGAACCGAGGGAACCTTAAAGAGCCGGCAAGCGGGAGCACTGCTGCTGGCTCTTTAAGGCAAGCAGGAGCACGGAGAATGCAGCGCTGCCTGGCATACCCCCTTGTATAAGACGCACCCAGTTTTTAGCGCCCCAATTTTTTGAAAAAGGTGCGTCTTATACTTGGGGAAATACGGTAAAATTCATGTGTGTGTGAGAGGGGGGAGAGAGCGAGGGAGAGGGGGGAGACAGAGGGAGAGAGACTGATTGTACTGGAGAAAAAAGACGTGGGATACTATAAGTAATTATGACTTTAGCTTTCTGACAATATAGGAGGTTGATAAAAATCAAACCAACACATAGGGCAATTAATAAACCACACCCACTCTGTGACCTCAGCTACTCTTTCCAAAACAGAATGGCAGCAGATGTTTATATCTGCAAAATACAGGATCTGTTTCAGAATCAAACTCTCCCAGTAGGGTAGCCAGGTTATGAACCTTGACCATTTCCTGTTTCCTATTTGTCATCCCCAAAGATGTTTAAAATCAGAGGTATGCACCTTAACCAAGTCTCAACCTGTGCTAAAAATATTTAAAACCATGTAACAATGAAATAATGTAATTAATACAAAGGGTTGTTAAGTGGCACACATCATTAGTTAAAGCAGCCATTCATGTAAACTGCATTTTAACGAGTCTGACCCTAATTAAATAGCTAATTACATTTTAGTACACTGTAGGCCACAACCTTGTTGCATAGGAACAAGCTTCTAGAATGCAAGAATTATTCTGCCTGCCTTCCTCCCTCCCTCCCTCCCTCGCCCTCCCCCTTGCCCTAGATTTATTTTTGCTTTTAGTTAAAGATTGAAAATTATTTAATGAGTCATTAAATAACAAGAGACCTCCTGGCAAATATAGATAAATGGATGGCACTTCTAAGAAGTCACAGGAAAAAAATAGCCAGAAAAGGTACAAAATGAGCTGACCTCAGCAGTGAGCTTTTACATGGGCCCAGCTATTGACCTGCGGGCAGGGCTGCCGGCAGCTGATTGACTGGTTGCCTGTGGCAAACAAGCTTTGCCTCTGGGCGAGCAGGCAAGGAAACAGCATTAAAGTGCCTGGGATCTCCCTTGAGGAATGCCCTGACCCCAGGGCCAAACACCGCTGATGTGGCCCACCAGGCAGAGTCCTAATGAGGATGCAACTGCAATGGCAAAGGTAGTTGTCTGGGTGGATGCTCAAGCCAACCGAGAAGGGATGCCCAGCTGTAAGGACCAAGCTGTCCCACTAGGAGGAGAGGGTTTCAGGACCAACAAGCAAGGGGTGGGGAGGAGAACACATCCGACTCTGTCGGAGGCTGGAGCAACAGAATAAAAGAGGAAGGCAAAGAGATTAAATCCTGTCGTCTCTTAAACTGAGACCCAAGGCCAGAACCATGGGAGACTGCGGAAGACAGTTTGTTAAACTGTTTCTCCTCCCCTCTTTTAGGCGTGGTCTCTCCAGACTCTGGCCTGTGGGCCAGATCCAGCATCTGTCTACCCCCTGCCCCAGTGAACAGAGCTTACCCTTCCACGGGGGGGGGGCTGCTCTTTGCACCACTAATCCCCCCTAATCACTGCCACGGCCAGTTGCTTCTGGGATCTGGGACTTTTCATTGTTTGAACTGGCCCCCAATATGAACTGGTAGATATTAACACCCCCCCCCCCAGGCCACAGATGTTACTAGTCTATGAGTCTGCAATGCTGAAGCAGAACACTGGTCCTTCTCACCCAGTTGGGTACAGTCTGACTCACAGTGGGTCCCACAAACCGACAGGCAAAGAGTGGGCACGCCCTGGCTCTGTTTGGGTTGAGATGTTGAAGGCAGAGAACAATTCTTGAGTGTGCAAAACAAATGCTTGACCATTTCGCAGTGGACAGCACGTCGGTGTTCCTTTCTATATGCCTTCTCTTTCATTTTTGGGAGCGGGGAGGTGTTGGCTGACGTGTGCAATTAATTCTTCCAGGATTTTCATTTTTCTCTGGTGACACTGTCCATCGGAGGAAAAACCAAGGATTCCCATGTGCCCACATATGGAGGACTTCTCTCTGCTCCCCTCCCTCCGCCCCCCTGGTCGTGTTTCCTGCTTGGCTGTCCTGTCACACAGTCATGTCTTTCAGCAATCGGTTTCTGCAATCTCGGCAGAGTCGTGTGACGGCAGTCAAAGGCTAACAGGAATTGATTTGTTTTCCACCTTCTTCTGTCTTTCTCTCTCTTTTCTCCCCTCCCCATCCGTCTGAGCAGAGCGCCCAAGGGACGCCGAGGAACATCTTCAGCCATTTAAACCCTGGCAAAGACATCAGACTCCAGTCGTGGAACAACTCCTCACATTAACAACAACAAGCGCAGCGGTAACAAGTGGGCACAGCTGGGCTTGTTCGAAATCCATCAATGCAGTTTTTGGTCCAATCATCTAATTCGCAGAAACAGGGAGAGCAAAGACCACGTGGGGATCCTGGAAGACATTCAAGGAGCAGCTTCCCGTGCTAATACTGGGGGCCCTACCAGCGAAGGAGTACTGCTAGTGCATGACCTGCCTCTGCACTTGCCACACGCACCCAGCCACCTGAATGGCACCGCCCGCATGGCCTTGTGCCAGTCCCTTCAGATCGCCCATATTGAGAGGGGCCCATGCAGGCTGCATGGCTTTGCAGACCCTAGTCCCAGAAGAACTGACCTGGAGACAACGCACACACCCTGCCACCCTGGGGCGCTGCTCTGGGATCCACAAGAGGGGCAGGCCAGGCAGGCTGCTTTGAACAAGTGCAGGAAGGTTTACCAGAAGGAAGGGAGGAAGGAAGGCCTCACCCACAGTGTCAAATCCGGTGCAATCTGGCAGAGCATCATTTTATGGGTTGTTGCTAATCGTGTTTTATCTCCCAGAGGATCACAAACGTCTCTCTGAATGTCTGGGTCAGTTTCTTAGGCTGCTTTTCTTCTCCAAGACATGCCCCCACTTTTGTTCCAGCATGGCTGCTCCAAACACCCTGACGATTCTTTATCATTCTGGCTGGCCACCTTTACTTTGTGGCCGTGGCATAGCTAAGGGGGTGCAGGGGGAATTGACCAGGCGACAAGTTTTTTTGAGGGGGGGGGCAACAGGCGATATTAGTGGCCAAAGTTGTGAAAACGTTGGTAAGTATGAATAATACTATCACGTTTTATATAATTGGAAAGGTAATTTAATGCAAAATGCAATGAAACAAACCACATTGGAATATCTATATTCTATCAAATTCTAATCTATATTCTATCTACCAGTTAGCCAGAAAACTTTATTTACTTCATTTTCTTTCGATTTCGTCATGGAGTGGGGCGGGGGGGCAACAAAATCTTCTTTGACCCCAGGTAGCAGACGCCTCAGCTACGCCACCGCTTTGTTGACTCTTTTGTCATTCATGGGGCAGGAGTTACAGAAGGAAAATGGGCTGTTGTGTTGCTTCACAACCACCCCTCATGGCCACTCTTCGCTTGCACTACAGATTCTGCAACATTTACAGTTTTGCATCACTGCCTTGGGCTGGTTTCACTAATGGTGGAGAAGGCAAAGGAACCCACATTGCCCTCAGTCTGCAAGCCTTCTCCAGTGACCTCTTTGACTTGTGGGAGCAGCAGGTCCTGACCTCATGTTCAAGCCCTTTCAACCATAAGGGCTGAGCACTGTGTGTGCTTCCTAACACATGTAAGCTGAGATTTTCCAGGAAGTTGGAAGCTATTCTAGGCATACAGAAAAGAAAGAAAAAAGCGTGACGTAAAGTATAGTGATGGAAGCAGATGGGAAGTACAGACACTTACAGTATGTTTAGGAGGTGGAGAGAAGGAGCAAAGAGATACAACAGATAACTTTTATAGTGAAGAATGGCCAACATGACACACAAGGACTAGGACCTTGAAACAGCTGTTGGAAAACATTACAGGGCTGGATGGAAAGACGAGTATTCATGTGAAATTCTCCTGAGGAATTTTGTTAGCTTTGCCAAAGCTTATGAAGGTTTTTTAAAAAAAAAAATCCTCAAAATGTTTTTCACAGAGCACAAACCTTCAAATCCACCTCAAAATATCGTCCTGGTTGGAATTTGGTGGGAGTTCTGAGATATGTCAACAGCTAAGCAAGCAGAGACTTGCTCGCAACAGATTTCCTGCTCTTGCAGCAAACAGCTTGTGACCTGTCCTCCCCCTGGTCTGCAGGTTCCAGAAATACTTCTAGGATAAACACCAGCGGAGTGTCTGGGCTGCCACACACAATCCTTGCAGGCTCTTCTGAGCAGCTCTGCCCACGCTTTGTGCTACAAGCCCAGGCCCTTGTTGCGTCCCATCTGCCACTTCCTGTTTGCCAGTTGCTGGCCCACCTGTCCCATTTATACCTCTGCATCACATTCAACACTCTTCTGCTTCACTGAGTCTCCTGGCCTGACCCAGTTTCCACCCTGTAGTTATGTGCTGCCTTCCGCCCAATTCGGAATGTGGACTCCTTTGGGCAGAATTCTGCTCAGGGCTTCAATTACTCAGGAGCAAACCACATTCCGCTCCTTTCTGTCATTGTAATGGGCCCTCAGTATCTGCAGGGGTTCTGTTCCAGGACTCTCCATAGATAACTATTTCCGTGGATAATGAAATCCATGGAAAGACCTCAAAGGACCTCTCGGACGTGGTCTTCTGGTCATGTCTGGGAGGTATTCTGAAGTGCAGGGAAGCCTCAGAACACCTCCTGGATGCAACCCAACGGTGCCTCCAATTGTGTCCAAGAGGTCCTTGAGACACCTGCACTGAGTGAAATCTGCAAGTGCCAAACCTGCAGCTAAGGAGAGCTGACTGTACCTTTGGCCCAACTGTTAAAAGTCCACCCAATGTCCAGACCCCAGAAAGAGGATATAGATTCAGTCCCATTCCGGCATCGCTGGGACCTACCTTGGCGGGATTGACGGCTGTTATCACCCACACGCAGTAAGCATTGTTGTCATACTGGACAGGGTAGTTGGGAGACGTGATGACACCACTGGGCCCGCGGAGGTACATGTCGCACATCCTGGCTGTGGGGGAGGGGGGAGGAGGGAAAGAGGAAGGAGTATGTGAAAAAAATTATCAGGTCAGGAAGGTCCTGCAGTCAGGGTTCAAGAAGACATTGTCTGAAGTCCAGGCGGTGTGGGCTTTCCCTTGTTTGCCTCCCTTTCTACAAACCAAGTCAGAAAATCATAAAGGTGGCTCACAGCCACATACAGGGCCCAATCCTATCCACACTTCCAGCACTGATGTGGCTGGGCCAACGGGGTGTGCGCTGCCCTTCCTACTGCGGAAGGGCAGCCATGGAGGCCTCCTCACCGCGTGGGAACATCTGGCTGCACTTCAGCTGCATCCGCACAGGCAAGTTGGACAGGCCCACAGACTCAACGAAGCTCTTGTGTGGGTGTTTTGGTCTTCCTAGAACTTCACTAACAGGACAGAGGACAGACAAGCACTCAGGAAGCCACATGCTGCATTGACAGGCACAAGGTGCGCCGGCAAGGTATAAATTACAGGTGGTGTTTACCTTTCTCTTTTTAATGGAGGTCAGCACAACTGGAAACTCACCCAGTACAAGACAGACCACCTACTGTTTCCGCTAGGGACGGGCAAATTTATGAAAACATGGCTTGAATCTGAGGACAGTTTGGGGCAAAACCACCAGAACATTTTTGCATGGAGAACTCAGCGATCATAGTGGCAGTTAGCGGCCAACAGGTACCATTTCCTTTCCTTTTTTTATTTTTTAATGTCCCAGGATGGCATAATGTCACCTGGTGGCATTATTCCAAGGGGTATTCGGGGGGGGGAAGAAAAGAAAATGAAAACTGCTGACTGAGGGGTTGGGAAGAGCTCAAGTGAGTTTCTCTCTATGCGCCTGAAAACCACATTACCAAATCGCTGCCAGGCTCCTTTAATTTTGCAGCCTGTGAATGGACATGCTGCAATGTGGCAGCATCAACACAGTTTGGACCCCACAGATCACGTTCCATGTGGAATCAGTGTATAAGAGGGAGAGGAATTAAGTACTCCAGTGGCCTGACCTCCTTAACAAGCTCATGGAATACTGCATTTGATAACGCAAAGCAAACCAAAAGGCAACCCTCTTCCTAAGGCAAATAACAAACTCAAACTGTCTGACATGTGCAAGATTTCCCATGATAGGATTAATTTTTTTGTACAAATTACATCTGGGAGATTTTAAACAAACACGCGCAAACACTTCAAATTTTGATTTTAAATTGATCTATACTTTTAAAAGTCTTACTTTCAACTCAGTTATTTAGGCTAGGATTTTGGAAGCAATTCTGACAATAAACAAATCAAAACTAAATTAGGAAGATGTATGAAACCAGAAGTTTTTCTGTTGGGCATGATAGATGTTAGTGTAGGAAAGAACTTTGAAACATTGGTTTTGCATCAACAACAGCAAGAATAGACACAATATTGGAAATCTATAGTGATGCCTCCACTTGAAGATTGGTGGATAAAGATTTTGGATTTAGCAGAATTAACGATTTTGATTTAGCAGAGATGGACAAATTAAGAAATCTGCTTAAAGAAAAGCCAGTAAATACATTTATGAACAATTAGAAGCCAGTTACAGACTTTGTGAACGAGATAAAACAAAACATACACATGATATAATTGTGGATTTGAAAAAAGACAAATATAATCTACTTTAAATAAATATAAATAAAATAAAAAATATATCCAAATAAAATATAAATATATCCAAATAAAAAAAAAAATAAGAGCGCAATACTATACCCTCATTGCGCCAGCCGAGTGCTGTCGCAAACGTGCTGTCAAGCGCATCAGCCCTGCTATGTCAGCCTTACTATGTTGGCCTTACTTAGGATTGGGCTGCCCGTTAGGAAGGAATGTGACAAGACAATGAGAATTAAAAGAAAAAAAACCCACAAATGCTAGACTGTGCATTAAATTCTGTATGCAAGTAACTGGAGAAAAGAGTTGGCACAAGATGAGTTGTGCACGTGGTTCATTTCTGCACTAGGAGGCTGAAGAAATATAGCCCCAGACCTGGCAGTTGAGTTGGAGTATTGAGAACACCGGAAAGTCAACCTACCAGATATTGAGGACCCAGCTGTATTTACAGACAGATAAATCCGTGGTATTGAATCCCATGGATTTGGGGCCCATTCCCACGCTTCGAAACCAACCAGAGCTGAGCTCCTGTCGGGTCCGGAGGGTTTTCTTAGGCCCGCAGAGGGTCCAGGTGGGTCCCACCCCTGTGAGTTTGGGACCCACAGATTCTGAAATACACATTCCTGAATTGAGAGCCCACCTAAATTTACTCCCAAGGACAAGTAACTCAATGGCTGCAAACTCTTACCACGACTCTCTTAAAAAGACAGCCCTTCGTTTTAGCAAAGGGATGAACATGAGAAATAAAAAGGAAGACCCTGACCAGCCTGTTTGTCCATCCTTGCTGAGGATGCTTCAGCAAAGTGTTAGTGGGGGACGACCTACCTGTCCATCCGTCCCTCCCCCATCTGCCGGTGCTCCTCCACCTCCCACTTCCAGGATTCAAAAAGGAAAATGGAGCCATAAAGGAAGTGCGGAGCACTTCAACACCCTAGCCCGCCCCCCTCTGTTATGCTTCACACTTCCTCCCTGTAAATCAAATAAATAAATAAATAAATAAATAAATAAATAAATAAATAAATACCACCCCCACCTCTGGCAGCATTACAATCTAGGAGAGTCCAGGTTCCTGGAGAATAGTGTCAAACACTAAATAGCAATATTACTGAAATAAATTACCAGACAGGGAACATTTAAAATTTTAATGCTGAACACTTTAGCTTCCGCTTTCATCAATAACCAACTTGAGCATTTGTCAGGCTACGCTGGTACCTGGGCTTTTCGCTAAATGATAATTTGTGTTACTGATGAAGGTGAAAGCTGAAACGTTTAACATTGAGATTTTAAGTGTGTGCATGACACCGACTGATTAACAGTGTCATAAGCACCCTGGCAAGTCCTCCTTTATCTAAATGAGGGGCCGCTGTAAATTTCATTTATGGAGTTACATATTTATGCCAAATATCCTCTTATGCTGATCTAATTCCTTGAAGCTTGTGCGGATTTCAGGATTAGCAAGGATTCCAGATGTTGGTATGCCAAGCAAATTTCGAGTGAGGACCCGGGTGTATAAATACAGGAATCCTGCTAAGAGATACTGTAAGCTTCATGCCTGCAAGAAGTATCAGGGGTCCTAACCACACTACGGGATGGGAGCAGACTGGAATCTCAGCTTCCAGCTGAACTTGTGCTGGTGGGCTCTTGGCATGGAGGGGAAGTGGTTGTACATTTAGAGGGCATGATCGTGCTCTTCAAAGACCCAAAGGACTGTCATACAGAAGGGACCTCAGGAAGGAATTCTAAAGCGGAAAGGGAGATTTGGCAGTGGAACAAATTACAAAGAGGTAGATTGCCCGTCACTGGAGATTCTTCAGGCAGAGATAAGACAAGTAATGGCTGGAGATGCTAGGAGGATTTCTTGCTAAGGAGGAGTTGGACGGGATCAGCCGTCTTCCCTGCTGAGCATCGGGAAAAGCTTCGCTGCTGCAAAGGGAGCATTCCGTTCCATAGGTGAGCCTGCCTACCTGGCCGCCAAGCTCTCTGACACTGAGCTCCAACCAGCCACATCTGCCCGGGAACCCGGGTGCGCGGCGTGCTGAGGCAACAGAACTCAGAAACGGCTGACTGGAGTGTACTTTTGGGGAGGTCGGCAGCGAGGTCGGCAGACTCCGACGTGGAACAGAGCGCTCCGTTCACATGGGGGAGGGATTACAACCGGTGCTGGATCTGGCCTTCAGGGTGGTGTCTGGAGACCCTTGGACGAGATTAAACTGTGGGTCTTTTCCAAGTCAATGATTCTATGATTTTCAGACTCCTCTGACATGACCTCGCCTCTTCCCTAAGTCCTTGCGCAGTTTTGGCTGTCCTGCAAGCCCAGAGGAAGAGGATGGACTTTGGAACACTTACCATCCAGACCTCTAGAGCTGTGGCTCCCAAACTCCTCCGAGGGAGTAAGCAAGTGGCAGTGGGGGCGGGGAACAGGCAGCAGTGCAATTCCCAGGATGGTGCTGCTGCTTTCGCCAGAGGGCTCCATTTTTACTTAACCCTGGCAGCGGTGGCATCTGGGGAGCCCTGGTGACCCCTCTGTAGGGCTCCCTAAGCCATGGAACACATGGAACACAATGCAATTGCAACCCACTTCCCCTACGGAAGGCAATGGGTTGTGACCCACCACTTTGGGAACCACTGTTCTATAGCACTGTTTGTTTACTGATAGTTCTCATGCATGTGCTGCCCTTCCTCCAAGTTGCTCCATGCAGGGTACAGGGTCCACCCCTTTCTTTTATCCTCACAAGGACCCTGTCGGGTTAAGCTTTACCCACATAAGACTCCTTTCCCCAGCTGATCCCACAAGGAGGGTTCAACATCCGGAAAGGGAGATACCAATCACTGGGACACCGAGAAATGTGATGCTGATGTCTAGCATTTGCAAGGAGAGCACTGGGGAGGGGGCAGCAAGGTCAGGCAAGAAGGGTCCATGCATGTCAGAAAGTCCATGTAACCAAAGCAACATCTCCCACCCCAACCTGAACCCACCAACACTTCCCCAAGTTGCCAATGGGGCGATAGTGGGGGGAAGCTGACACCCGGTGTCCCAGGTGCTTCTTCATCACCTGCCAGCTTGGGGTAGAGGGCAGTCAGTGCAGGGCTTTGTCCAGCGTGGTTTGACATGGCTTGTGAACCTGCTTCTACCTTCTCCTGCTAAGCATACAAGTTTGACGTCGGCGCAATTAAAGCTGTGCGTGTTTTTCAACTAGCAGGAAGTGACATCGCTAGCCTGCCTCCAGCTTGATTAAAAAACAAACAGCAATGGAAATGGCATCAAACTTACTTCAAGGTACTTTTGCAATGTTAAATAATTGCCTTATCATTAGGGGAGTTTGAAAATGGTCTTTCTTTGCAGATTTCGTGATTTGAAAGGCAGAAAGAGGTGCTATGTTTTTTTATTCCAAGGTCTCATTTTTATTAAGCTTAAATTAAAAGCATTTAAGTGTACTAAGTAGGTGATTTGTGTTAGCAGATGAGGCCATAGCATTATTTCTAACTGGAAAAAGTTATCTATTTTAATTTATTCATATATTTTATCACCAAAAAGGTGGTGGTTTGTGTTTTTATGCATTTTAACAACAAAAACAACATCCGTATTCATAGTTATTACAAAGTTATCCACTTCTGGATAAGACCTTGAGAATGGCCGGCTCCCTCCTCCACCCCTCCCTAGTTTCTGTACAAGACGGCTGCGCCCAGCTGCTTCCTCAGAACAGGGGAAATGATCACGTTATACGTGGAGCTGGCAAGTAGCTTCAAGCTCAAAGAAAAAGTTGTAAGCCTGGCGAGCGTGTTGGAAGCTGACAACAGAGGCAACCCTGGTGTGCCGGGAGGAGTTTGACATGCACTTCTCCTGTGCTCCTGATGCTGCAGCCCGAGGCTTGCAAAGACGGTTGTGGGAGGAGCCTACCATCATCCCTCGCAACAGGCTTAGATGAGACCAACCCTCCATTCTGAGAAACTCAAGGTCAGAAGAGTAAACAAAGGGAAGCAACTGAACCCATTCCTGTCTTGTTGCAGGCCACACACATGGCTGAATTGATGGACAGACCAAGGCACTCAGCAAGGAGGTTATTGGATGTGTTCCTGGAAAGGGACCCCTACAGGGTGAGCTTGATACAGTTTGCAGCATCATAATTCCCTCCCCCCTTTCCCACGCTGATAATGAACTTCCAAGAAGTGGAAACTGAAACCAATTTTCAGCCCAATTTGGAGCATTCAACGCCTCCTGCCTCACCTCTACACACCGGCCGCTGGTCACTCCAAGCTGCTATCATATCACTGAGCTTCTTACAGGTGATGCTTTTGGAGCCCTGCAAATCATAGCCTTCATTGCAGGTGAACTGGACACTGGATCCTAACCTGGAAGGCAGAGGAGAAGGTGCTTTCAAGCCCAGAACTGGAGCCAGTGCAAGGAGCTGAACGCTGAAACTCATATTTTCCATTCCCAAATCAGCAGATCACTCCTGCAAGCAGCTGGCCATTTACTTAAACCCTAAAAGCTCAGGACAAATAACAAAAGCAGACAACGACAAACAGGGTCACGTTCCTGCCCCGCCCCATGGATATAAAGACCACAGATAAAAGGGGTCCCTATACTGCCTGTGGGACAAGCACTTTTCCTTTGCAGCCGGTTAAGAAACACTTAGAGGAGGATTGCGAAAAAGGTCAGGCAGAACCCTAGTGGAAAAAGACTAAGAGAACACCAACAGGAAATTGGGAGCTTCCTGTTAGCATTCTGGCTATCGCCCTGACTAATGGCTTCTCCTCTGAGGTTCTATAACAGACTACAAAGGAAGAGACAGGAGTGTTTGGTGTTGCAGTAAAGGAAGTTAGATAAGCACTGGGTATGGGGAGCTGAGAACCGCAGATAAGTGAATCTGCGGATGTGGAAGGGAGCCCTGCATTTCACTTAATTCACTGACATCCCCCCCCCATCTTTCCTAATAAAAGTAATGGTTCCCGACAAAAAGGGTAAATGGGAAAATCTTGCAACACTTCTAAAAGAAGTACAGTACACGTTTTGTTGTGGGTGACTCTGTAGCAGGAGGGAGTTTCATAAAGGGGGACTGCGCTGGGAATGCCCCCCTTCCTAGGCACTCTTCCTGTCTGAACTCGACACACAGACACTCTCATGAGGAGGGAGCCCTTGACGCATCTCACAAACCACAGTCAAGCATCTGGAAGAGGTCGTGGGACCCCAATGGGCCCTTGAGCTTGAGCCACTGCAGAGGTTAAGATCTGCCATTTGCCATGTGCCCACCTTGAGCTGTGAATACAGGACGTGGCTGCCTTTTCTCAATGTTTGTTGCCTTTTCTCATTGTGTGGCCTTTTCTCATTGCTTTTAAGGCTGGAATTATTGCTTCATTTATTAACGTTTGTGATGGATGGTTGATTATTGATTGCTCTT
Organism: Lerista edwardsae; assembly: GCA_029204185.1. Classification (NCBI taxonomy): domain Eukaryota; kingdom Metazoa; phylum Chordata; class Lepidosauria; order Squamata; family Scincidae; genus Lerista; species Lerista edwardsae. The sequence goes on along the minus strand of JAJKFI010000217.1, from coordinate 693,469 downwards.
CATGCTTCCTATCCACCCACTTCCACTGAATTGTTTATGCTTTGACATGGATCTTGACATGGTTATTGTTCTCTGATATTTTATCAAGTGAAATGTTATGCATACACTGTTAAGTACATGTTGTTTTGCTTTGTGCAGCTTGCCTGTGGAAAAGCAGCCTGCAAATATTACATTTCAACAAATTAACTTTTTTAATAAATGGACAAAAGTTCATTTTTCATACGTATTCAGGCATGGAGGTCACTTGCGGCAGTAATCCTCTGAGTTGAAAAATCTACCATATGAATATGCCTTAAGCCACTGAAGTTGCTAACCTGAAAAATATATTAGCTTTAATCATTAGGGTGAGTGTGCATGTGCTTGTGTGCATTTTAATACAGATATACTGACCTGCAACATATGTGGTTTTGTGCACGACTCTATCAGGAAGAGCCTTTGGACATGTTAAAAAGGCATTTTTCACTTAACTCTGATCTCAAATATTTGCAGTAATCAATTGGCTCAAAACGTCAGCATCAAGTCTCTGGGCAATGCCAAGACAACCACATGTGGCCAGTGGGCCACATCCAAGGCTTTGTCCCAGGCCGCGCAGCCTTCTTGGCTGCTATTTAGAAAATGCATGGGGAGGCTGGACCCCCCCCCCCCTCGGGCAAGGGCGTGAACCTAAGGTGTGCTGGATATGGTGCTGGCCCGATGGCCTCATTATAGCAGAGCAACTTAGGATTGTGCTCTGAAACACTTTTAGCAAATCAAAATATTTATTTCTTGACATTAGGCAGGGTTTCTCTGATCTGTTCTGAACCAACCTTTCAAGAAGATGGGTGGGTGGGATGTAATTTACTGAGAGCTCTACAAGATCTGAAAATTATAATCAGAATGGGGGGGGGAGGACAAGGGGGAAAAGAGAGAAAAGAAGGGGGAATCTTACCTGAAATCGTTGCCTATCCTTTTGCCTCTGTCTGGAATCCCAGGGTCCGGACACATGTTATGTCCCTGGGACACACCAACCTGTGTTACTACAAAGCAGAAAAACAGCACATACAGAGATGGAATAGAACACAGAATCACTTTGCTTTTACATCAGCCATTTCAGAGTTGGTGGATGGGGAGAAAAATGGAGAATCACAAGTTGGAATGCATTTGGCTTGTTCAGGGCATGTGTCTATTGCTTTGAGGCTGACTAACGCAATGGAAAGTGTTTCGGCTCCCAGTTAGGTAGCACCATGATTCCTGTCAGAGTCTGGGTTCCCACCCCCTTGCCACCTCCACCCCCCCACTTTGTCACAACTGAGGCATCCAACTAAGTATTTTCATACAATTCACAAAGAGTTGCCTAAGTTAAACAGCACATTTCCAAAGTCAGAAGGAAACCTGTGGAATGATACCAAACGTTTGTGAAAAATCAACTACCGCCTGGTAGATGTGAATGACAGGCACAACTATTCTTTCAAAAAGTTGTATACAGGATGATACTGAACGTTTGCAGGCTGGATGGGTGGGGAGGAAGGGGGGACCCTGGGCATGCCCACAGCTAGTCATTTTAGAGTAGTTGAGTAGTTGTGTTTCTATTAATATGGGGTGTGTGTGTGTGAAGAAACATCAACCTTTCCAAAACAACACCTCCTTCCTCACCCATTTTGCACCCCCTTCTCCTTTGCCAGCCCATTCAATAGCAGCAGCAGCTTAGGAATTAAAAATAATAATTAAAAAAAAAAACCCCTGCACGGATCCAACTAGAATGAGGAAATATGTGGATTTCAACCATGTTTCAAAGACAACGTAAAGTGAAATCCAGACAAACACTGGGCTTCTAGTGTACCAGCCCCATGCATCACCAGGAACTTCCAAATATAAATACACAATAAAGCCCCATGCAGAACAGCAGCAGCAGCAACAACAGTCAATGATTTCATTTCTCCCCCACCCCTGCCCGCCACCATGGAGTGGTTGGGAATGAGGGAGCTCCATTCTCTCACCTTGCGCAGTGGGGGTGGGGGTGGGGAGGGGAATTTGATGGATCTTAGCAATGAATGCAAAAGCAACAAAGCACGAAACACCAATGAGCATGCTTCAGAGTCCCACCATATCCCAGTTCAGTCAGTTGTTTATTTAAAGAGGAATCGGTATCATTTATCATAACCAGAGCAGAGTCTCGAGGAGCGCTTGAGATTGGGTAGAAGCAGCAGCAGTGCTGACTGCTGACTCAGTGTCGGACTCTGCCAACAGACAAGTAAGGGCTGCTCCACAGGTGTGACAGCAAAACCTGGGTTTGCAAGTATGTGAGCACTCAACACAAAACCCTGACCCGACCTTGCTCACTAACAAATTCACTTCCATGACTTGTGTTTGCAGCTGCTTGCGTTCATCACATTCACACATTACAGTGTGTGTGTGTGTGTGTGTGTGTGTGTGTGTGTAAGGAGCCCTCACACCGTTGTCTGAATGGGGCAAAGGTTCAAGGAATAGTTCACCATTCTTCCACGTTAGTCGTACATATTTGTTTTCTTACGCATCCTTGACAACAGGTATGACCAAAAAAAAGCTTCTGCAACTTAAGCACCATTTTGAAGCAAACTGAGTAACACAACAGAGGTGTCACATGGCTTAAAGCGAATATTCCGAACTATATTTTTTGCCACACCACCAGTCCCTCTCCCCCCACAGAAACCAGCAAGGTGTGGACACCCCACTTCTGCCTCAGAAACCGTGCCAACCTGCGATACTCTTGATGTGCACATATGCACACTCCTCATGTGTCGTCCATGCAACCAACCCACAGCCCACCCACAGCAATCTCCGAAGCACAGAATCACCCTTTGGTTCTTCTACCAGCAAATGGCACACATGAAACATTCAACAAAAATGTTCCTGAGTGATAAAGGAATTGCTCCAGGACTTTAGACATTCCAGGCATTCCCTCCACATACACGTCTGTCGCTTCTGTCATGGGGCTCTTACTCCGGTCACAGGAATGCATATCCTCACACACACCCCTTTCCCCAAGGGCCAAGGGAGCACCAACTTCATCAGCTAGGGTGGTTAGAAGCTGCTGAGCAGCCCTTCCACGTAGCCAGGCCCCACCCTTATGCGGTCCCAGTACACAGACGGACGCTTCAGCAGCAGCATGGGGTGGCCCCGTGAGGAAGTGGCCTCCATGCGACACAATAAAGGCCCTGAACTTGCCTGGAATACGCTGCCTATCTGCCTTAGGAGGAGCAAGCATGCGTGTGCCTAGTTTCCTCTCTCTTCCCTCTCATTTCCTTTCGTCGCTGCCCATGTGTTTGATTTCCTTCGCACATACAGTACATGCGCGCACAAGCGCATTCAGGGACTGACATAGTCCCCAGGACAAGGACTGGGTCCACTTGGCCTTCTAAGCATTGCTTTGACTCTTGGACAAGCGGAGGAGGAGCAGATGGGTCCACTAAGCCAGTGGCTCCCAAGCCTTTTTGACTGGCAGCTCCCTTGACCAACTGGGTCACTGCTGCAGCTGCCCATCAGGGCTACAATCCTTCACGTTGCACAGGGCGGTGGGTGAATTTGCAAGGGCTCTGCGGCTCCCCTGCTGGTTCCATGCCTCCCTGGGGAGTCACGGCTCAGAGTTTGGAAACCGCTGCACTAGGCTCGTGCAGATGGCTCTCCTGACGTCACAGATCTGCAGCCTTTCCTGCAAAAGGAGAGCCCTAACCCTAACCTGTAGCAGAGTGCAAGGTCTATCAAGCCTCGAAATGGTTCCAAACCATTTGCGGAACTGGGTCTGCCACTTTTACTTTGAGGTGATCTGAAAAGCCGGTCTGCTCCAGGTGTTGCAGGAGTCCCTCTAATCTGCTCACATTCTGACTCCCCTGCATTGTCTGGGCCTTGCCCCTTTCCTGCCAGGGTCCATGTTGGCTCCACCCACCACCACCTGCCCGGTGTGGCCTTCCTTGTGTCTCCCCCGCACCCTCCCTAGTAGGACAATAAATCTGAATGCCAAACTTGGATGCTCTAGCAAGGACTGACAGGTTTAGGGTTCCACATGCAAAGGGAATCTGCAGCTCTGGCAGTTCATGGTATCACATGGTCCAAGATCGGCAGGGGACGAGTAAGAATCCAAAGGGCCGGGGGCAGGTGTGTGGCTGGAGCTTGGGTCAAGATCCAAGGCAGCAATCAGGGAAAGGGAACAGGACTGGGAAAAACGCCCTCACATCAGACCAGGCGTTGGACAGGGCCCAGGGAAGGGGACTGGCCAGCTGACCGGACCCTGAGAAGAGTGAGCACTGCTGCAGACATTGACCCTTGAACAGCAGCGCTCCACCCTTCAGGCCCACAGTGGAACAAAGCACTGACAGCGTTCAAGGTACAGGCATGCCCCGGTATCCACTGGGGTTCTGTTCCGGACCCCCCCCCCCATGGGCACCTGAAACCGTGGATACTGGGGACAACTTTTTAAAGATAAGGGCACATCAGTGGATTTCCTGCAATAAGATAAAAGAGAGAGGTGTTCCCCTATCTTTTTGATAGGCATCCCAGTATCCGTGGTATTCGTGGAGAAATGAAACTGTGGATACTGAATCAGTGGATACTGGGGCACGTCTGTAAAATCTGGTGCAGAGGGACCCACATGCTCCACCGCCTACCGGCTTCTAAAAAGGAGTCCCTGCAGGATTCATTCTCCAAGCCTTGCTTGCATTCTTAAAAACAAAGAAACAAAACCAAAACAGAAAGATTGTCGGGCACCCTCCCAGGCACCCAACTTACCTGGGGGCGGCTGGACAGACAGCAGGTGGCGGTGAGACCCTGCTGAGGCCCCGGGGCAGCGACAACAAACCCGCACCTCCAGGGCACCTGCGGCAGCCTCCAGAGGGGCTCTCACTGCTTGGACCAGCTGTGGGGAAGCGGGTTGGCCCTGAGCCTGCGCGTCGAGAGGTACGGCGAGCAGTCCCATCACCACAGCGACAAGGACGGGCCCAGGGATGCTGCACCACAGAGCGGGCCCATGCTCTGTCAGCAGCCATATTGCCACAGCAGAAGTGCCTTCCACTGTCAAAGTGCTCCACGCAATAGGACTGCACTGGAAGAGAGGCTCGGTTGGAGATGATTCTTCTCATGGATCCTTTCCAGTGATGGTATCTGGTAATCAGGATCCGGAACGCTGGGCGGGACTTACGTGTGATTGGCAGCCCATCCGTTCCGTTCTGCCGCCTGCCCTCCCGCCGTGCGGGCTGCCCCCGGTTGGCGCGCCCCACTGCTGCTCGCCCAGGCACCCGGTGCACCCCCCGTCCCCCCCAGCAAGCAGGCGCCCCCTCCGAGGCCAGGGCAGCCCATGCGGCGGGCGGGCAGGTGGTGGAATGGAACGGACGGGCTGCCAATCACACGTACGTCCCGCCCAGCATTCCGGATCCTGATTACCAGATTCCATCACTGATCCTTTCCATCCAGCTTCCCCCTTTGTTTCATTTGCCTACTCAAGGCTCTTTTCAAAAGCAACCAATTGTGGATTCATTGTTCAGGTGATAATTTCCTTCTTTGATTTGCAAAAACCAGCCAACCTTGTGCAGACCCACCCGTCCGCCACACTGAGCATTGATAAAGGACTTTTCATTGATTCATTCCCTGCCGGGGGGGGGGGGGGTAAAAACTGCAATAACAGCTCCAAGATAAATGCATTTCTGATGGTTGAGGAAAACAATGTGTTAAACACACATTGTTTTCCTCAACCATAAGAATGCATTTATCTTGTGTGTGACAGTGCTCATTCCAATGCATTCTTTTTGAGGCCCTTGTTTGAAGGACGTTATCTCTAGCTCTTTGGTCCTCAAAAGGTCCTTTTGGTTTTTGTAATGTTTTCTTGTAGAAGCTTCCATGCATCATGGTACAAGACTGCTAATCTGCTGAAGAAATCAGCTCTGGGACAGGACTAACTAATTGATAAACTGCTCTAAGAACTTGTTAATGTAATTGTTCATGTAAACACAACAAACCATGCATGCATGTAATGTAATGACCAGCACCCCCTGGGGCCAGACCTGTCCTGACAGCAAATCCACTGAGGTTGACTTTGAATCACAATCTTCTGCCCCCAGCCTCAGAATTCGCCAGATTCTGAGCCATCTCTGGGGGTGGGGGACCCGAGCTGGCCAAAACCACCCGAGGTGGAGCACCAAATGCTGCCCCCCAATGAGCTGACACCTCCTCCTCCTCCTCCCACTCTCATCATCATCATCATCGTCGTCGTCGTCGTCGTCATCATCATCATAGATGGAAAGAGTGGACGGGTGGAAAAAGGGTCCTTCAAGGTTCAGAGACCTCTGCTCATTCTGCCAGGTGAAAAGAGTGCTGACCCCAGAAGGGGTCCTGCTCAGCAGTGTGGCAACAGATAAAAGCTCAACAGACAAAAAGAACTCCTTTTTTTACCCAGTGGGTAATTAGTGCAACTCCTTGCCACAGAAGGTGGTGATGGCATCTGGCCAAGGTGCCTTTAAAAGGTGACTGGACAGATTTCTAGAGGAAAAGTCCATCACAGACTACAGGCCATGATGGGTAGTGCAACCTCCAAATCAGTGGATACTGAAATCAATGGGAAAATATATTTAAAGACCCACTTCCAGGTGTATTGCTCCTACATTGCCACCCTAGAATGCATTGGTATAGACCCTACACCCGGGGGCGATAATGAAAGTGTAGCCCAGTGCAGAAGGTAAAATGTCCCAGAAGTGATGTCACAACAGGAAGTGACATCACAGTTTTATTTTTGTTTTCTTAGGGATGGGATGGCCATAACTTTTGAAAGAATGAAGGTATTGCACTCCAATTTGTTTCATTGCATTCTGAATGAAATTTCACACTGAACAATATACAACATAATATTACTATTCCAACAAATTGTGATTTTAACAAACCACAATTTTTACATGACAGGTTTTTTTTTTTTTTTTGGCCATAACTTTTGATAAAGATATTACACTTTCCAATGATACATACAATGTTTTCACCATTTTGCCCACTAACGTCAAGCTCAGCTTGTTGCCCCCTAAAGCTGGTTGCCCGGTGCAATTGCACCACCCTGCACTTCTTTAGCTACGCCCCTGCCTATACCACATTCAGCCACAAGATGGAGTGACTAATGGAATGCAGGAAAATAAGGAATGGGATTTGGTGCCCCTTTTTTGTCATTGCTACAAGGCATTTAAAGGTGGACCCAGTCAAATAGTGGATATCAACCAGTGAACCCTGAGGCACAACCTGTATTCCCTTGGGATACCAGAAGGCACAATCTGAGTAAGTTTTTGTCCTAAGCTGCTTTGGGGGTCAAAGTCTGCCTGGAAAAAGCAGGATGAAAATAAAATAATCTCCAGATGGCAAAGGAGGTGAAGTTACAAGAGATGGGGACCAGAAACAGAAGCTTCTGGTGGAGGTTCCTCCACAGGGAAGTGTCCTTCAAAGAGGAGGAATAGACCACACGGGTGTCTGAAACCTCTGCGTATAGTGTCAGCTCAGAATTCTCTTTCTTAAAGGTCCCAGAGGCCCCAACTTAGGCTAACCCTGAATGCCCGGTTGTCCAAACTGCACTCAGGAACCCACAAAGGAAGGCCACACGATAGAGTCGACGTGGCGTCGGTAGTGCCGACACGGGGGCGCCAAGCGGCGCTGCAGGTCCTGTTGCACCCGCACCAAGCCCCCCTCGCATCGGCCGAAGCTGGCCGGCACGAGGGAGGCTCCATGCTGGATGGGGCTGGGAGGTTCTGGGTGGTGGGAGGGAGGGACATGGGCGGGCTCTGGATTTGGCCATAAGGCCGACTACTAAGCCCGTCCAGGAGGCCAGGAGGCCCCGATTCAGGCCACGCAATCTCAGCTCTGCGCCTGCTGTTTAGGAGGCACAGAACCGAGGAGCGCATCGGAGAGGCTGGAGCCCCCCTACATTAAGGGCGCGAATGTTTCCTTGCCATGCGGAGGCTCCAGCCTCCCAACGCAGCGTTGGATAGGGCGCTGGCCGGCCAGCCTCGCCATTCCGGCGCTGCACTGGATTGTGCCCTGATGCATCCACATCATCAGACGCGGAGAGCTGCCTTCTGCAGGGACCAGCACAGATCAGTACTGTCGACACTGATGGTTCCCAGAGGTCCAGGGAGAGCTTCTCTCTGCCTCCCTGGGAGACTGAACCTGCGGCCTTCAGCATTCAAAGTGGGCATATAGGAAAACGAGCAGCGGCACACAGAACAACGCAGAGCCCGATCCTGTGGCTCCCCCCTCCTGCAGCCGGGGCTGCAGTGCCCACATGACAACCATCACATCCTGTGGTGGGGTGGCAGTCCAGGTGCCTCTTACCTCTGGGTAAGGGAACAGTTATTTCCTCACCTGGGGTTAGCCTCTGGAGGGGTCTCTATCTGGATCTGTTCTAGCTAAACAGCTTCAGCAGCCCCACAAGGAACCAGAGGCGTGCCCCGTGGGGCTTTTCTGCGCCCCAGGAGCACTGTGCAACATCATGATGTCGCAAAGTGAGGGGAGTGCGGGAGCTCCTGCAGCGGCAGCCACCCCCCCCGGATGGCGCGTTCCTTTGACTCCCCAGCTAGGGCATGAAGGGAACACGCACGCTCCTCCAGGAATGGCTGGGGCAATGTTGCCCCAGCTGGCCCTGTAGGCACCTGGGCAGGCAGAGCATTCCCCTTGTGCCCCCCCGGCTCGCTATGCGAAGAGAATGTGTGGGCACCTGCAGGGGCGTACTGGACGCGAGGAAGGGGGGCCAAAAGTGCTCTGCTCTTCCCCACCCGCTGCGCCCTCCCCCGCAACCAACGCCCACTGCCCCAGGAATCCCCTTGCGGCACCCTTTGTAAGCCTCCACATGGAACTACGCGGCAGATCTGGGAAGGGGTTAGGATTCGGCAGCGGCGGCCAAGCCCACCTCTTCCTAGTCCATTCCCCCCCATTTGTTGCCGCGGCCCCATTTTGCCCTCCCCCACCCCCATTTCTGCCTCATCATTTTGCCTGCCCCCACTCTGTCCTCCAGCCACCTGCTCCCACCTCTCATCCCTACCCCCTGCCTTCTTATCTGGGTGGTGGGCAGCTCCGGTTCTGCTGGTTCCAGCCTTCCTAGCAGTGTCCCCAACAGCACACTGAGTGGCGCACTGCTGGAGCACCTTTCACGACTGGTGCTGACCACAGCGGAAGCGGTGCGACAAAGAGGCGGAAAGTATAGGGTTGGGCTATCAGATACTCTTAATAATTATAAGCAACAGTACTGAAGCCACACAGGGTTCAACAAACATCCTGCAGATCTGGGCAAATCAGACGAAGGAAATGGAGAGGAAAGAGGCCCAGAAATGCAAAATATGTGCAGAAAATAAATAGGTGCCTCACTGATTTCACCGTGCATTGCCAGCCAACACAAGAAGTCCACAGAAATGGTGAGCACCACACTTGGGGGTGGGGCTGCATTTGCATGTAACCTCCTTAGGGTCCAGAAGAGAGCACACAACCTCTCCCCTCTCAATCGCCTGCAAATTTCTTGGGCTGGGCTGGGCTAGCCCATGGATCACCGCACTTGAAGACCCCCTTGGTTACAAAATGGCCAACAGAATGTCTCCAGTCTGGAGAAGGACAGTGAATCTTTTGGTTCCTGGCTGCTTTTGCAAAACTCCAGTGCATCCAAGACGGTGAACAAAAACCTTGCCCCTTTCTGAAATGCAAACCAGAGTGGTGATCGAGGTGGGCCTCAGGTGAAGAAACGAGCATTCCAGCCCAGCCGCCCCCCCCCCCACATAAAGCCCAATGTCCAGGTTAGCTCAGCTCATTATTTCTTCAGAGTTCCAGGGTAAATGTCCACACAAACAGGTGAAGTAGATAACAACCAAGAAACATGTCTGCAGCAAATGGGCTGTGGCAATTAATGGCAGGATCTCTTCGCCAAAGGCTGACAGCAGTCGCAAAAGCAACTTCACCATTTGAATTAGGGAATGCTCTTTTCACCTTGAGTATCTTCCTTGCGCTCTTTAAATATGCCCAAGGCAAAACTGCGAAGAGCTGAACGTTTAACATTTTGCAGCCAGTCTTGCTTTGCACATTCCAGCCCATCTGAATAGCTACTGTGGCTAATGCCACAACCAGCAAGAGCTGAATCCCATTGCAAAAGAGCAATTCAGAGCCACTTTCTTCCTTCCTTGCTATCTGTCCCACTTCACACCAGCACTGTCTCTTTTCTAGTGGCTGTTTGTTGATGGTGTTCTGCCTTTTTTATTAAAATGTGAGCCCTTTTGGGACAGGGAGCCATTATTACTATTTTGTCTATAAACCGCTTTGTGCACTTTTTGTTGAAAAACAGAATATAAATACTGTGGATTGATTGATTTCTTCTGTCAAAAGGAATATCCAAATTGTCCGCATTTTGCAAATCCACTGAATTGCACCTGACCATCAGTAACCACCTACCAAAACCAAACCTAACATGCAGAAGTTGCCAGCCTCGGTGAAGTTAAGTGCTTGGGCAACCCCTCTAGGCACTGGGCTGATTTTGTTTCCAGTCTGTTAAGAGGAGGAGCAAGCAAGCAGAAATACCACACTGGAGAGGAAGGTGTACAGTAGAGCTGAATCTGTGCCAGATCCAGTCCTACAGGTCCACACCATCATGTCTGGTAGGGTCACAACCCTTTCCGGCTTGTACCACCTGGTCACCCAGGTGCTGGTACATTCACAACCTGGTACAAAAAGCCAGCTAAACGCCACACTACCTATGCAACACTACAATTGGGCTCCTTACTGGGGGGGGCACTTTGAATCACGTACCTAACAGAAGGGCATTGGTCTCTATTTTGCAAAGCATCACACTTACAGCTCATGAAAGTCGGTATGTCCTAAAGGTGCTTTCTAAGCATAGTAAAGGACCAACTCAGGTACAAAAAATATCTGCCCTAGATGCGTTTCTAGTCAATTTTTTACAAGGTGAAATTCACAAAAAGCCAAACTGCACATCCAGAGTTAAGTACAACTGCACTGAGAAGGTGTATATTATTTTTTCCCTCCCCACCCTGCTCCCCTTATTGTCTTTTCATTTTAACAACTAGTTCATTCTCAGGAAGATTTTCAGCAGATAAGGACAGTGAAATTCAATAACCGGGACAAGGAGAAAGGAGAGATCTTATTTCAGATTATCAGTGGAGTCACTGTGGCTTCTCTTGCAACGCTGGTCCGAGTCCGCCTTACATTTGTGCTGGACAAATGCATTTGGTTATCAAAAACATGCTTGCATCATGATGGCTCTGCCGACTACGCCAGGAAAAGCACAGATCCTGAGGCTCCTGTGTTTTGACCACAACAAGACCGCTAACACCGTACGCAGAGCACTGCCCAACCCCTGGCTTCTCCCACCTTAACGGAGTTAGTACGTGCTTACAAACGGAGCATTGGAAGGTGAGGCGGTAAATGTAGGGTAGGAGGTGGGATAACGAGCATTAAAACATTTTGAGAAAAGAGTGGTTTCGTTCTGGAGCTTACTGTAAAATCATATGGAATGTTCAAGGCACTAGGTCTCATTGAGCGTGCAGCTGTGGGTGAAACTTACACACAGATGTCTTCTGGTTGGTGTCCTTGCTTGGCATCAATTTCACTCCTCGGGACTTCATTTCCATTTGCTTTTTGACTGAAATTCAAGAGGGATCAAAGTTTAGCAAGAGACATCCTGCGGGGAAATCCATTTTACAAACACTGCACTAAGCCCAGTGGGAAAAACTGTTGAGGGAGACCGAATGATAAACTGAGAATGAATGAATAATACATTTGGAGAATCCTCCTCATCTCTCTCTTCTTGATCACCAATGGCTTTGGGTGTGTCGCCCATGCCATCTAAGGGCTCCTACAAATGCACAGGAACCATCTTGAAAGAAAACCAGTAAAGATCCTCCACAAGAACAAGACAGCAAAAACCAAACAATTGCATTTATAATGCATTATTCAAGGAAATCCAGCATGTTAGAATATTAAGGATGCAATAAAACACAGTGGTAGAATTACACTGAGCGGCCTATAACTACTAATTCATAAACAGAAGACTGTTCAACAAAGGCCGAAGATGGCCACATAATACATTCCAAGAGACCTGCTTTGTGCTCTATTACCTTGAGTGGCTGAGGGCTGAACTCGGTAAAATGCAAGGGATGCACTGGCGTCACCAGGTGGGTGCAGGAGGTGCAGACAACACTGGGTGGCACACTCGTGTGTGTGTGTGTGTGTGTGTGTGTGTGTGTGTGTGTGTGTGTG
>JAJKFI010000217.1:652577-681231 GCA_029204185.1 Lerista edwardsae | reverse complement strand
ACACACACACACACTTTACCACTGCCAGAACATTGGCATGAACTCGGAAATCAGAGCCTCTTACACTGATATTAATCACAACACCTTGACTGGCTACCAGTTTGTTTCTGAACTAATTGTAGTGTGATGGTGTTCGCATTTCAAGTCCTTTTTTTAACAATGTGCACTTTATTCAAATAATATAAACTAAAGCAATTTAAAAAGGCATTTTGGGAATGGTAAAAGGACAATGTACTGTAGCTTGAAAAAAAAGGAGACAAGAATAAGACATGCATATCTCAAAAACAGGCCTCCTCGGTGGTGGCACTTTGGAGCACCCTCAGATGGAGCAACAGTAAGAGTGGAAGAAGATCTGTAATTAAATTGCAATAAAATTTTCAAAATGGTGAAGCAATTGTCTTGTTCAGAGCAGCTTCTCAGAACCTCCTCCCATCCTCGCTCCAAAAGACCAAACAGAGCTGGTCCAAAGTGTCCCAGGAGTCCAAAGTGGGAGCTACAATAACACCTATGGGGGTGTGTGTGCATAAGCACAAGCAAGGCTGCAGCTGCTGCTAATTTGATGTATGACATGAGTTGGTTTCAGCATAATTATCGGAGAATCAGAGGACATCAACCCCATGAAATAAATAACAGTAGTCTTGTGTGCCATCTCAGAATGTGCTTCTGAGACCAACATCCCTGCCCCCACCAATTGCTGGGCGTTGCTGCTCTGGTATGCACAATGTGCAAAACATCTGTAGACATATCAATAGACCAAAAATCCATGCATACCGAACACTGACCACTAGTTATATCCTGTCCCCACTTCATTTTAACAACTAGTCCGGACCACTCCCAGAGCGCAATCCAACCCAGCGCTGGATTGGCAAAGCCGGCCAGCCAGCGCCAAATCCAACGCTGGGTTGGTGAGGCTGGAGCCTCCCCACGGCAAGGGCACGTTCGTGCCCTTACTGGGGGGGGGGGAGGCTCCAGCCTTCCCAATGCGCTCCTCAGATCTGCTAAATAGCAGGCACAGATCTGAGGAGACCGCGCAGCCAGAATCGGGGCCGCGCGGCCTCCTGGACATCCCGCCCTTCCCCCGCTCACAATCTCCCTCCCTCTTGGCATGGAGCCTCCCTTGTGCCAGCCGGCTTCGGACGATGCACGAGAGACGCAAGAGGACCGCCTGCCTGCACCGTCTGCACTGGGACGCTGCCTGCACCACTGGTCCTATGGCTCGAGGGCCGACGCCAGGGTGCCATATGCCACCCCTGCGCTGGCGCTAAGCGTGTGTAGACGCTGTGTGCTCCCTTGAATTGCGCTGCCCAAGTCAGGGAGATGGCGCATGTCTGTGCACTGGCCTCTCTGACTCTGAGAGTGGGATGAACATACTTTACCGTGTTCCTTGTGCCGGCCAAACTTTGCTGGCCTAACTCCAGGTTAGGTTTGTGCTCTTAGATGCATTCCAGTGAAGTTGGATTTATTCTATATTAAAACAGCAAAGTTTCTTTTTTTCCATAGAGAGTCGTCAGTGCACATGTATACATTTTGTGCACTAGTAAAACAACCCTAAAAATCAAACATAAATGTGATTGTACATACTACTGAATCACAATTCTTTTTGTGTGGTGCTTTACCAAGTGCAGGGGTGCCTGTGTGCACCAGTAAAACACAGCTCAGATACCATCCTCATGTATGGGTGATCATGTCAGGAGTGTATGCAGTGGTGTAATCCTGGCGGAACGGCCCGGTATGCCGTTCCACCAGTTCCGCGGATGGGCCCGGGCCGCGCCGCTTCTCCTGAGGACGGGCGAGCTGCTCCTGGGCCCGCCCTCCCTCCCGCGCGTCCGAATTGCTCTGAAATGGAGCGATTCGAGGCACAGGGAGGCGCAGGGAGGTGTGGCTGCCCTCCGCCATAGGGGTGGAGGGCTGCCAATCATCTGGGCATTCCGGTTCCTGGCGTCTCTGAGTGTATGTGTTTTGCACGGCTATCAACACACATTTGTAATGTAGAAGGATGAAAATTAGCAGAGGAACCTAAAGATATGGAAAAATTCCATTGCATACTCCAGTTATCAATTGATTGACTTTTTTTAAAAAAATTCTCCTTATTAAATCAGAATTCAGAAGATGTGGAACAGAGGACAGGGCAAGCTAAAGACTTGCACATACCTTGGTACTGAGCACTGAACCCTTTTTGCCGATGGTTGCCATCTGAAGTGAAGTGGAGCCGAAGCCAGTTTTTGCTGCTGATGACAGGGGCAGGGAGGTTGGTTCCCGTAAACCTGCAAAGGGAAGGAAAAAACGTGAAAATTATAGATGTGCAGGTTTGTCAATCATTACTACTATACATGTAATCATCTTTGAAAGCTCTTGTGAAGCTATACAGCGAGTTCTTTTATATACAGGAAGCAAGCATGCCTTTAAGATGTCCTAATCCGCTGGACGTCCCAAGGCTACGTGCTCACCTGTCAGAGGAGTGTTCCCCCACTCTGAAGAAAAGCAGGGTTAAATAAGCACAGACCCAGTAAATACTATATTATGCAGTGTTCTCAAAAACCCTTTCTTTGACCGAGGGCTCCATTTTTGACCAAGCGCAAAAAATAAATAATCTCCTGAGAGATCGCTGAGCAGCAGCCAAATTCCACCATGGATCAATTTAGAAGCCCTGAACAGGCAGTGAAAATCTCCATATGACATTAACCATCTCATTAACAGTCCCATAAAACAGGAAAGCCACCCTAGTGGCATTAACCTATTCAATGCTACACTGGGTTTTAAAATATATACTATTAAACTGTAGGGAAGAACAGGGAGGCATTAATAATAGAGGAAGGGGGAACTACGTTTGGCCAAAGTCATCATGCATTCTGCCTTGAAAATTGGTGTGTAAGAAAGCAAAATTAACTGCCTCAACTAGAAGAGTGCAAACAACATTAAGGTGATAAGAGCAATTACAGAATCCAATTACTTTTAACCAAAGTCCATTTCAGACATTTTATTAGAGGCAGTGTCATATTAGGTATATGTTATTGGCAGCCTAAGACCAATTTGCCTTTTGAAGAAGCGAAAAACCTAAGAGGGAGAAAACGAGGCAACAACAGGCTTGGACTGTAGGAATTCGCAAACATCCAAGCAAATGGCAAGCAAGGACTGCACCTTAGGAGAAAGAAGGAGGTGCTGTGGCTTGGACATGGGGAAAGTTCTTGGCATACAAAAGGTTCTGGGAGACAAAGACATAGTTCAATCACAAGAACATAAGAGGAGCCCTGCAGGATCATGAAATGTAAATTGGCATTCTCGGACTGCAGCAATTGTACAACCATGAAACGTCCCTGACAAAAAGCAAGATGAGAACAAAATATTATGTAAAAGGACTGAACTAAAAACAATTTTTTAAAAAACCTTCACTTGAACATGAAAACTGTTAACACAAAAAGAATAAAACAAGAGTAAGGTCTGCAGTATCCAAGATGGCTGCTCCCAGCTTTCCGTAACCCACCTGACATCAGGTCGCAACCATATATGTCATGTAGCGGGTACGCGGGGGTACTCGAGTACCTGTTCCTAGGATTAGGGCTGGCCCTGCCCATTCGCCCGCCCACTCGTCGACTCCGTCGGTGCTCCGCTCCCTGCAACGTTTTAATTGCCTGCACGTTTGAGTTGCCTGCACGTTCTCAGAGCCAGGCAGGCAGGCAGGCGGCGGAGCGAGGGAGACCGACGGCGGCAGCAGCGTGAGCAGGTAGGCTGCCTGGGGCTCCCTCCTGAGGAGGCGCGGCGGTTCCTGGGGGGGAATTGGTAGCCCACGCAGCGGCCCCGGGGAAGGCCCGGGACTCCTGGGCCGCCGCGCGGCCTACCGAGGAGGTGCAGCGGTTCCTGGGGGCAGTTCCTGGGTTCCAGCTATGACCTCACTTCCGGTGAGCGGGACCCGACACAAGTGCCAATCAAAAGTGAGTACCTGTTGCTAAATCATCTAGATGCCATTACTGGTTGCAACCCACCAAGTGGGTCCCGACCCACAGTTTTGAATAACACTACCATAGATTGCAAATATAAACAAGGCTATTTGGACCTGTTACGCTGCAACCTAATGCAAACTATCCCAGCTTACTAATAATATATAATTATAATACGTTTATATTATAATAATATAAATAATAAATAATAAATAGTATAAATAAATATAAATAAATAGTAAATAACAATAATAAAGTTAAATGGCTCCCTGTCCCAGAAGACCTTACAATCTAAAAAATGCAGAATACTACCAGCAACAGCCACTGGGCAGGGGTGAATGGGGACAATTACTCTCCCCCTGCTAAATATAAGAGGAACACCACTTGGAAAAGTGCCTCTTGCCCAGTTGTCAGGGGTAGCTGAGATCTTACCCTGAAATCACCACCATACAACATGTTGCTGCCATCAGGGGTGTCCCTAGGGGGGTACAGATGGTGTGGGCTGCACTGGGTGACACAAATTTTGGGGCTGCACTATGGCTGCAGCAGTAGACTTTTTTCAACTTCATTTTGAACTTCACTTCTTCATCTCTTGTCTACCTCCCTATATTAATGGCAGCCCTGGCTTAAGAAGTCCACCTACAATTCTACCACCACTCTTTCTGAGCCCGACAGCTTCACAGCTTTTACCTTGCCTTGGCCAACTGGAATCTTGCAAGGCACCCATCTTCCACCCATGTTGCTTGCTGAACCCAGCTGGGTGGCTGCACCCCATTTGGGGCAAAAAAAAACCCCCCCCACACACACACACCTTCATAACCTTTGATAGCTTGGTTTGAAATTAACAGGGGTTCAAATTTTCCATTCCACTGTTAAGTGAATGAACTGAACCAACGACCAGGTGTGGGCTCAGCCAAGTGAAGATTGAGGTAGGCTTTGATCAAAGCTGCTATTCTCTGGGGAGATGAGAGAGGGGCTCCCAACTGAGAAGGGAATGCAATGGGTGACATATGCTCTCGAGCTCTGGTAAGAATGTGGAATGTGGCAGGCTGAGTCCGAAGTCAGCAGTGGTGGGATTGAGGGGGAACGCGGGGGGACGGAGTTCCACTTGTTGGAACGTTGGCTGGCTCCGCCCACTCGCTGACGTCGGCTTGCTTCTGGCTATTTTTTTCTCCATGTTTTTTTTTTACATTGTTTTTCTTCGGTTGTGCATGCGCTCTGTCCCCAGTTCTGCAACATTTGAACTGGAGGCAGCGGGAGACCGGCAGTGGCGGCGGTGGCGGGAGACGGCAGCAGGTAGGCCTGGGCTCCCTCCGCGGCGTGGCCTGCCTTTTCCCCGTCCCCCCTCGTTCTCCCCGTCCCCCCTCCCTCCCACAGCAGTACAAAAGAAGAATGTTGTGGAATGGTTGGTCTAGTTTTTTGGGCTTGCTAGCCCACCTAAGAATGCACAGATGCCTGCTGAAACTGTTGTGGAGTGGTTGGTCTAGTTTTTTGGGTGCCAATTTACAGTTCATGTCATTTTATTGTGTTACAATGACAGCACTTCCTGTTTGGCGATGTCACTTCCTGCCACAACATCACTTCCGGCTATGACCTCACTTCCTGCCACAACATCACTTCCGGCTATGACATCACTTCTGGTGGGCGGGTCCTGACACAGGTGCCAATCAAAAGTGAGTTCCCCTTGCTAAATCATTTAGATCCCACTACTGCAAGTCAGTGTCAGTGTACACATTACTTTATTTGTCTTTTCCTAAAAGTAATGTTCAGGGCCTACTTGATAGGCCAGCTGAAGGCATGTGGAGGTCTTTTAGCAATGGCTGTACAACATGGGCCGCACAATCCTATAGACCGCCAGCCTCACCATTCCAGCGTGGTGTAGGATTGCACCCTAAATTATGTCCATTCTGCATTTTTTTTATTTTCTTCATCAACTGCAGTCAACTCCCTTTAGTTAAAATTGTTCCCAACCTCACAAAATCCCAGACAACCTTCAGCCCTGCTGCTCATGGTCCAAAGTCCTCCTAAACCCAATACAACAAATCTGGTGCTTTATGCTCTTGGCTGAAAGATTTGCGATCATTTTCTGTCTTACAAGTCTCTCCCCTGCACGTTTCACTGAAGCCTTCATTTAGAATGAGTGCTGGACCTCCACCAGATAGTAATGATTATTGATTTTTATTTTAATCTTAATAGCCGGCTAGTCACCCAAACCCTTACGAATCTCCAATTAGCACGTCTTCTTCAGGAAGTGGAATACGTAATCAAATGATTCCTGCTTCCAAATGAGGCCAACATCTCCTCCTCCCCCAATAAGGAGTGAGCGTGTTAATGAAGCACAGGAATGAGGAGTGGATCCTGAACTCAAAACCCAGGGAAACACTGACCTTGTGACCAACCACTCGCCACATGGTAAGTACCAGCAGCTGCTGCCGCCCCTGCTGCCCTTCCCCCCAACAAGGCACTTACTTTCCAGCCTGGGTAACGTGACTGCAAGCGCTTCAGCTCAGAGCATCAGCCTTTTCCAGGGAGGGATGAAGACGGACGCTCTTTCCCTACACAGCATTGACGCTGTTCACATCGCTTTTCGCCAGTCCTTCTTGGAATTTGGAAGCACTGGCCCAGGCCCTCCACGCCATGCAACAGCCAGTCCCCTGAGACCCCCTAACTGTGGTATTGCAGGAAGTGTGGTCCTTAACTATTAGCTTCCCCCCTCTCTCTTATTTATTTTCCCATCTTGCAAAGTCTTTTTTTATTTCATTCCATACTTTAATATAATTATTTTGGAATAACACAGGTCATACTTGTCAAATTAATACCTAAATATTTAACTTTCTTTTCAACCTTAAAACCTGTCTTATTCATCAACTCCAGCTGATTTTGCACATTCGTATTTTTAGTCACTGGTTGGCTAACCGTACACAAAGAGTGATTGCCAATGGCTTTGCTTCAACCTGGAAGACAGTTTCAAGTGGTGTGCCCCAGGATCTGTCTTGGGCCCGGTTCTTTTTAACGTCTTCATCAGTGACCTGGATGAAGGGCTACAAGGGGATCTCATCAAATTTGCGCATGACACAAAACTGGGAGGAGTAGCAAGCACTTCAGGAAGACCTTGACAAGATGGAATACTGGGCTGAAAAGAATAAGATGAAGTTCAACAGGGACAAATGCAAGGTTCTACACTTGGGCAAAAATAACCAAAGATACAGGTATAGAATGGGGGAAAACTGGCTTGGCAACACAACGTGCAAGAAGGATCTTGGAGTTGCAGTGGACCACAAGATAAACATGAGTCAGCAGTGTGATACAGCTGCAAAGAAGGCTTATGCCATTTTAGCCTGCATTAATTAATTGAGAACCATTAAGCTCCTGTTGAGCTCCCGTTGCTTGTCCCAGCTCCTACCAACCTAGCAGTTCAAAAGCACCTAAAATGCAAGTAGATAAATAGGGAACACTTCGGTGGGAAGGTAATGGCGTTCTGTGCGCTACGGCGTAGAGTCATGCCGGCCACATGACCACGAAAGCTTGTCCTCGGACAAAAACGCCAGCTCTACAGGCTTTGAAACGGAGATGAGCACCGCCCCCTACAGTCAGTCATGACTAGACCGTGGGGAAACCTTTACCTTAATAGAACCATAGCTTCCAAATCACAAGAAGTTGTGGTTCCACTATACTCTGCATTGGTGTGATCTCACCTGGAATACTGTGTCCAATTCTGGGCACCTCAGTTCAAGAAAGATGTAGCCAAATTGGAGCAGGTTCAGAGAAGAGCAACGAAGATGATCAGAGGGCTGGAAAACAGGTCCTATGAGGAAGGTTGAGGGAACTGGGTATGTTTAGCTTGGAGACTGAGAGGGGATATGATAGCACTCTTCAAATATCTGAAGGGCTGCCATAAGGAAGAAGGGACAAATCTGTTCTCCTCTGCCTTTGACAGTAGAACTAGGTCCAATGGGTACAAACTGCAAGATTGCGGTTGGACATCAGGAAGAATTTCTTGGTGATAAGGGCGGTTTGACAGTGGAACAGATTGCCACTGGAGGGAGGTGGTGGATTCTCCCTCACTGGAGACCTTCAAGCAGAGGCTTGACAGGTACCTGATGGAGATGCTCTAGGAGGATTTCCTGCTACAGGCAGAGGGTTGGAACAGATGACCTTGTAGGTCCCTTCCAACTCTATGATTCTATGATTCTAGTGTCAGCCCAAGCACTGTAGCACTGATGCAGGGTGCCAGTTGTCACCCCTGCATCAGCATTAGTGACATTGCGCCAACTCAACAACGTTGCATCAGTGCTATGTAGAGTGTAGGGCTGCACACCCACTGGGCATGGTAGATCTGTAATGGTAGACTCAGTTCTTGCTCAAAACATTTATATATTGCTCGAGGTAAATCATCTGGACCTGGAGATTTACCTACTTTTTACTTTCTGCTATTTATCTACGTGTAATTCTATCATTTAATAATACCCTTGGTTCTTCCGTAAATTTCAGCAGCTTCTTAATATATTCTTTATTTTAACTGGATCTATGTCTGATTTTGATACAAAGTTTCATAGAAATTCCTAATAACTTTCTGCGGACCCTCTTGATCTGTGCATGTTTTTACACCTTCCTGTAAGGTATAAATTAACTCTTTCTTTTCTGAGCTTGTAAGCTAAGAATCTACCTACAGTTTGTTTGCATGTCTTTGTTTTGCAAAAGTTATTTGTTTCCCCATCTGTCTTGTCCTCACCATTGCTAACTGTTGTAAAAATTTAAGTTGCTGCAGGACATTTGCATCCCTAGGTGCTGCTAATAACTCTTGTTCTTTTTCAAATCTTGTTCTTAATCTCTTCATTGGTCTTATGATACTTCATTTGTCTTTCTTTTATCCATTCAGATTTTTTTTGTATGAAGAACCCTCTAATAAAAGCTTTGCCTGCATCCCAGACAATGTCCACCTCTGTTCTTTTGTTCAAGTTCAGCTCAATTGTTTTTCAACTTCTTCCTTGCCGTGGCTCAAAACGGGAGCCATGTAGCCAGGACACTCATTCCCTATTGCTGGAGCTACCAGGACTGCTAGTTGGAAGAGGGAACTTTGGGGTGTCAGTGTGAGGCTATCGGTCCCAGAAATCAGATGAGCCTTGAGCAGTGATGACACGCGTGTCAAAGGTGACATGCCACAACATTTGGGCTGACATCACCAACACCTGACATTGGACTCATTTTTTTCATTTTTTGTACTTATTTGATGTATCTTTATATAATACACTAGCTTTTTGTGACCCGGCGTTGCCCGGGGGCAGACATTATCCCCAGGCTCTATTAGGAGGAGGAATGAGTTTGTTCTGCAGTGCACCCCCAACTCTGGGGGCGTAAGGGGGGCCCTACCCCCACAGTATATCTGTCCAGATCGTAAGGAATAAGTGCACCACGTGTGGTGAACATCGTTCCAGGCGTTCCAGAGTAATGGTGGAACATACACACAAATATACAAACCTCCCTCAACAGTATGACATAGTGAGATGCATATCTAGACATATAGAACTCGTCCCTGAAACAAAACAGTATTGATGACCTGGAACCCCAAATGCACACTATCACTGTGAAATGAATGAGGAAACAGGGGCACAATCAACTAAGAGAGCAATCTGAAGGTCCCACTTACTGTGTGCAGGTCCTGTGGCAGGATAGCCCTGCTATCCTCATGTGGCAGTATAAGAAACAGGCAGAGGTGGCCTGTTAGCTCCCTGGACATAGGCCCCTCTCAGATCTGACTGGGTGCTGGAACTCCCTGGATCCTGCTCTTTCCACCCTGGGCCAGTCAGGCAACGCAGGCAAAGCATTTAGTTTCGCTTTCTGTTCTCCCTCTGTCTGGTAGCTGAGCTGCTCAGCCCTCCCACAGAACCTGCAGAATCGTCTGTGACCACAGGGTGGCAGCAGACCTGTAGCCCCATGCAATCCCCTTGGTTCCTGACGATCCGGGCCCCCTCCCTGAAAAACGGGGGGCTGTAGGGGGGTCTGACCCCCGCAGTGATTCCTTCCAGGCTGCAAGGAACGTGTGTGCCAAGTTTCGTGGCCGTGGGTCAAGGGACGGAGACGTGTATAAGGAACATACATACACACACACACACACGTCTGTTTTTATATATATAGATAGCACCACACATGATTGGACTGTATTTTTGGTTTATATAAATGAATATAAATAATTATTTCTCTTTTATTTGGGGGAGGGGGTTGACACACCAGCAGAGTCAAGTTAAGCATTTTCCGAAGTTGTGACACGCCGAGCCCAAAAGGTTTGCCCATCACCGTCCTGGCGCCGGGCCACTGCCTACTCCAAAGCTGTAGGGTTTGCCCTCTGACACTGCCCTCTGTCAGCATCAGCAAACTGGGGAAAGGCAAGAGGTGGTCATACTTCCTAATTGCTTCCCATCTCTGTCAGAGCAATCCTTCGGACTGCGCAGCATTAGTGCCGACATGGGGGCGCCAATCAGCACTGCCATGTCAGCGCTAAGGCAACGGGACCGGCGCTGCAGGCAGAGCCAGTCCCATTGTGCCCGCACCGCGCCTCCCTTGCGTCAGCCAAAACCAGCTGGTGCAAGGAAGGCGCCATGACGGGGCAGCTCAGGGATTGGCAGGAAGAGTGCGGGAGGAGGGTGGGACATAGGTGGGACGGCTGGACTGTACCAGCATGTCAGTTAGAATATCAGTGGTTTTATGACCTGGTGTTACCATGAAGGGTGAAAGAAGCAAAACGGCAAGCTGGTTCTTTGCATCCTGGACGATGGTGTTCTGGCCAAATGCATCCCAGACACTGGCATCCCTGGTCGTTTGCAGGTTTTTCTGCGTGTGTGTGTGTGCGCGCGCGCGCACACGCATGTCTATCACTACAACTGGGCAACAAACACCATGTTATACATGCTATCTTATCCTAGCCCTAACACTAACCCTTTGTTATAGCATACCCCCCCACACACACATATAACACATCTAATAGAAACGTGCATATATTGGGATGCGAATGCCCAAGATTGGATGCAAATGTTCAATAATGGGACTCATTTGAGCACAATCTGCAATCTCCTGCACAAACTGAGTTAATAATGGCATTGCAGGAGATTTTCATGTCAGGTCCAACTCTTTCTGTTGAAGCCAGACGTTTGGAAAGCTCAATGTCTAGAGACATGGCAGAAAAGAGAGAACAAGGTTTAATAATACAAGAGGGCAGGAAGGGGTCATCAAAGCTGCAAGGCAGACAAAACAGGTTTGGGTGGTTTTTTTTGGTGTTTTTTTAAAGGAAAATCTAGATGTTCGTTTTTCAGTCTTGGCTGCATTTTAAGCTCAGTACTGTTGCTGCCTTCATGTTTCAAGTTTCCGGGAATAAGGTCATCTCCCTGGAAAGGGCCTGCGCTGGTTATTCCATTGGGAGGCTGCAAAGCTTATTAAATATGAAAATTAACTTGTGAAATAATACAGCTTCAGCCGGGATGCTTTCTCGTGTTTGGGTAAGCAGAAGAGACAATGTTTCACCAACTCTTCTTCATTATTACTCTACTCGCTCTGGGTTGTGTTTTTGCTTTGCCCCTTAACCTTTTCCTCTAAACTTCCAGTCTCATTATCTCAAGAGGTGAAAAGAGGGCTCTTAATTTGAAAAACACGTTATTTTAGGCGATTCTCTTTAATAAAGCATGCAGCAAGGACCCCCTAGATCTTATTTTACCAGCAGGACAAGAGAATCCCCACCAGGTCTGGACTTTGGCAAGGAAAACAAGTAATTAGGTCAAGTTGTTCTCCACGATTAAAAGCCACAGGAGAATGGCGCAAAAGCACTTCTCCAAATATATCCATCTTGTTTCTAAAGTGGAATTGATGAAACCGGAGTCCCTACTGATGGGTGCCAGGGAAAGGGGGGCTACTAAGGGCTTGCCTACATGCTCTCATCTCTGTTTCATTGACTGCAGGCTCAAACTGAAACCCATACAACAATTCTCCTCATTTACATCCTCCTCCATTCCTCCCTGAGATGCAAAATTGTTCTCATTGTGTCTTGGCTGTGGGTCAGGAGATTACCATTCACCAACCAGAGGATGGGACCATAGCTCAACGGAATAACACATGTTTTGCAAGCAAAGGGTCTCACATTCAATCCCTGGCATTTCTAGGTAAGGCTGGCAGACCATCATCTGAAACCTTTGGGGAGTGCCATTGTTGTTGTTCAGTCGCTAAGTTGTGTCCGACTCTTCGCGACCCCATGGACCACAGCACGCCAGGCCTCCCTGTCCTCCACTAGCTTCTGGAGTTCGCCCAATTTCATGTTCATCACTTCGGTGATACTATCTAACCATCTCATCCTCTGCCGCCCCCTTCTCCTTTTGCCTTCCATCTTTCCCAGCATGAGGGTCTTTTCTAAAGAGTTCTCTCTTCTCATGAGGTGGCCAAAGTATTGGAGCTTCAGCTTCAGGATTTGTCCTTCCAGGGAGCAATCAGGCTTGACTTCCTGGAGGATGGACCGATTGGACCTCCTTGCAGTCCAGGGGACTCTCAAGAGTCTTCTCCAGCACTGTAACTCAAAAGCATCTATTCTTCGGCGCTCTGCCTTTTGTATAGTCCAGCTCTCACAGCCATACATAGCTACTGGGAAAACCATCGCTTTGACTATGCGAACCTTTGTCGGCAGGGTGATGTCTCGGTTTTTTATTAAGTTGTCTAAGTTCGCCATAGCCTTCCTCCCAAGAAGTAAACGTCTTTTAATTTCATGGCTGCAGTCACCATCTGTGGTGATCTTGGAGCCCAGGAAAGTAAACTCTGTCACTGCTTCCATTTCTTCCCCTTCTATTTGCCAGGAAGTGATGGGAGTGGTGGCCATGATCTTAGTTTTAATGTTGAGCTTCAAGCCAATTTTTGCACTTTCCTCTTTCACCCTCATCAGAAGGTTCTTTAAGTCTTCCTCACTTTCTGCCATTAGAGTGGTGTCGTCTGCATATCTGAGGTTATTGATATTTCTCCCAGCAATCGTGATTCCAGCTTGTGAATCATCCAGCCCTGCCTTCCTCATGATGTACTCTGCATATAAGTTAAATAAGCAGGGTGACAGTATACAGCCTTGTCGTACTCCTTTCCCAATTTGAAACCAGTCGGTTGTTCCATGTCCAGTTCTAACTGTTGCTTCCTGGCCCACATACAGGTTTCTCAGAAGACAGATAAGGTGATCTGGTACTCCCATCTCTTCAAGAACTTGCCACAGTTTGTTGTGATCCACACAATCAAAGGCTTTAGCATAGTCAATGAAGCAGAGGTAGATGTTTTTCTGGAACTCTCTTGCTTTCTCCATGATCCAGCGAATGTTGGCAATTTGATCTCTAGTTCCTCTGCCTCTTCGGAAACTAGCTTGTACATCTGGTAGTTCTCGATTCACTTACTGCTGAAGCCTAGCTTGTAGGATTTTGAGCATCACCTTGCTAGCATGTGAAATGAGTGCAATGGTGCGGTAGTTTGAACAATCTTTGGCATTGCCCTTCTTTGGGATTGGAATGTAAACTGATCTTTTCCAGTCTTGTGGCCACTGCTGGGTTTTCCAAATTTGCTGGCATATGGAGTGCAGCACTTTTATCAGTGCTGCATCATCAGTGATGATCAGTGATGATCAGTGTCATCAGTGTATGACAGTGTCTGTCATACAAGGTACAAAATACTGAGTTATATGGACTGATAGTATAAGGCAGCTTCATATGCCACGTCAACTTGGAGCTGACAAAATAAAATGTTTCTTTACCCAGTATGCAATTAATCTGTGGAACCCCTTGCCATAGGATGTGGTGAAGGCACCTGCCCATCACAGGTTACAAGCCATGATGAGTATATGCAGCCATCTGGTTTCAGAGGTAGGCTACCTCTGAATGCCAAATACAAGTGAGTGGCACCAGTATATGGGTATCTTGTTGTCTTGTATGCTCCCTGAGGCATCTGGTGGGCCACTGTGAGATACAGGAAGCTGGACTAGATGGGCCTTTGTCCTGATTCAGCAGGGCTCTTCAGATAACCTTAGAAGGTGTTAATACAACTAAGTACCATAGCTGACTTATGTATCATTCTCCCAAGTGGTCTACTGTCTCCCATAGTAGATAACATGCCAAAAGGGCAGAGAAGAAGGTATACCAAAGCAGAAGATTTAGCCGAGAGGGTTAATGCCTCCGTTTGCCCGAAGATAACAACTGAAGATCTCAAGGTCGTGAGCTCAAGACTCCCGGAAGTCTGTGTGAGCTGCAGACCTTGCAAACTGCGGCTCATTAAAAGCTGAGTTTCAGCTGCCTCTTGGGAGGAGGAGTGTGCTGAACGCAGCTGCGTCTCTGGTGAGAGCAGGGAAGCCTCATCTGCCAGCAGACGACAGACGGGTGGCTAAAGAAAGAAGGCTAAATCCAGAAAGAAAGATCTGTTTGAGTGTGGTTCTTGAAAGATAGAACATTCTGTAAATTGTAAAAACCTTCGGGTTTGTGAAAAAGTCTGCCTATGTAAACCGCCTTGAGTTGTAATCATTAGAGAAATCTAGTGACTTTAAAGAAAGGCGGTATATAAATACATGTTAAAAAAAAAGTACATACCCATGTATCCACATACCCATGTTAAGTGCACACTTGATAACAGTGTGCTCATGGAACATGGGGAGCTGTCAGGCAGGTCGGACCAATCTAAGTCAGTATGGACAATACTGATTGGCAGTGGCTGTCCAGGTTTTGGGAGCGAGCGAGTGAGAGAGCGAGAGCGAGAGAGATCTGGTCTTATTCTACTTGGCAATTGAATCCAAGATCTTCTGCAAGCAGAGTATGCTCTGCTATGAGATACGGCAGTGGTCTTCAAACTGTGGGACCCCTGCCTGTCCTGTTCAGTGTGGGGTTTACCATGCCACACTGCTCCACCTTATCTTGCAAACTGATCTTGTCAGGAAGTCACTTCGGCCAGGTGCTTCTGCCCCAAAATCAGGGGCAACAGGCAGAGAAAGCGGCTACCCGGCACGGCTTCCTGACAAGATCGGCTTTCAGGGTAGGATGGAGCAGCATGGAACAGCAAGACTCGTGCAGGACAGGAGAAGGCATTTCCCCGGGTTTCGCGCCTGCTGCGCCTCGGCTTCCACGCAAAACAATGCTTGTGGATGCCCAAGACAACAAGCTCAACATCTTGACGAACAAGGAAGCTCTAGATAGAGAGATTTATCCAGCCACTGCAGACCAAAAGGACTCCACTCACTTCGGCCAACCTGTGAATATTTATAGCAGCTGAACAGAAGAGCTGACGTCGCTCACTGTATCTTGTTTCCAGAGAGAAGCTGGCTTTGGAGACCTCTGCTGGAGCAAAGGATCCAGCTGAAAACAACCCCGGACTGTATTTATCATTCACTTGCCTGCTGCTTTTTTCAGCTGCATTCCCATGGAAAAAAGCAGACTTGCGCAGAATGACAAAACTCAGCCAGGGCTGTCAGATTTAATTATCATCCGCTCCCACTTTACATTTGCAGGCTGAAAAACCAATAAATATTTTCGATTGCAAAAGATTTACACTGACATCCTTAATTGGGTTTTGTTGTTGTTTTGGTTTTCTTCCACTTTAAAAAGAGAGTAGACCATTCTAGTTCCCCTTCACTCATTTTTTTTTCCAGCATGATGCACGCTTCAGAAGCAGCAGACAAACCATTAAAATGAACAGGGCAAAGTTGGTTTATACTCAGAATGGTCTTGACAGTTGTACCATCACCTAAACCACACATAACCTCCTCCTCCTCCTCCACCTCATCTGCTCCACACGCTTGCGAGGGTGGGCCATCTGAGTGAGTAATAAGCTCCAAAGTTCCATCTCCGGTAATTTGTAATAGTCGAACAGACTATCTGGTGTAAACTGACGAAGCAGCAGTTCCCAAATTGTGGGTCGTGGCCCAATTTCTGGTGGGCTGCATAGCACCGAGCAGAACCTCCAATGAAAACAGGGTGATGTAAAGCTGCAAGCCCTGAGGCTGTTCAAAAGTCAGATAGCTGCTAACTCCCCTGCAACAGCTGAGCTCCTGCAGTTTTCAAGCATATGTAAACCTAGGGAGATGTTTCTTACAGCGCAATCCTGCACTGCCCGTTGCGCCAACGCTACATCATAGCGTCGGGGCGATGGCCCTAGCGTTGCTGCGGGAGCACCGATTGGCACTCCCACATGGGCGATAGAGCAGCTGCAGGCAGTGCCGGTCCTGCTGTGCCCATACTGAGCCTTTCTTACGCTGACCAAAGCCAGTCGGTGCGAGGGAGGCTCCGCGTGGAAGCGGCATGGGGAGTGGTGGGAGGGAGGGAGGTGGGGGGCGCGGGACTTGGGCGGGCTTGGAGGTGGCCGTACAGCAAGGCTGCGCTGCCCCGATTTGGGCCACGCGGTTTCCTCGAATCTTTGCCCGCTCTTTAACGGGAGCAGATTCGAGGAGCACATAGGGGAGGCTGGAGCCCCCTTGCTGTGGGGCGGGGGGGCCCTCCAGCATCTCCTAAACAGCATTGGATATGGCGCTGGCCCGTTGGCCTCGCCAGTCCGGCACTGTTTAGGATTGCACCCTTAGTTGATGCTCCCTAATAAAGGAACAAAAAACCAGACTGTATTTATGTTATGTTCTATATCATAAAGGTAAAGGTAAAGGTTTCCCCACGACCGAATGGTCTAGTTGTGACCGACTGTAGGGGGCCGTGCTCATCTCCATTTCAAAGCCTGTAGAGCCGGCGTTTTTGTCCGAGGACAAGCTTCCGTGGTGTAACCCTGCTAACTTTCTTTCTCCCCCATTCACAGTTTCAATAATCCACAGACTGGGGGTCCCTTTACTTTCTTTTTTTACTTTGGGCCCCAAGAAACCTTCTTGCTGGGTGGGGGGAACCCGATACTTAACATAGGGTTCCCTCCTATCCAAGGCTTCTGGTATCCGGGGTACCTATTTCCAGCAGATACCAGGGCACACCTGTATAAGAGTACAAGTCACTCAGCAAATTAGTAAACAAACAAAAAAACTCCAGTGGCCAACTTGATGACACTCACGCAGCCAAAGAGGAGTCCTGGTATTAGCTCTGATAAATGGAAAAGGGAGCTGATTCATACTCACCCCTCATTGGTTCCCTGCTGCGCCAATGGCCCTCAGAATAGTCTCATGGGTCAGTTTTGAGTTAAGGAAAACCACTTTTTTTTGTTACATAACAAAAGGTACATGGCAGTAGTTTTGTTTGCCTTTTCCGTTTATTTGGCTATAACTTTTGATAAAAAGGTAAGGGTTTCCCCACGACCGGATGATCTAGTTGTGACCGATTGTAGGGGGCGGTGCTCATCTCCGTTTCAAAGCCTTAGAGCCGGCGTTTTGTCCGAGGACAAGCTTCCGTGGTCATATGGCCGGCGTGACTATACATTGTGGTGCACGGAACGCTGTTACCTTCCCACCAAAGTGGTCCCTATTTATCTCCTTGCATTTAGGTGCTTTCGAACTGCTAGGTTGGCAGGAGCTGGGACAGGCAACGGGAGCTCATTCGGTTGCGCAGTCTTGAACTCCCAACCTTCCGGTCGGAAAGCCCAGCAACAGTGGTTTAACCCGCTGCGCCACCACGTCCCTTTTGATAGGGACGTCCCTTTTGATAACTTTTGATATATACAGCTTTTTCAATGCAGTTTGTTTCCCTACATTCTACAAGAAATTCCACAACATATATAACGTGATAGTTTTGTTTTTTTAAAGATACATTATCTTTAAAAATTATCTTCTGAATTGGTATCCACTGATTTGACTCACCACTGATATCAGGGTCCGCCTTTAAACGCCTTGTAACAAGGAAAAGGGGGCCAAAATCCCCATTTTTTTCACTGTCCTACATTCTGTTATATTCCATTTTTCTCCCCATCTAGTGGCTGAATGCAGAATAGCATCTACACCAATGCATTCTAGAATGACAATGGAGGAGCCAGAAACTGGAAGTTTGCCTTTCAGCTACTGTTACATTGATTTGGGTATCCACTGATTTTTGGTATCCACTGGAGGTTCCGGAACGGAACCCAAGTGGATAATGAGACACAACCTGTATTTATTTTGGCAGAAATTGTGTTCCCCCTCCAAGCATGCCACCCCACTTCCTGCACCCTCCTTGCAACACCACTGGTGGTCACCACAAGAGGCCAGTTTCTGCTCTTCCCATGCGAGGGTCTATTGCTGTATGAGAGGGAAGCATGAGGCTCAGTGGTGCAAAGCAAGCATCCAGGCCGCCTTGTACTGACACAGCTAGACGTCTCCTTCCTAGGCCTTGGGCTCAGAGCTCAGCAGAGGTGTAATCTTGGGACCCTGACAATGCAGTAAACTTTGGAAGCCTACATTTCCCCTGTAGTTTTCCCATGGATCACCAGGGCCTTTCATCCTCCTGCTCAGATGCATAACTAGATTTTTCTCCCAGCTGTATCCCTCCAAGCAGGCTAATTGCTGCACGTTAGCAAACGTTCCAACGCTGCCACCTCCAAAGTAGAAGGCAGGGAAAGGTCTGCTATTTCTCTTCCCAGGTCTTAAGCCTCAGGCGTTTTCCAGTGATAGTGATTCAACCTGGCCCTTTGGCAGCTTTGCTCCATCGTCTAATAATCGTCCCGACAGCTTTAAAATTGGCTTCTTGTTCTACCTTCAAGTTACCACTAAGACTAAGCCCCCTCCCTTCCTTTCTTGTAGTGTCACACATGGTTTTATAGATATTATGTCTGACTGCATCATCTTTTACATTCATCTCCTCGGAGAGCTGCTTCAAAACACATCTCTAGAACTGCCTATTCTGGAAGTTCTTTCCAACCATATTGATAATTTACCTGGCAAAGGGGGAAAAAAGCTACAATTATACACTGATAATTCTTCACAATCAAATGCAGCCCACCCCCATCACAGTGTATGAAGCCCCAAACCACTGAAAGCAGGGAGCTAGAAAAGAGAGCTGACCAAAGGTTATTTTACACTCTATGCGCCCAAAATGCTGTGGCAAAAATGCTCCATCGTGAGAATGTACATAATTCATTTCAGGGCTCAGTGTGTGGATGTACAGGGCTCTACCTCTTCAGGGTGGGACTCGTTGATTCAATGGGCAGAAAAAAAATGAGGCAGAAAAAAAGAAATATACTGTCAGTTCTCTCATATGTGAATGTGAGAGGGCAGAATTATCTGTGAGGGGCAGAATTGCTGCCACCTCCCGTTATCCATGCCTCCATTCTTGTTATCCACTATGCAGAGACCTTCAGAATGGCACCTGCAACCAATGCTGACCCCTTTAAAATGGCCAGCAGAAGCTTCCACTGGCCATTTTAAAGGTTCTCGGGCACCATTCTGAAGGTCCCTGCAGTCTCTGAGCGGTGTCTGCAGCATCCAGATACCTTTTGCGCCTTCCTGCTGCAGTCTGCTGGCTTCCTGAGGCTCCCTGCTAGATTCTACCGCTTTCCCTTGCACTTAACCCCATTGATCCCATAGGATCAATCCCATAGGATCAATGGTTTGTTATCTGCGAATTTGCTATCCAGGATTATAATCCTGGTGGATAACGAGAATTGACTGTAGGTGACTCCTCAATACGACTTAATCGGGTCACAAGTTCTGTTTTGGTTCAGAATATGGTTAATTTGCCAAAATGTAATGAGCACAGCCATGGGGCATTAGGAATGTGCAAACTCTTGCTGGCACAATTTCGATTCAGCCAGGTATTGGTAAACATTCTCCACAAGTTTTCAGGCAAAAAACCTAAATGCTTGTCTGTTTTCCAAGGATTCCCCCTCAGGTTGTCAGAGAGGTATACATGTACCAATGATCCTGAGCACGTGTAGAACATCATATTGCACCCTGGGATCTGCAGTTTTGTGTCACTTGCCAAGGACACACCCCACAGCACCAGGCATGAACTGCTTGGAAACTGGAGGGGGGATTCTCAGCAAGAAAGGCAACTGAAATCCATATGATTTTCCTCACGAAGAAGGGGTAACACTAAGGTACTTCTAGGCATACACCAGAGCATGACCTTTTAGCACATGGTCTGCTGAAAGCTGACCACCTACATATGCAGAATCTCATTAAACATTCCAAGCCAAAGCTACGAAGCACAAGAATCAGCAGAACATTATGAAACGGACAAATTATTATAATAAGCTAGGACAGTGGTCCCCAAACTTTTTAGCACTGGGACCCACTTTCTAAAATTACCATCGGGACCCGCCTAGCTTTGCAAGACCCCCACCCCCAAACGAAAAGGTTTCACCTGTCCACCAGCTCAAGCCTCTGTGTTTATCCTTTTACCATGGCAAGGAGTGTGCCTTCTGGGGCCTTTCTGGAGCCCCATGTCTATCAGATTGGGACCATTCTGGTGGCCTTGGGTTCCCCTTCGCCTTGCCTTTGATACAAGCCAAGGGCTGTCCGTCTACTCACAAGTAAACACGCATGCATGCTCAGTTTCACTTTCCATAGGACTCAATACAGTTTCCTTGTCAGCTTGAAGGGACAGGGCTTCCTTCTCTGGCTTGCTGGGGCCTGGGACCCCTTGGCCTGCCCTTCGACCAAGGCATGTTCCACTTTTTTTGTGAATAAATGCACTTGTGGGGCTCAGTTTCACTTTCCGTAGGCCTCAATACATTTTCCTTGCAAGCTATCAGTTTGTCAGTTTCACGACTCACCAACAATCAGGTCGCGACCCACTGCTGGGTTCTGACACACAGTTTGGGAAA
Source organism: Lerista edwardsae (assembly GCA_029204185.1). Classification (NCBI taxonomy): domain Eukaryota; kingdom Metazoa; phylum Chordata; class Lepidosauria; order Squamata; family Scincidae; genus Lerista; species Lerista edwardsae. Next base: position 660,589 of record JAJKFI010000217.1, on the reverse strand, counting down.
CACTGAGCTAGGTAATTATGAGCGTCAGTGACATCACAAACAATTGGTCTGGTCTTGTCAGATGCTGTAAATCAGTCATGCGCCTGTGAGCTGTTGTGCCCCAAACAAGTCGATTCCCAAGGTGGTGCGCCTTTCCAAGGGCAGTGTTGAGTTTTTGCTGTGTAGGAGAATGGCAGCCAAGCATGCACATGAGAGAGAGACTGGCATGTAGTCAGGATAGCCCTGAAGTGGCAGCCCTAAACCTGCCTGTGGCGGCCTCCGCTTCAGAAACAGAGAACTGGCTATCCATGACTCAGAGGGTTGGATAATCTCAACCAATCTCTGTTTTTCCAGAGATTCTCTCTGCTAGTGGTCCAGACTCACGGGAGCAACATGAGAGACACAGGCATTGCTACACCGTAACATGATCTGCGACAGAACTTTGAGCATAGGAAAAAATAAAATGCACTGGTTAGAGCAAAGGGAAAAAAAGCCTTTTAAACAAACTGGCAAACCTGAAACCGCAGACAGGTTTCCCTGGATGAGCTGGAAAAAAGAGGTGAGATGAGACACTAGTAAGCAGGTCTGCTGTCCAGCAGCTATTAAAGGATGCTCTGTCTGACATTCATGTGGTCTTCACGGACATTACTGAAGAGTCAGGACAGAGTTGGAGGCTTTACAAGACCCCCTGTTGGCGGACAGCTGCCGAGTCATTAGCTGCAATGTCTCATTCTGGGCTGCACAGGAGGAAGCAGAGCAGAAGCTTCCTCTACCATCATGACTGAGAGAGAGCCAGAGAGGCAAGAAAACTGTCAAATGGGGACTCTATACTCTCCCAGGCCTTTTCCTGTTACGGTTCCTGATTGAGTGCTACTGTTCATCAGGAAAAACCCTAAGACACTGGTTCCCAAAATGTGGGTCGGGACCCACCAGTTTTCAGAACCTAAAGAGTCATAGTGAAATATGAGAAGATGGGATGCTGGAAAGGGGGAGGGCTGTGTGGTTGTTTTGCAAGTGTCCAGGTTGTAAATAGGCTTTTTTTTTCTTTTTGATTCATTTTGCTGATAAATAATGGGAAACGGCTGATAAATAACCCAACTTCTTGCTGCATTCTCAGGAAAGCAGCCAGCTCTGGTGTCACAGTAATGGTGCTTCCAGGCATGACATCACTTCTGGCGGGCCTCAGACAGACTGTCATTCTGAAAGTGAGTCCTGGTGCTAAAAAAATTGAGAACCACTGACTTAAGTCCAACACATGGCTAGGAAGACCCCCTAAAGTCTGGCTGCAGCCTGTTCCTCAACCGCCTCCTCCCGCACTACTGGTGACTCAGAACATTTAAGTAATTGGTGGTGACATCGTCATGTCACCACCAATTCTGGGTTGGCACAGCTGGAGGCAGTCACACCAGAGTCATGCCCAGTGGTGTCATCCTCAAACAACGTTCCGGAACGCTAGGCGGGACTTACTGCCTGATTGGCTGCCCGTCTGTGACGTGTCGCTGCCTGCCCACCCGCCGCGCGGGCACCCCTGGCTTCAGAGGGGGTGCCCGCTTGCCTGGGGGGTACGCCGGGTGCCTGGGCAAGCAGTGGAGGGGCGCGCCAACCGGAGGGAGCCCGCGCAGTGGGCGGGCAGGCAGCGACACGTCACGGACAGCCTGTCAATCAAGCAGTAAGTCCCACCTAGCGTTCCAGAACTTAATTTGAGGATGATGCCGCTGGTCATGCCCCCCCCCCGGCTGCTATAAGTTGGACCACCCTACCCCATGATGTCTCCACATGAGGCATCCATCCTGTATGAGCCAATTTCAGAAATGGTTAGCTTAATATATTTGATTATAATTAGATACTGTTCAAAGCCCAGCTTCACTAGGAATATTCATTAGACATTGCCATACTCTTACCTTACCATTCCTTCCCACACACATACAGTGCATGCATATTCTCTCTCTCTCTCTCTCTCTCTGTGTGTGTGTGTGTGGGTGTGGGTGTGGGTGTGTGTTGTGTGTCTGAATTGTTTTGGTTTTCTTCAGTCGCTAAGTTGTGTTCAACTCTTCGCAACCCCCTGGACCACAGCACGCCAGGCCTCCCTGTCCTCCACTAGCTTCTGGAGTTCGCCCAAATTCATGTTCATTGCTTCGGTGACACTATCTAACCATCTCATCCTCTGCTGCCCCCTTCTCCTTTTGCCTTCAATCTTTCCCAGCATGAGGGTCTTTTCTAAAGAGTCCTCTCTTCTCATGAGGAGGCCAAAGTATTGGAGCTTCAGCTTCAGCATTTGTCCTTCCAGGGAGCAATCAGGCTTGACTTCCTAGAGGATTGACTGATTGGATCTCCTTGTAGCCCAGGGGAATCTTCGCCAACACCATAATTCGAAAGCATCTATTCTTCAGCGCTCCGCCTTCCTTATGGTCCAGCTCTCACAGCCATACATTGCTACTGGGAAAACCATCGCTTTGACTAGGCGAACCTTTGTTGGCAGGGTGATGTCTCGGCTTTTTATTAAGTTGTCTAGGTTCGCCATAGCTTTCCTCCCAAGAAGCAAACATATTTTAATTTCATGGCTGCAATCACCATCTGCGGTGATCTTGGAGCCCAGGAAAATAAACTCTGTCACTGCTTCCAGGTCTTCCCTTTCTATTTGCCAGGAAGTGATGGGAGTGGTTGCCATGATCTTAAGTTTTTTTTTTTTGTTTTTTTTTAATGTTGAGCTTCAAGCCAATTTTGGCACTTTCCTCTTTCACCCTCATCAGAAGGTTCCTTAGGTCTTCCTCACTTTCTTCCATTAGAGTGGTATCGTCTGCATATCTGGTTGTTGATATTTCTCCCAGCAATTTTGATTCCAGCTTGTGAATCATCCAGCCCAGCCTTCCTCATGACATACTCTGCATATAAGTTAAATAAGCAGGGTGACATTATACAGCCTTGTCGTACCCCTTTCCCAATTTTAAACCAATCGGTTGTTCCATGTTTGGTTCTAACTGTTGCTTCCTGGCCCGCATACAAACCTTATCTCTGAAGAAAGATAAGGTGGTCTGGTACTCCCATCTCTTCAAGAACTTGCCACAATTTGTTGTGATCCAAAAAATCGAAGGCTTTAGCATAGTCAATGAAGCAGAAGTAGATGTTTTTCTGGAACTCTCTTGCTTTCTCCATAATCCAGTGAATGTTGGCAATTTGATCTCTAGTTCCTCTACCAACCCATTTAAAGGAATAGATTGAATCAAAACAAGCCAATTGGTCCATTTGAAGCAACATTCACAAGGGCAATGTAAGGATATGAGAGTCAACCAATTGGCTGGTGAGAGGCAGGTTTTTAGGGAACACAGAACTTTTTCCCGCAGACAGAAATTTTTATTTATTTTTATTTAGGAAGAAAATGGCATTGCTAACAGAGGGGGTGGTGGTGAGCCCTGCCTACAGATTGTTTCTGACTTTAAGATGCTGGTGGAAAAAACTCTTAGAGCGCAATCCTACCTTATGCCAGCCTAGTAAAGGCCGACATTGCAGGGTCATATCCAAAGGCCCATTTGGAGGCAGCAGCAGCAACGTGCAGGACAAGGGGAGATTTTCCATGTTTGGCCCACCCACCCCCCTCACAACACCACTGTTTCAACCCACAATTAACAGATGACAACAAGGACACATGCAACTGTTGCCACACCTGTGCCCAAAAGAAGGATCACTGCCTGATTGGGTGGATAAAAATCGATTAAAGAAAGAACTGGTATTTAAAACAAATCTTTTTTAAAAAAAAAAATCAGATTTTGAGCTTTCATTATAAGTCCCCCCCCCTTTAAAAAAACAACAAACGCCTGGTTTCTAAAAACTCCTGCAAGAGAGGAGATTCTGGCTAGATATCAGGAAGAATTTCTTGGCGATAAGGGCGGTTCGACAGTGGAATAGTCGACTCTATGATTCTATGCAAATGAATTCAGTCCAATCAGGCAGTCTCTTAAAAGTGAACTTTTGAACTTCTCATGAATGGCTGTTTTCTTTTATAGAGAAAGAAACGGGCAACACACCTTAGGTAGTCGTGGCACAGGACAATCATGATGTACTTACATTGGGGCTGGATACTGGGGGTTGCCGGGGGGGGGGCAACAGTGCAGAAATGTCCAATGTATCCTTTGAGGCGTATAAGGACTCTATTTACCTGTGTACATATGTGTGCATGATCTACAAATAAATCATAGCTGGAAAATTTCCTATCAACTGGTCCCCACCACACTCTGGTGATTGCTCCATCCCGCTGGCTGAACCTCAACATCTCACACCTGGGAAGGATCCTCTCCACTTGCTTAACATTCAGTTCATGGAATCTGATACAGTCTGTCCTCCACCAGCTTCGGAAGGATGCTTTATAGCACAATCCTAGGCACGCCCTTTCAGAAGCCCTAGTGCGTTGACTGAGATTTACTCCCAGTTAAGTGTGTAGGTTTGCAGCCTTACAGCACAATCCTAGGCATATTTACTCAGGAGTAAGACCCGTTCCGTTCAACGGTGATTACTTCCAGTAATGTGTGTATACTAGGAGTTCAGCCTTAGCAGACTAACCACATGTGCATGTTGCACATGCACGTAACACTCTCTGTGCCACTCTGCCAATGGGTCTGCCCTCCCCTGCCCCGAACCATCTTTGTGACTCCTTCCCCCACCCTCCCCAACACACACACACACACACACCTGCGCTGCCACCCCTTGTCCGGCCTTACCTTCTCGGTACAGGTCCAAGAAGTGATGCGCTGCTGTTTTCAAACTGTGAACTCTGGCTTCCCCAGGGAGCGACAGAATCCTCACAAAAAACTACTGCCCTATACAATGCATAGGATTGTAGCCTAAACGGGGAGCTATGGCCAATGGCCCAGTAGGTCAAGGGAGCTGGCAGTCGTAAAAGTTTGGGAACCCCTGAATTATAGCATACCTGCAAACCAAATTCAGTATTCAGCAACATGTACTATCTGGGGGGAAAATAGTTATGTAAGAAGGAAGGAAAGAAGTGAAACAAAATGGATTTTGTATCCCACTGCATACATAGTAATGTTGAGTCAAATATTAATTGGGGAAGTTTTTCTTTATTATTTGAAAGGTCATAAAATGGACCAACTTCCTCTTGGATTGCATGCTATTCTCAGTTTTTTTCCCCCCAAGTTGGAATAGCAACCATGCTTGCTGTTATTTCTCCGGGAAGCCATTATCATTCACTGTGTTACCTAGAAGAGTGAGGACTTCCTGCTCTTGCTCTCCTTTTGGTGTTTTATGGATTATCAGCTGTGTTACAGCCCAGCAGATGCTTGGACTGGGTTTTTTGGGTACTCATTAGTTCAATTCTAACCAAGACTTCAAGAAACAGCGAGATATCAACGTTCCTCACAGTGCAGCTCACTGAAGTTGCTCTACTCCTACCTTACCTTGTTTCTATCTGTCATCTATATTGGCCAGATTTTCCTATGTACCTAGTAATGCACAAATGACAACAGGGATTTTTTGTGGCTTACAGATGACGATGATGATAATTATATTGATTTAGTGACTTTATTGGCACTCACAAGCAAGGAATGCCATCACCCCCAGCAGTAAGCTTGCTCCCCCCTCCCACTAGATAGTACAGTGGGGAAGAGTGAAGGGAAGAAACATTGGCAGAAACCTGAAAAGATGGAATGCTAACCTCAAACACTCCTCAAAAGTCAAAATAGGGACAGGTAGCAAAAATCAGTTTGAGGCATGCACAAATACTCATTCTCTTAGAAATGCCAGAAGTTTCTGTTCCATCAAAGCCACTGAGCTCTGTTGGTTCACGTCTTTGTATAATTTCCAAATCAGCATCAGCAAAAATTGCAGCCATGGCAATAAATGTGTGCCCCTTCATTCTTAATAAGCCACTTCCAACCCCAGCAAGAACTATCATCAGCTTTTTAAAGACTTCAAGCAGGTAGCAGGAAGAAAAAAAATTAAATTGCCCTCCAAGGTCATCTTGCCAGGTTCTGGGCAAATGAGGCCTCCCCAAGGATTCATAAAACTGAAAGATGTGTGTGCCATATATTAACACATTAAAGTGGAGGGGATCAAATATTATTACACATCTGAGCAAAAACTCTAACAGCCAGGGAATCTGGAGTCCAGGCTGAGAGTCCAGACAGAATCCAAAATAGTGGGTACAAGGAGAAGGAAGGGGACAAAACCAAACCACACCAATTGCACATATTTTAAGATATCCACAAAATCCCCACAAGAGACCCAAATTATCACTATCCTAGTGGGGATTTTGGCATTTTGAATACTGCCTCCATCACTGGGAACCAGGTACAGAGGCACTGGACGGAGGCACAGTGGGGGAAGAGGCAGTAGCCAGTGAGTGCTCACTGCTCCCCAAACCCACACACTGTGTGCAAACCTGAGAATGACCTGCAGCAGCTGAAATGCGGCACGCAATGAGAACTGGCAGGTCTCACCGGAGGGGCCGCATTCCATCCTCCCCTGCGCTACACTTCCTTCCATGGGTTCATCCTCACCCTGCGCAAGGCATCGTCTGCAAAAATCCCTTGCCTTCCTCCTCTCTTTTCAAGGGCCACATTAATAATGCTGTTTTATTAGGGTAATACATACACGAGGAAGCAGGGCAACAGCAGCAGAATTACCAGCTCTGCAACCAAGAAGGATGTTTATGAAGGTGTAAAGATGCAGTAATGATGACGGTGAGAAGGCAGGAGGCCGGCTGGATGAGTCCCCACGGCAATTTTTGCAATGGATACAGGGATGTGATGCATTGCTTCATTGTCGGGAACTCTTTTATAACTCAGCAGACTCCTCACACAGCCATTTTAAACTCCATAACACGAGTTGCTGTTTAATTTTTTGGAGGGCGCTTCATAAATTGTCAGTGTTTTCTGTCGTCACGGTTTGCATGTTAAATGTAACGGAAAGTGACAGATTTCCCTTGAGTAGACAGCAAAGCATCCCAAGGCCTGAGTGGTCAAAGGCTCCACGGTGCTGGAGGAAATTCCTGGCAAGTGACAATGCCGGGGGTACGTATGGTTTATTGGAGAACGCTGTGATGCAGAAGGTGCAGAAGAGAGCGATGACAGTGATTATGGGTCTGGGGCACCTCCCTTATGAAGAAAGGCTGCAGCGTTTGGGGCTCTTCAGCCTAGAAAAAAGGCTTTTCCCTCTCTCACAACACCAGAACCAGGGGGAACCCGCTAAAACTGAGGGTTGGCAGAGTTAAAACAGATAAAAGGAAGTACTTTTTTACCCAGTGGGTAGTTAATCTGTGGAACTCTTTGCCACAGGAGGTGGTGATGGCATGTGGTCTAGATGCCTTTAAGAGGGGACTGGACGGATTTCTGGAAGAAACGTCCATCGTGGGCTATAGGCAATGATGGGTTGTGCAACCTCCTTACATTAGTAGTACTTCAGAGTACCGGGTACAAGGGAGTGGCAACAGGATGCAAGCATCTTGTTGTCTCATGCCTCCCTGGAGCATCCGGTGGGCTACTGTGAGTTACAGGAAGCTGGACTAGATGGGCCTTTGGCCTGATCCAGCAGGGTTCTTCTTATGTTCTTATGATGGGCACCCGTTAAAACATCCAGGCCATCAAGGGCAGAGTTATGCGACACAGTGGCCCAGCATTTTCTCAAACTTTGGGTCGGAATCCACTTGGTGATTTCTGATGGGTACTGCAGAACTTCCAATGAAAATATGGGTGATGGCAAGATCAGATAACTAATTTCCTCAAGCTCTGAAGCTATTCAAAAATCAGACAGCCACCAATTGCCCTGCAAACAGAGGAACTCCTGCAGTTTGCAAGCTGGTGTAAATACAGGGGGGAAATTTTTGCACGTACTTTCTCCAGGTTTGTTTTTTCCAAGTGCAACAATGACAGGTTGTGCAGGCGGGTGAAGCTCCCATCACCGAAGCCTTAAGGCTATTCATCAGAGCTGCCTCATGGATCAAGTGGAAAATAAATAAATAAATAAATAAATAAATAAATACATACATACATACATACATACATACATACATACATACATACATA
>JAJKFI010000217.1:634166-644628 GCA_029204185.1 Lerista edwardsae | reverse complement strand
ACTCTTGTCCCCGCAACGGGACACACTCTGCTTTTCTTACCGCAACATCACTTCCAGGTTAATGATGTCACTTCCGGTGGGTCCTGACATGAGTGCCATTCTAAAATGTGGGCCCCAGTTCTAAGACGATTGATGATCATTGGTCTAACAAAACACATCATTTTACAGATTACATCAGAGGGATATAGAGGGTGGGCCAAAAAATGGATATACAGGTATTCATCGCTTAATGACAGGGAAAAAAATTTCAGATCCCCTCTCAGATCCCAGTTGTAATGTGATTAGGTTGTTATGCGAACAACCTGTTATTTCTTATGTACACAGAACCTGGCTGGCTGTAGCTGCAGGCAATGGATTGCATTAAGGGCCTCTCCACAGCCTAGCTGTAGCAGAGTGACTGATCACACAACAAAAAGGTGTCAATGAGGTCTCATTGCTGCAAGACCTCATTAACACCTTTGTGTTGTGTAAACAGACACCCCCTGGCTACTGGAGAATCAATTGCAATTGTTAAGAGCCTATCCATGCACACCTGTATAGTACAGGTTGAGACTAATTATCCACGGATTTTACATCCCCCCGGACCTGTGTTGAACCAGATTAGGCTCAACCTGAAGACTTTGAAGGCAACCGGAGGCTATACTTTGGTTGCCTCCAAAGGCTCATCTGAGACCCACTGAGGCCTTGCAGCCTCGCAAATGTGCATGGCCTAGGTGGGGCGGAGAATGAGGGACATTCCCCCACCCTGCCCTCTGGACATGACGGAGCTGTGCTCCAATAGTGTCCAGAGGGTGGGGTGAGGGAAAAATCTCCATTCTCAACCCTGCCGAAGCCATATTCAAGCTGCGTCGGGAAGGTGGGGTGTGGGGCAATTTCACGGGTTTTAATTGCCCGTGGATTTTTTAATATGTGGGGGTTTGGGGAACGGAACCCTTGCGGATGAAAAGACCTCACCTGCAATACCATCAGTTGCAATTCTGTGAGATAACGTGTAACCTAATTTCTCACCAATCCGACCTTCTTGATAAGGTCAAAGGAAGTCTGGTTGTTGAGTAATGTGGTTATCCATGATCTCACAAAATTACAATTGTCTAGCTGAATTGTGCTGTAAACCAACTTTTGGCCCACCCTCTTTTCTTCATGAACAAAACAAAACCTAACAAATTTCAACCAAGGTGCAAGATCTGAATTCCTTAAACAAGCAGAAACAGAAACCACCAGGCAAGCTGTAAAAAAAACTTGTCAAACTGGAGAGGATGGATGGAAGGACGTCTCCATTTTGTCATTTACTCACTTCAACTCCCACAACAAGTATGTGTCAGTAGTACTATTGACATTCAAATCTGTCCAAAGAATGCCAACAAACAAAAATCTACATAAAATCACATACAGAGCCAGCTGCAAAGCCAAGGACAACGCAATGTCCCCTCCAAGCCAGGGGAAAGAGTATGTACAGTAAAATTCATTCCCTACATCTGTGGTTCCCAAACTGTGTGTGACAGACCTGAGATGGCATCCGGGGACACTCCAGGTCGCATCACTGCTAGCTGCACATGACTGAACGTTCCCTCTTTTCAACACACAGACCTGCGCACAGAAAAACCAGATGTTATGGAGAACATTCTGGCTTGGCCTTCTGCTTGACCTGCTTGTGTTGTCACTGTATCCTGTGAGACCAGCCTGAACTGGTACAGACCACTCTGGGTCTGCCATCCCACCTGCTGACTGAGGGAATTACACCCCAGCCAGCACCTCTCTCTCTCTCTCTCCCCCTCTCTCGTACTCTAGTTATGAGCTGCTCATGAGCAGAAGTTGCCTGCTTGGCAAAATTATTTACTTAAATTTGGGGACATGGGAAGGAGCTCAGCTGAGATTAACAGCCATGTCATTTTATACATGACTGTTATCAAATAGTTCTGCTCAGAGGCGGGCCGGGCTGGAAGTGTGCCCCATGGCAAGGCGACAAAACCGTGCCCCCGGCACGTCACTCCGCCCCCGTGTGTCTCCCCGCCACGCCTCCCTGCACCCGGAAGAGTTCCAGGCGCACGGGAGGGCGGGAGGGCCAAAAAGCGCCCGGACTCTGCGCAATGGCACGCGGACTCTGCGCAATGGTGCCCCACCGCCGCCTGGCACCCATGCGGCCTGCCATCCCTGCACCCCCCTGGATCTGCGACTGGTTCTGCTTCTCTTGTTCCCCCTAAGACGATTACTCCACTTGCTGCAAGTGCTAAATAAGGGGTTGAAGAAATGGGGGGGCACACAGGGGGTGCTGAAGCTCCCTTGAACTCTGAGAAACAGGAAATGTTAAGATGTCTTTGAGGTGGAATCAGTGAGACTATAAAGCACCTGCTGAAGGGACTGTGAGCAAATTATTTTCCTGCCTCAGAATAATCACGCATGCTTGGCCTGGTTCACTCAGAAAAAGAAAAAAAATAAAGAAACTCTTGTGTGCGTGCATGTACATGCACACACGCACACACAGGTCTCCTGATACACACGAATGATGGATGAAAACTGTTTTCTACACACTACTGGCAAATTGGCTGGGGGTTTATTAAATGTTTATTTTCCACGGTAAGGTCATTGTGAAAAGGTACCCACAGCATGAGACTATTATAGATCATCGGGTGCTTTTCTGTTTGGCTTCATAAGGCCCAGAACCAATGGGAACAAAACAGTTTGGGCCTGAAAAGCTGAAATGCTAGCACAGCCACACAGGTGTTGAGGCTACGGCTGCCCTCCAAATTTCACCCAAAGTGAAATCACTCAGGTAACAAGATCAGGTAAAACTTCTGAAGGATTCTGAGATATCTCCCTCCACCTAGGTTGTCAGCTGTATTTTGCTCAAAGTAAACGAAGAAATGGATCTGGAGGCTTTTTGTGGGACTAAATACTGCAAGGCAGTTTTTTTCCTCTTCAAACTGTGGGTCACAATCTGATGTCAGGTGGGTCACAGAACGCTCGGAGCCGCCATCTTGGAAGCTGCAGGCCTTACTCTATTATATATTCTTTTGGGAGTGTTAACAGTTTGAATAATCAAGTAAGGCTTGGGGTTTTTTTAAACGTTTTTAGTCCAGTGCTTTTACATCATATTTTGTTCTACACTTGCTTTCTGTCAGGGATGTTTTGTCATTGTGCAATTGCTGCAGTACAAGAATGCATTCCGGTAGTGCCATTTGATTATGTCACAATGATGGCACTTCCTGCTTGTGATGACACTTCAAGCCATGACATCACCTCCAGGTTAATCACTTCCAGTGGGTCCCAACACGAGTGCCGTGCTAAAAAGTGGGTCCCAGTCTAAAAGGTTTGAGACTGATGAAATCATTCAAGAGGGTTGCATACATTCCTATTGTTGGCAACATCAAAAGATGTGGCAAAAGAACAGATGTGGCAAAAGGGGAGGGGGCTGCATTATATGTTGAGAATATATACACCTGCTCAAAAATCCAAAATGGTCAGGATAGCTCTGTGGAGAGCATCTGGGTTGACACTGGGGTTTGTCAAACAATGCACAATGCAACACTGTGGTGGGCGTCTACTGCAGACCTCCAGGCTAAGGGGAGGAAGTGGATGGTGCTTTCCTGAAACTGCTTACAGACACTACAAGAAAACATGAGATAGTTGTAATGGGAGACTTAAGCTGCAAAGAAGGCTAATGCAATTTTAGCTGCATTAATAGAACTGTAGCTTCCAAGTCGCAAGAAGTTGTGGTTCCACTTTACTCTGCATTGGCAAGACCTCATCTGGAATACTGTGTCCAATTCTGGGCACCTCAGTTCAAGAAAGATGCAGCCAAATTGGAGCAGGTTCAGAGAAGAGCAACAGAGATGATCAGGGGGCTGGAAAACAAGTCCTATGAGGAAAGGTTGAGGGAACTGGGTATGTTTAACTTGGAGAAGAGAAGACTGAGAGGGGACATGCGAGCACTCTTCAAATATCTGAAGGGCTCTCATAAGGAAGAAGGGACAAATCTGTTCTCATCTGCCTTGACAGTAGAACTAGGTCCAAGGGGTACAAACTGCAAGAGAGCAGATTCCGGTTGGACATCAGGACGAATTTCTTGACGATAAGGGCGGTTTGACAGTGGAACAGATTGCCGAGGGAGGTGGTGGATTCTCCCTCACTGGAGACCTTCAAGCAGAAGCTTGACAGGCACCTGCTGGAGATGCTCTAGGGGGATTTCCTGCTACAGGCAGGGGTTGGACTAGATGGGTACCTTATAGGTACCTTCCAACTCTATGATTCTATTATTGTTGATATGTGACACAGTGCACACCAGTGTTTCTCAAACTTTTCAATATGCAGCCAGCTTTCAACGCAGAGCTTGGAAACAGACTTTTTGGCAGCAATGTGACAACATCATGATATCACATCACCACCAAAACCATCTGGGTTGCCAAACTTCCCATTTTTTTAATGCAAAAAGACAGCCAGCAGAGCATATTTTTGTCGCCAAATGCACAATGTGACTCAGCCTGGAGTGCGCAGAAGACCACCAAGCACTCTGCTGGACAAAACAAGCACCAGAGGAGGGCTTTTTGAGTTGAAACATGTGAAAGCTTGGCAATCTGGAAGCTCACCAGAGCTCGGCAGCATAACACAACCCACCAAGAATCGGACTGCGACCCACAGTTTGAAAACTGCTGATGTAGGCAACAATCCCCTCAACTCTGTTGAGTGAAATGAGAAAGGAATGGGGCCATATAATATGTGCAGAGTACAACTGAAGCCGAGTGCAATGATGAAAAATTCAAGTCAGCAAGAAGAGATCTGAAAGACAGTCCCCTCAGGTGGCAGATTGATGAGGAATGCCTACCTCCAACACTCTTTCCCGGATTTGAGAGGAGGAAGAGGAAGTGCAGAGGGGAGGAGTCACCTCTAGCTGACCACCTCCCTCCTCCACGCTCCCTCAGATGTGGCTGGGGAGGGGACTAAACCAGTCAGCCTCCGCCTCCTGCCCTCTCCTCCCAAGGGTCACAGGCAGCCACCCTCACAGGGCAGCAGCCTACCCTTTCCTGAGCTCCTCATCGGCACTTTTATGCACTGGCACCTCTGGGCTCCACCCCAGCCTGTTACGTGGTAGCCAATTACCAAAACAAGACACGGATGTGGAGTAGGGTTGATTATCTAAAAGTTTATTCTGCGCAGGGCTGTCTCAGTGTCTCTCAACCAACCTACTGAGGAGCAGCCCCAAAAAACATATTACATGATATTATATACGTGAAATTACGCATGCATTTCATTAGAAAGGGAGCAATAGTATAGGCTAACATAAAAACAAACAAACATAAGGCGTCAACATTTGTGTCTTATCAGAAAAGAATACAGTTACAATTCAAAATAATTTACAGTTCAGTTTCTGGGTAATAGTTTAGGCTTGAGGTGTCAGCTTGCCCTTAACATCCTTGGTTCTGGCATTTCAAAGCTTATCTATAAAACAACATTCTCTCTCTCTCTCTCTCTCTCTCACGAACTGGTATATACTGGATGCTACAAGTGTTTTCAACTAAATCAGGTCAGAAACAGGCCAGAGTTCATATACATCGAACTACATTATAAAATCTCCTGTATCAAGCCCACCCCTTCCTGTGCAGGTCATGCTCTCTTCGCAAGCCCCGGTCTGGAGGGAGCCTCCTCTCCGCACCGGATGGCCCTGCCTGCTCTGCTGGAAGAGCTCTGGGGCTGGGGCTTCGTGGTGCCACCCACGAAGCCCCAGCCCCTCGCAGCAAGCCTGGTGGCCACTTTGGGCACCGACCACGTCAGCTGGCCGAGCCTGCCCCAGCAGGCAGAGCAGCAGCTGCATTGCTGCTTCGGGGAAGTCGTTGGGGATGGGCAAAGGGGACTAGTGGGCCGCAGAAAAGACCACCGGTGGCTCCACAGCGTGGCCTGCAAGGAGGGAGGGAGGGTCTGCCTTGGACACCTGTTACGCATTTCTACTAAAAGAATTGAAATGTCAAGGTTCAGCCTTTCGATGTTCTATTAGGTCCAGCACAGCTGTTTGGTTGCTCAGTTTCCATTAGAAGAAATTCAAGTTTCAACCTTCAGTTTTCACCCACAAAACTGCACCCCCCCCATTTTGTGCATTCAATCTCTATGCCCAACTGCTGTCATCCTGAATGTACAATAGTTGATTTTTTTAAGCAGATGTGGTTCGACCACCACCCTTCAAAAGATGCCAGCTTCCTGCGTCACTCTCACACAGTACATTTTACATCCCGCAAGGATGAGTCAAATTTGCAGGGCTGCTGCACACTTCACAGAGCCTGAACTGTACAGATGCAAGCCCAGCACAGACGCTCCACTCCAGCCAGCTGTTCCCTGAGGAGAACCCTTCTACTACACACTTGTTTCCAAACATGTTTATCACATTCACACTTTACGTTTTTAGGCTGGTTTGTAAGATATGTTAACAGTTATGTCTCACAAATGAAATTTGTGGATCGGTTGCAACACACACTCTCGTCAGACAGCAGAAGCTGCCAAAATCCAGCATCCCTGCAGACCGGCAGTCCACGTACCAGACCTTTGTGATTCATCAGTGGGTCTTGGCAAGATCTTCATGCAGGATTCACTGCTATAATTCAGGAGAGAACCCGAAGAGACAAATGTACACAATGCTACAAAACAAGTGAAGGTCTTCTGTAGTCACCACAATAGTATACCACAGTCATTCCCAAACTGTGGGTCGTGACCCACCAGTGGACTGTGAGCCCATTTTTGGTGGGTTGCAAAAAGGGCTTGCTACACCCGCTCCTGAGCACGCTTGTGTCCGATGGGCCAGGAGGAGTCAGCCCGCACTTCATTGGTACAGCACCGGAGTAGTTGGTGCCCCCCAAGAAGGTTAGATTCACTGGAGTCAGCATGACGTCATTTTCTTGAAGCAGAGGGTCAACAAATATGGCTGACTCAGATCTTTCCCGCCAAGGAGGAGGATTGCCGCGAATTCACGAATAAAAATCTCCCTGCACGTGTGTAAAAGTTAATCTCAACGTCTTTAATCATGCCTGCGTGTTCTGCATACGGGTGTGCGAATCGCTGTACGAAAAATGGGATTTAATTTCCACGGAAAGATTCATGTATTCACATTACATCGGTTCAATAAAACTACAATTCACTGAAATAGTGAGTGCATTATTTTTGAAGCTCTGTAATTTCTTGTTGTTCCTAGCAGTCTTATTCACCATTTTCTGACACCCACTGTTAATGGTCTAGAAGGAAAAAAATATATTTCCCCCCTCCTTTTTTCCCCCTTCCCATTTACACTTTTTTCCCCGCCTTCCATTTTCTACTGTAATATTTTCGAAATTCTGAACGTTAACAGAATTTGGTTTTTTTTTGGGGTGGTGGTGGTGAGTGTAGACGTTTAAACAAAACTCTTAGTATAGTAGTCTAGAAGTAAAAAAGAATTACTCTCATATTGACAACTACTTATGAAGAGATTTTAATGTAATTTTCCTACATATTTATCTACTTTTTGCCCACCCTCCCCTTTTTTTCTTTCCTTCCCATTCACACTTTATTTCTGCTTGTGTAGATTTCAAAAAATAAGTCTGTCAAAACAGTGCAATCTGAGTTTAAATAGTCAGCAAGTAGCATTTCGTCAGGTATGTTCAGTAATATAATTATGCGGAATTAAACCTTGTAAGTGCATATTAAATCATAATAAGGTTACCAATAATGTTTCTACACGATCACATGTCTTTATTTTCGTAAGTTTTTATTTTTATTCAGTCCTAAACAGTACGAGCAAAGCAATCTGAAATGCTTGGAATGAGGATTGTTTTGAGTCAACCAACATGGCTGCTAAGCCCGCCCCCTGGCTTCAATTCGCTCCTATTAATTCTACAGGCATGCGGACTCCAGTGAATCTAACCTTCTTGGTGCCCCCACGCTGGGTGAGCAACAGGCAAGGGTGGAGCACAAGAGGGAAGGCATCTCCCCACCTGGGTGGGAAGGTGGCAAAGGGGAAGCAGCGGGGGCTGAGGCCTGTTTGGACCAGAAGGGGGTTGTGGCGCTAAAAGGTTTGGGAAGCACTGCTATATCCAATTCTTGCAGCATTTTCTGGAGATTTTGCATTAACAAGTACTCTCTTGTCTTATCCCCCTTGCAATTTGAGAAAGAGTGAGATTGAGATTTTGGCTTAAAGCTGCCCCCAGAGCTTCAAGACTTGATCCGGGCTTTGAACTTTTTCCCAGGTCTAAATTGGACCTTGTGCATCATTCCAGGCCTCAGTGAGTCTTGCTACGTGTACTCTCGGCACTCTTCCACAATACTCAGGGACACATAAAAAGTCACACAAGGTACGTGTGTGTGTGTGTGTGTGTGTGTGTGTGTGTGTGTGTGTGTGTGTGTATTCCCTCCATAGGTTCACTGCCTGAACCTTTAACATGCACATAAATAAATTCAAAGGGACGGGAAGGAACCTAGCTAGCTTGTGCTCCCTGGTGAACTTGCAAAACCTTATTACATTTTCATTTACTAAATTGTAATTAATGAAGGCTTTTAAGCCCTCAGAACCTTTCAAATTAATGAAAAGTCCACCCAAGTAAATTAGACTTGTAGTCCAAGTGCCGGAGATTTAAATTACGGTAGTTAGTCTGACAGCAACCAAGGAACAGCTGTCACATGCAATTATTTTTAGGGCTGCAACTAAACTGTTCTTACATTATGGGCTGCCACTTCTCAGGGACTAACAGGAAGAGTTTGTGTTTTATCATGACAGCAATTAAAAAACAACAACAACACCCCACAGAAAATATGGAGGACTTCTGGAAATCTTCTGCGAAAAGACCTGCTGTTTCTCCACTGACCCCTTCCCAACCTCACCAGTCCTAGCGTAAGTTGGTTTTTGTGGTCAACTGGGCACCCATCTCACACAATCCACAAGGCTTAACCCACCATCTTAACCCACCACTGGTCCCCCACCCATCTTAACAGCAAGATAAATTATTATTTCTAAAGCTCCAAAGCTCAATACCCCCCCCCCAAAGGAGGGAGTAGCCAGAATCATGGAACTACAGTCAATCCTCTAGGGTTGGGTTCCTGGAAAACCGAGCAGACACTGCGTTAGTGGATACTGAATCATTGAGCCTATGGGGAATATGGGGTTAGGTGCAAGGGGACCACCATACACTCTATGGATATTATGAACCTAAATCTATTGGAATACAGTACTGTATATTGTTGTTGTATTGCATATACTGTGTAATATTCTATTTTATTCTATTATACCGTATATTTCATTTTAAAGGGAAAAACACCGAAAATGAGCAGATGAAAGTGCAGTACAGCACTGAAAAAATGAATTAAGAGGAAGCATTGCTTGGTTTTCCAAGCATTTTTTTTTAATTACAGTGAATTATAGGGAGCCTACCTGCCATTACAGAATAACACCAAATTGAGGAGGAGGAGAAGGAAAGAGCAGATGAAGGCAATGTTTTCTCTGCCATTAGAGAGAAGACATTGCTAGGTTTTCCGAGCTCCCCCAAAGTGAACCACAACACTGAGAAGCAGGCATAATACAATTGGTTCTCACCTGAAATGGCAGAGGCTGCAGGAGGCATCTTAAAACACACACAACAACTGACTCCCCAAAAAGACTCTGCAGGACAGAAAAACCTGGAGAGGGTCAAAGGAGCAAAGACACAGCAGCAAGCCCCAGGATGACCAAGGGAGCGACTACAAAGAACAACAATGCAAAGAGAGACAAGCCTGAAGTGCCTTGTTGCCTTTCCTTTTGTCCACTCCTTGTGGTTTGAAATTTGCAAACCCTTATTAGCCCATCAGCTGCCAGGAATTGGCTGCCTGCCAGTTGTTTTGGCGACTTCTTTGGCTAAGATGCGGGTCCCCCGAGGCTGCTTTCCTCTGGGATATGGAGGAAGAGGGCCCAGGGAGTGAGTGTTGTAGACATGCTGTAAGGCATGTTTACAGGGCGACCTGGGAGCAGGCCGTGATGGTGTGAGGATGTGCACCAGCCTGCTCCTGCCGGATCTTGTCCCTGCATCGGCCAAGGAAGCTGCGCAAGTGGCTCCGTGCGCAGGGGTGGGGTGTGTGTGGCAGGACTGTGTCACCGCTGGGTATTTTGGCAGAAGGAAGGGGAAGGAGGGAGGGCCAAGGGTGGGAAGGGATGGTGGCAAACCAGGCCTGGGTCTGTGTGTGACCAGCCTAAGCAACCTAGCCTGTATCCTAAGGCCCCTCCCAGGCAGCCCAGTGTTAGACTGGGCTGCTCAGATTTGCACCAGGAATTTCACTGGTGCAGATTCAAATCGCCCTTTTGAAACAACTGATGGGCTGCAAGGGGCAATGGGAGATAAGTCCCCTTCTCCAGGTTGCACCGTAGCCCCCACCTACAACAGCATAGGACTGGGCTGCCCAAAAAGGTTTCACTTTACCAGCCGTTCAAGCCTCTCTCTTGTGTGTGTGTGTGTGTGTGTGTGTGTGTGTGTGTGTGTGTGTGTGT
>JAJKFI010000217.1:600117-622980 GCA_029204185.1 Lerista edwardsae | reverse complement strand
TTTCTTTCTTTCTTTCTTTCTTTCTTTCTTTCTTTCTTTCTTTCTTTCTTTCTTTCTTTCGGGGGGAGGCAGGGACACTACATGTGTTGCTCATTTGCACAGATGTAACTACAAAACAGGCAGGCGGAACTAATGAACACGCAGCACACGATAAAAGCTGCAGTGGCACACAAAAAGTCTCTTCCACTGTGTCCAACCATCTTATTCAGTATGGTCAACAGCAACTAGCCGAAGCCCTCTGGTTCTTCAGTTGGGGAAAGGGGTGGTCTTTCCAAATCCTACCCTTAGGACAACGAAGGCTGAGCCAGGAACACCTTGCAAGCAAAGCTTGTGCTCCACCACTGATCCAGCAAGACTCTCCTGACAGCCCAATCCTAAGCAGCGCCGGCATAGCAAGGCCAGCACAGCAGGGCTGCATCCTAAGGCCATGAGGAGGCAGCAGCAGTGCAGTGCAGGGCAAGGGCAGGTTTTACCAGTCATCTCAACGGGGCTGTTCAGATCTGTGCCTGCAGATTTGCAGGCACAGGTCAACGTGCGCAGCCGTGGCCCGAAGGGGACCGGAGATCCTTGCAGTGCAGGGAAGGGTCTCCACCACCAAGCAACAGTCCCAGTCCTAGACCTGCTTCCTGACCTTCCTTTATTAGACCTTCAGGATGCTCAGTTTCATGGTTCTTCTGGTGGCCTGTACTGATGGACTGCACTGGCCACAGGTCTCCTGGTCATCTGGCAAGGGAGGTTTGTGGCACCATCTGCTAAGAATGCGGCTTGGAGGGGCAGAGGGAGGGTTCCAAGGCTGCCCTGCTCAGGGCAGTGGTGTTCCTAGCCACTGTGTTCCCCCCCAAAGATGCCTCCCCTAACACCCGCTGCCCCCCCCCACTGGGAGCTGTTCCGAGGCACTTGGGCTTCCCCACCTCTCAGAATGCCTCCTATGAGCTGAAAAACATCGGCAGAGGACCAGAAATGTCTTTCTTTTTTTTTTACCCATCAAAGCCATTCTAAGGGCCTGGAAGGCCGTGTCCAGCTCAGAACTCCTCCAGGGGAAGGCAGCAGGCGTGGCTGACCCTCGTGGCCACATGGCTGGGGTAAGGGCGCCACCCTCTCAGCCAGGTCACCCAGGGTCACTTGTACCCACTTGCACCCATGGACCCCGCTCCCCTCCCCTCCCAGAACAACACTGCCTTGGGATTCCATGGCACTCTCAAGGCACATGTGGGGGTATTTCTCTATCCCCTCCCCTGCTTGTTGTCAATTCCCCACCCCCGCCCCCAGGAACCTGGCACCATCTGTACTAGTGCAAAAAAAAAAGAAAGAAAAAGTCTAGCTGGTCATGATTTTACCATGACCAGACTGGGTGTGGCGGTGGAGAGAGATGCCACCAACGCAGAGCACAGTAGCAACAATAGCAGTTTGCTGTGGCAGATGTCACTGTCACTTTTAAGCTTAAAAACAAACAAACCCCTAAACAATTCCACACTATGGCTTTGTGGCCGAGTGTTAAACTGAGCGAGAACATGGAAATTCCACCCTAATGGGACATCAGCAGCCTGACAGTCTCCATCCATTAAAATCTATTTCTAGCCCTCGTGGCCACATAATAGAGAGAGCCAAGTGCCCAAGATATTTTATGGCAGATTGCAGTTGCTAAAAAAGGAAAAGGAAAATTAAGGGTAAACTCAACTCCTCTTTCAAGAAGCCAAGCAGTGCGTTGCGGAGTCAAGGCAAGAACCTCTCAGGCAGCCTAAGGCAATCTTGAAGGATTTCCGTGATGTGCTTCTCCAGCTCAGGTGCACCGATACGGAGGCAACAGGGGCTTCCAGTTGCCTTTCGTGGCTCTAGAGTTGCTTCCATGTTGCGCTCCAAGAAACCAGCATGGACTTCCTCCGAAGTTGATTGAGGGTCCTCAATGACAAGATGAGAAAGGGAAGACGAGTGCCTCGTGGAGTCCAACAAATGCTCCAGAAGGTGGTCCCACCCACCACCACAGTAAAAAGGACATAAAGCAGACGCTTGAGCAGCTGGTACAGTAAGAGGGGTTTTCTGTTTGTTTGTTTGTTTGTTTGTTTGTTTGTTTGTTTGTTTGTTTGTTTTGGTCTTGGACAGCTACGTGGTCCTGACAGAGGGTTGTTTCAAAACCTAAAATGTCTGGGAACCACTGAACTAAACGGGGGGGGGCACTTTTAGGAAACGAATGGCAGGCAAGAGGGGCACGGAAGCCCTTTGCCATGTCCCAAGCCTTCCAAAAATGCCCCTCTCGGATTGTTTTTACCTAAAGAGGCTTAGTTGTGTTGGGGCACAATCGGGTGGGGACTTTAAATACCAACTCTGGGGCAGAGATTTGCAAGGAAGTGTGAGCAGGCAGCATCCTCCCCTCTGCAAATTATTCACCCAGCATTAACATTACAAGGGGGAGAAATTTGGGTTTGGAAGGTGGTTTGGCCCATAGGCATGAGACGGGCAAATTGCCCATTTCTGCTTATGCTGTGCTTCCCTGGAGATCTGGATCACAGTCGCTATCCAGATTTTGTGCACCATATAGCCAGATAAGTACAAAAGCACCCAACATCCTTGCACACACACACCCCCCAATGCTTCCTGTGCTGCCGGAACCATCACTCACTCTGGCATGCACCCCCCCCCTTCAGCACAGAAAGCGGAACCCACACGCTTCTCATACACTCCAAACTAATGATAATGACATTATAATAGATCTTGTAATATCATTTTTCTACAGCTTAATGCAGCCTTTGTTATGGTTGCTAAGAGGCAAGAGGAGGAAAGAGAACGCCTTTTAAGTTCTTGCTGAAGAAAATCAGCAGCGATGCCACTTTCAATTGAGCAAGACAAGCTAAATGGATTCATTTGGCTCTCTGGCAGATGGATGAAGGGGGGCTGGAAGCGGGGGGGGGAGACCACAGTTCTTCAAAGAACAGGTGAGCATGAGAAAGCCCCAAATTATTCACGGTCCTGGGGCTTAACCACGTCTAGTCATCAAACCCCCCCCCCCCCATCTACCAGACCCGACCTGGGTCAGCAACAGGAGTGTGACAATGCTCTGCACCACCAAAGGGGGCGGGGAGGGCTCTCCATCCATCTCGAGAAATACCCCATGTAACAGTATGTTACCCCCTCTATGTGGGGCTGCCCTTGAAGACAATTCGGGAGTTGCAGTTAGTGCAGAGGGCGGCTGCCAGGGTGGTTATGGGAGCGAGGCGGTTTGAGTCTGTCCAATTGCTGCTTCAGCGGCTGCACTGGCTGCCCATTTGTTTCCAGGCCCAGTTCAAGATGCTGGTTTTGGCCTTTAAAGCCCTTCGCGGTTCAGGTCCAGGTTACCTAAGGAACCGCCTTCACCCTTACATTCCAGCCCCCACCCTCTTAGGTCAAGGGCCACCTTTCTCCCAAGTTAGGGGGTTGGCAGCATGGGGTGGAGCCTTCTCAGTAGTGGCACCGCAATTATGGAACTCCCGACCAGGGCATCTCTTCCGCCTCGCTCAGGGCATTTTCGCGAGGGCTCAAGACTTGTCTGTTTCGACTGGCACTTGATGTTGACACGTCTGCCTCTCGTACCTCTGCAGCACAACCCGCATTATAAATAGTTTGCCCCCTCCAACCATTCTTTTTACCCTGTTTTTATTTATATTCTATTGCTTATTTTATTGTTTTATTATTTTTATGTACTGTATTTTCCCCCCCTCTAATAATTGTAAGCCACCTTGGGCATGGGATAGAAATATCTTAAACAAAGGCTGAAAGGCTCCAACGTCACTTGGGAAATGCTGTTTTCGCAAGAGCCACTGAGGCCTCTCAAGAAAGAGACTTCCAGCCCACTCCTTAGGCATGTCGACTCAGAAGAACCCTTTTGAGTTCAGTGGCATGCATCATAGCCTCACACACACACATACACACACACACAAAGAGAGAGAGAGAGAGAGAGAGAGAGAGAGAGAGAGAGAGAGAGAGAAATTTCCTTGTCTGTCTTCCTCTTTTTTCTTTTCTTCTCTCCAAGAAGAGATACCCTGCATGCAACATCCTAGCTGAGTCCAGGAGCACGATCGTTCTCTCTCGGCCTGCTTTTGAAATGGCTCTTGTTAGTGTGCTCAAAGGCAGTGATGCTGGACACTGAAAAGCCATATGGTTTTCAGGGAGCGATCCATTAACAGGGCTGGGCAGCAATACAGAATCCTGATCATTTGTAGGTGCCTCACTCCCCTGTGTTGTATATCAACCCTGAGAATCTGGATCAAACGGCTAGCAAGACTGGCCCCGTACCGAAGCACTCGAAGCATTCGGAGAGAAACAGAAAACTGCACCAGCCTCCCGAGGCCAAGCCCAACTTTATTTAGCCACCGCGTTCCAGAATCATGCGCCCCTTCCACCCAGCACACCAGGATGCACAAAACGGTATGAGATCTGAGCTCTCCAAGAGGCTCTTTCAAACTCCCAGGTGGAGCAGCGAGACATTGGCAAGGCTAAGGTGTTTTGGGAAGCCATGCGCATTCCCCGCTTTCATATTTGAAGGTCAAAAGTGTCCCTTGCACGACGACTAACACAATTAAGATTCCCTCGGTAGATGTGTTAAATTTTAGAGAAAGGTCAATGATTAACTTTAGCGATAATTTTTTTTGGGGGGGCGGGGGAGGAAATATGCTAAGTATGCCTCAAAGTGGGGAAAACACAGGCGATAAAAAGTGGCTGTTGGAATTTATTGTTCCAAGAGAATGCAAATTACAACTGCCTTCCACGGCTTCTCCCAGCCAGCCTCTGCCACTCAGGCAGGCTGCAAGATCTGCTCCCGACCTGCACAGTTATGGCTGTGTCAGCACTTTCTGTTGCAAGTGCCTGTCATTGCTGCACCGTTTAAACAAGAGACGACGTATTTTCCCGGTCTCACACAGGCAAGAATCACTCCATAACTAGCTCTCAAACAAGACCTCTTTGCTGCAGCTGTCAAAATCTGACCCCGGGGAGCAGGAAGCAGCTGCCAGCAGGTTCTGCTGGGCTGGGGGCAAAAACAGAAAATAAGGCCCTCTGTGTCCACTCATGGATGCTGCTGGCAAGACTTGGGGGTTCCAAATCACAGTCCAACTGGTGCATTAGGAACCGTTCATCACGCTGCACTCTTCGAATTTCCAGATACTGTACAGGACATTGTGTCGAAGGGTCTGTTATGGGGACAGTACAGCCTGACGACAGCGCCCAGGGTCTTCTCCAAAGTACCAGTGGCTTCGGCAGCTCGAGTGCGGCAGGAGCGGCTTTGTGCCTGCCTGGACCATTTGCGACTGAAAGCTCAGTCAGTCTCAAGCTTTAGAAGAGCAAGTCACAAAAAGAGCTCCCTGGTTCCAGCCCAGAGGGCAGAGCTTCTGGGTGTAATTACAGACACACACGTCTCCCCAATTTTCCTCTCACATCAGGGGCAGAAAAATTATAAGAAGGCAGCCTGCAAGTTGCCCATAGGGCAAAATTTGCTGTCACCTCAAGGGTACCGGGACACCTGGTCAAAACCGAGGGACCACCTGCGAGGCCTACCCCTGAATTGCCGGTTCAGGGGGGAGAGCACAGTGGGCCCAGGAAGCACAGTCCAAGCTGAGGCCTCGAGCAGACCGCACAGGGGCCAGAAACAACCCAACCCAGGATGTCAGCCCTGGGGGAGGTCCCAGGGGAAGTCCCACCCTCACAGGATTTCTCACAAGGACCCGCCCAGGAAGCTGGTCAGCTCATGAGGGGGGAGGTCGCTCTCTCTCTAGCTGGAAGGCTGAGGAGAGGGTGGCCCAGGGAGGCTGTGGGTCTCTCTCCCCTTGCGGGCTACCTTACGCACACCTGGAGGGGTTTGGAAGGACTCCCCATCGCCCTGCCAGGGTCCGGACCAGGGACCCAGCAAGGACCCAGGACGGGAGCTGAGAGCGGGGTGCCCCAGCCCCAGTGGGACCCCAGGGAGCATGGTAGGACGGGGGCAGCCCCCCAAAGATCGGCTCAACCATTGTCCACCCCTAGACAGCAAAGATGGCTAACGGAGATGGGGGGTACTTGGTGTGCGAGGTGTCCCGGGACCCTGTGATGTAACAGGACCTGATGAATGTAAAGGTGCTAACAAGATTAAACCGCGTCTGCAAAAGACCTCTGAAGGCTGAGAAGGCTTATTTGCACTGGGGTGAGCCCCCCAGGGACCCACAGACCATTCACCAGCCCTTTACCACCCAGGGCGTCAGTCCTGCCCCCAAGATGGACATCACACACACTATTGGTAAAAATCATAGGCTTGATGGTGCCAGGCCAGGACATCATTCTGTGTGCCAGACTGAACACCAGGTCATTCCAAAGGGCAAGAGGGCTGCTTGTGAAGCTAATACAGAAGAAGATGGAGATGGAGATGCCAACCAAGATTCTTTTTGTGTGGTGTTTTATCAAAGTGGGCATCGGCAATGTAGAAATGGGTAAGTAGGTCAGAGTACTGTCCCGTGAACCTTCAAGTGAGGATCCTTACGATCATCAAATTAGCCATGACCCCGCCTGGAAGTCTGCAATCTAAAGTGACAGATACAAGGAAAAGGAAAGAAGGGACCCCCCCCTTCCTAGTCTAGGAAAGATTCCAAGTGCTTGAGGTGCTTGAAGGAAGTGAATCAAACAAAAATCAGGATCTATATATACAGGAAGATACACACCCAGTGATGTCATGCAGGGGGAACGCGGGGGAACTCAGTTCCACTTGTTAAAATTAGGGCTGACTCCGCCCACTTCACTCTCCCTCCTCCCCCCTCCCGATTCCTCTGCAAAGAGCTTTTCTCCTTGGTTGGCCGGCACTCAGAGGGTTAAAGGGAGCGACTCTGGATTCCTAGGGGGGCAACTTGTCAACTTCCCTGGCAATTTTGAATAACTCCACCTCGCCTAGCCACAAAGACCAAGGAAAGGCTTTCGCCGCTGTCTCTCCAGTCCAGAGCGTTTCACTGGTGCTCTGGGTGTGAGGTTTCTTTGGGAGACTGTCCCCATCGCTATTGGAGCTGCAATTGGGGAGGGGGGAATTCTTCGCTTTCTGTTCTGTAGGCGCCAGGCGCTGTACAGAACTGGCTGGCTCCGCCCACTTGTCACTGACGTCGTCGCTGGCTAGGAACTGGCCGCGGGTAGACCTGTGCTCCACCAGCCTCCGGCTTATGATGTCACTTCCGGTGGGCGGGTCCTGACACGTGCCAATCAAAAGTGAGTTCCTGTTCTTAAATCATTTAGATGACACCACTGTACACACCCATCTATTTACTGTAAGTGATCTGCCAGGTTCAGACTGAGGCAAGCACCACCACCACCACCTCTCTCTCTCTCTCTCTCTCTCTCTTCAAAGCTAAAGTATTTCCTGCCAGTTTCTCTCCACTGACCTTGCAGTGCCTCATGAGAACACTTCCCCGGCAATAAATCTGGAAGCAGGGGACAAGGAACCACGTGCCCTCAGGGGCACCCGCTTGCTTGGCTACGACGGGTTTTCCAGGAGGGCGCTGCTGGCGCTATTGTGGACTTTTTTCCTGAACTGCCTTTTCAGTCTGAATGAAAGCACTCTCTGAACGGGAAGGCAAGAGAATCCCTCCTCGAAATCAACCCATGGCTTGACTTGGTTTCATTCCCAGGGCTTCAGGCGTGTTTGATGTGGCAGAGAATTATCCAGGACATGCTTCAGAATGTTATGGGGGGGGGGGGAGAGGCAGCAACAGACCGTACTTCAGTGACCGAGCCCTTGCTTCAAATGCTGGAGGTTCGAGGGTCAGTTCTAGGCAGGGCAAAGCAGGGAGCACCAGGGCTGTGGTGGGCCTTCCCCTCCTTCCCACCCTGCTATTTCCCATTGTGGAAGCCGAACGATGCTGCTGTGGGAAGAGCCTCTGTGCAGGGATCTCTGAAGTGGCTGGTCCAGGACTCCCTGGCAGCTGTGCCCATGCCACAGAGGGAACGCGAGAAGGGGCTCTGGGAGCCATGTCCTGAGTGAGGAGCCTGCACAGGTGAACATGTATTTTCCAGACATGCAAAAGCGGCATGAGAAAAAGCTGCCAACACTCACAGCAGCCACTTTAATGTTTTTTGCCCCTGCCTCACTGTAAATAGGTGAAGCAGTTTTTTGAAGTGCTAGAAAACATGCAAATGCTATTTAAGCAGAGATGACAGCAGAGCAGAAGAAAATTAAATCTGTGCCACGGACAATGACAGCTCACCTAGAACCCCTGCGAGCCTATTCATAGCTTATGGTGACAACGCCCAGTGGAAAACAGTCCGGGGAGGCGGGTGATGCTTTTGCAGTGGCCATAGCACGCTGCCACCCGTGCGGTGTGCCTCACACGCCTTGCAGGCATTTCGTTTGCTACACGAATCCTGACTGCCACTTTGTGAGCTTCCCCTGCTCCTGTTCTTAGAGTGCAATCCTAACCTGGCGTGACACCAGCGCAGCGCTCTGACGCTGCTGTTTCGAATGCGCTGGAAAGCGCGTCTGCGCTGGGGAATTGGTCACTGGACTGGCGCAAGCAGCAATGCAGATGGAGGGGTGCCGCTGCACCTGTCAGCTGCACCAGTTGAACTGCAGCATAGGGCTGGCTGGGGCTTATCTTGGGACAAGGGGAAAACATTCCCTTGCATGTGTTGAGCTACAGCTACCTCCTAATGTGCTTAGGATGACACCCAGCTGCTATTCTGACTGGCTATTCCTGAGCAGTTCAGGATTGGGCTGCCTGTCATTCAGTGGCCACCAGCGGGGATCAGGGGAACTCATGGCCACATGGCGCCAGCAATCTTGCCCTGAGGATGCTAATTTCAGCAGCAAGTGTCTCCTGGCCTTCAGCTGAAGATGCACTTCCTTCTTCTTGGCAAAGGAGCGACCCTAAGCCAAGCAGTGTAGCTCCCTGGTGCCTCACAGCAGTGCCCCAAGGGCTCATTGACAGAGCCCTCACTTTGCCAGCACGGAGATGGAGATCCTGCAAACGAAACACAACAAAACCTGGGAGTATCGACATGCAGAGTGCATATTCTTTGGCGGAGCTGCCGGTCGCCCCCGCGCTGTCCAGGGTCCGTCCCCATCTGCTCCGTTTCCCAGTAACTACTCCCGGCAACTGCATCTGCTCCTCAGGCTGGGAATCTACACAGCCCAAATTAATGTTTATCCAGATGCTTCTGGAAGGCAATTTGTTGTGACTTGTTTTCTTTAGAAGCAGACAACGGAGGCAGGCTCACTGCGTTACACATCCATAGCAGAGATTTAATTTAATTTTTTTTTAAGTCAACCTTGTCTGTAGAGAAGAGCTTTCCCCAAACGATCGGATATTGTCCTTTGGCCAATTAGCCAGAGACGACAGACGCACCAAGCAGTCTCACGAAGACGCTGTTTGCCATGCAGAAAAGAGGCACAATATGTTAATCGGTTTATTAGCGGTGTTCCGTCGCTCCCAGCTGCGATTACCATGACGCCGCAGTCGCATTTTTGAGAAAATGGCCAAAATTAGCCACAGAGCAGATGAACTTCCCCCCTCTCTCCATCAATAAAAGGCCATTAAAAATCCTTTCGGAGTTCCACTGGAGTGTTTACCGCCAGAGATGCGACACACACATGCATGCCGCCACCGCCTACAGTGCATTAGCAGCAGTCCCAGTCAAATGGCATTAAACTCTAAAACAGCACATTTTGCAGCTGGAGAGAAAGAAAGTATGTCTGTGGGTACTTAAGTGGCAATTTAACATGAAAGCAGTGGCGCTGTTCCCTTCCTGGCCTGTGGCAAATTGGACAGGCTCCACATGACTTTGGGTGGTGGGCCAGACCGAGCCGGCAGGGCATAGATCACTCCCCCCCCCCCCAAATTCAGAGTATCATAGTTCCACACCCTCCCCAGTTTGGTTTTCTGAGAAATGTATTTTCCATGTCCTTTAATTTGGCCTCCGTCATCCTTTTGCCACCACATTACACAGATGTGCCATTTGCTTTGACACAGGATCCCTGCACATGACTGCTCCCCCCTGAAGTGTGTGTGTTACACATGCTGGAAAAAGCACCGCCAGTTAACAGCATAGGGGATATAAGTAGGCAGATGGAGGTGGGTTCCCCCATTAGCTGGCCCTGTCTGCTATACGTTGCGGGCTGGATCCCGGGACTGGCCATAGACCAACTGATCTGCCTGACCACTGATCCATCTGCCTCGGGTCTTCTGCTCTTAATGGTGGAGGCTCTGAAAGTTGTTCGGAACCCAGATCCCTAGCACTGCTCACTCAGCCCTACGCCTTGAGATCCTTTTGATAACTGGTAATGCCTAAGACTGAACTGGATTCTGCCTTAATACTGTCTGTATCCTTGGAGGATCTTTCTCAGCCCCCCCCCCCCGATACTGATATCGGCAGATAAGATGGACATACCGCAAGTGCCTCTCTGAAGACTCTGGCAGGCCGCAACCTCCCTCCCCCCGCCAATCCCGTGTCCATCTGAACACCGAGCCCCCCTCGCACCAGCTGGCTTCGTCCAACATGAGAGGGGCTTGGTGCAGGTGCAACGGGACTGTCGCTGCAGGCAGAGCCGGTCCCATCGCTCGAGCGCCAATGCGGGGGTGCCGATTGGCAGCCCTGCATCAGTGCCACATCCGTCGCATCGACACTATGTGTTGTGCTTCCAGGTTTGTTTTCATTGCTGGAGGAAGAGCAACACTTCTGGGGGGGGGGGGCCCTCAAAAAATTGCTCTGAAAAGGAAATAAAATGCCCAAAGTGAGTTGATTGCTGGCCTCCACACCCTGACACCCACCCACTTGCACCACCTGCCAGGCTGTCCTCTTGGACTTAACTAGCTCACATTTGCAAGGAATGACACCAATAAAGCTATGATAAGCATGAACAAATCTTCCCTCTACTTACTTCAAAAGCCAGTGTTAACACTACGCCCGTGAGGAAAGGCAAGTATATGTGCCCTGCCCGCACACCTCTTGTCACTTTTGCAAAGGAGCAAGTAAAGGAGCAAGAGTGCACTGGCAGGTCCTTGCAAGAAGTGGTGTGGCTAAGGGGGCAGAGGACATTGCCCCAAGGACCACGCCTAGAGGTATCAACCTTCACCCCTGATGACAGATCCTGAGGCCTTCTGCGACTCAGAGGTGGTGTGTCGCCTCCCCAGGCCTCAGACCACCTTCCAGCTGCCCCAAGGAGGTGTTCTGGGCATCTGGCCCCCATGGAATATTAACACCAGGGAGGTGTCGGAGATTTTTGTGCCCCCAGATCCCTTAGCTACGGCACTGCCTGCAAGGAATCTCCTTGAAGTGCTTCATTCCTTATGGGGAGATTCCCCTCGCCTGGCAACAGCATCAGCTCAAACAAGTAAATCTTTCCTATATGCACACAAAGTCTTTTTAATTACAGAAGCTCGAGGGGGAAAAGAATTAAAGCTGAGATCTAAATGCCACTGGATTTTGATCCAGGGTGCTTTGTTCCTCCCCCCCCCCCCCCGCTCACCTGCCTGCCCAGGGCCCATGTCTCATTGTAATTAAAAGCAATTAACATAAATTGAAAGCTGAGTTTTTAAAGCTCTTAGGATGGGCAGTAAGAGCTCAGTAAATTCTTGGCAAATATTAATTGAGTCGTTTGCCATTAAAAAAGCATCCTTGCCCAATGCTCACTTCCTCACATGCTGTCCCCCTTAGGCTGCTATCTCAGCTTCATCCCCAGACACCAAATGGCTCTGTCTGGGGACAGCCTCTTTTCCCATTGTTCTTTAAACTTTAGGTCTTTGGCTGCTGGAGCTTTCCGGTTCCCCTGATCCGAGTGACTGCTGGCGAACCAGAGCAGACAGCCGCACATCCAACATCCATCCATCTCCACCAAGTAAATGATGAAAGGTAAAGGTAAAGGTTTCCCCACGACGGAATGGTCTAGTCGTGACCGACTGTCACGTGCTCATCTCCATTTCAAAGCCTGTAGAGCCGGCGTTTGTCCAAGGACAAGCTTCCGTGGTCATGTGGCCAGCATGACTCTATGCCGTAGTGCACAGAACGCCGTTACCTTCCCACCAAAGTGGTCCCTATTTATCTACTTGCATTTAGGTGCTTTTGAACTTTTGCAAGGGAGTGGCAACAGGATGCAACAGGATCTTGTTGTTTCATGCCTCCCTGGGGCACCTGGTGGGCCTCTGTGAGATACAGGAAGCTGGACTAGATGGGCCTTTGGCCTGATCCAGCAGGGCTCTTCTTATGTTCTTATGTTCTTATGAACTGCTAGGTTGGCAGGAGCTGGGACAAGCAACGGGAGCTCACTCCGTCGCGCAGTCTTGAACTCCCAACCTTGCGGTCCGAAAGCCCAGCAACAGCGGATTAACTCGCTGCGACACACGGCTAAAGATTTAATTTGCAGATTGTGATGGAAGGAAAGTGAGGCACAGCCCTTTGATCCAGTCATGAGTTGATGACTGCCCTTCAGCCTCCCAACATCCCACTGAGCCAGGCCATTGTCAGGAGATAAACGAGAGCCCCTGTCCCAGGGACTGAGTGCATAAACTCCCTCCCTCCCTCCCTCCCTCCCTCTGTAGCTGCTTCCACTCCAGCTCAGTGGTGTTCATCAAGGGCTCCGACCGAAACACCTGTACTGGGGTTTTCCCCTTCCTCAGACTCTCTGTGGTGGGGCTGATGCATCAGCATCCCACCACAGTACCCACTGATTAACACAAATGCTTGTGCATGGAAGTAGTAAAAGCACTCACAAGGATCAAGTGCTGAACACAGACAGGGCTGCCAGTTTTTTCCCCATTCACAGGGTGAGCTGCCTGACTCATTGGCTCTCTCCGAAGGCTGCCTTTGTCTCAGGCATTCAGCAGGATGTCTTCCCTGCCCCGGGTAACTTTCAAATATCCACTTTGCCCTTCAGCTCTGTAAGTGTCATGCGCCAGGCCTCCTCGGTGTGCAGTGCCAGAGCACTGGCTGCACCGCATTCTTGCCATGGGGGCTGCCTCTCAAGAGAGCTCCTGTGCATGGTAAATGTGGCAAGAGAGTGGTGCTTTGTAACAGGGCGGTTAGCAGCAATGGACAAGCAGTGAGCTGCCTCTGGAAGCCAATGCGACTGTGTCCCAAGGAGTCTGGAAATGCCAGCTTCCCAAGCGTGCAGTCTGGCCGCTGGAGGCCAAGCGTGGCACAAGTAGGGGATGGCTTTCACTTGCAAGGTGAAACAGAAAACTGCCTATGCGCCAATGCAAAGAAGCGTCTCCAACAGGCAACAGGATTGGGACCATCGGTGGCCCTTAAAAAAGAGTAGCTGCCGGAAGCACAAGATGAAGTTACGAGGCTTAGAATGGGGAGGTCCTCATTTTGCTGCTGTCGTGCATGGAATGCAATTCGCAGTTAAATCTACTGGGAATCATGCGAAGGGTGGCATGATCGAGACTTGCACTGCAAACCTAACCTAGAGCTCCACTGTAGGAACTGCACTGCAAATTCCCAAACTGTGGCTCTGTGGCCCATCATGACCTCTGTGTGTGTATGACCTCTGTGTGTGTATGTGTGTGTGTGTGGTGGCTCACAAAACAGACAACGCAGATTAGGCTATGTGCATCAAGAGTTAAAACCTGCTATTTGGGGGAGGGGGTTCACTGCTGCCCAATCACTATTACAGCCTCAGAGGCTTGTGGCTAGTAAAGTGAAACAGTGTTTTTTTTGTTTTTGTTTTTTTAACTAAAATGCTAAAAAGGTTGGGCACCATTCATTGTTATATGCTGTGAAGTATTCTGCATCTCTTAAGATGTTAAAGTAATACAATGGCCATGCTGGAACATTGCACATGATGCTCTCTGTTAGTTCCATTTCTTGAGCAGTGGTGGGGGGGCAGAGGGTGGAAAACAACAGGGAGGGGAGAAAACTAATTAGTTGATGTTGGCAGAGCTTTTTGTACATTCCAAGTGCCATTAAGTTCCAAGTGTTATTAAATCTCCAGCTCCGCCATTTGCGTGCCTCGCTTTTGTATCGTCCGCACATCTGCTTCTCCTTTTAACCCCTCGCTCTATCCCACCCACCCAACAGTTTCCCCACAAAGGGAAGGGCATCACAACTGATGATTTAAAAGCTCATCAAGCAGAGCTGCTGTTTTCCTGTGCTCAGAACAAATTTAATGCCATGCGGAACATTGCTTTGCTCTATTGTCTGATAAATACCAACACCAACAATGCCACATGCTGCTTGATCTGTGATGCCCCAAGATAGCCCTGGGATATGGGACAAGAGATCCCACATGGGGCACGTTAATTGACATTGCGTTAACAGCAGAAGACTCCCCCACCCCTCCATCAAGGTACATACATGGGGCAAAGCAGCATTTGCGATGCAGGAACAATGTGGTCCATGTTTGGCAGGGCATCCTTGATCTTGCTGTCACAGAGGCTGTGTATTTAGTTCCCCTATCTATCTATATATATAAATGGACGTGGGTCTGTATGTCTGTATGTTCTGAATAGGCTTCCCCACGCCTTGACCGAGTGCCACAAAACTTGGCACACACGTACCTTGCAGCCTGGCAAAGAACACTGTGGGGGTCAGACCCCCCTACAGCCCCCCCCGTTTTTTGGGGAGGGGGCCAGATCGTCAGGCACCAAGGGGATTGCATTGGGCTACAGGTCTGCTGCCACCCTGTGGTCACAGACGATTCTGCAGGTTATGTGATTCACAGGGACTAACCCAAAGCGAAACCGAAAGTACTTTGCACTGCCTGCGTGGCAAAGAGTTGCAAATGATCCAGAGAGTTCCAGCACCCAGTCGGATCTGAGAGGGATCTATTTCCAGGGGGCTAATTCACACGCACAAAAGGAATATAGTCAGAGTCAGGCCTGCCGCTTCCAAGATGGTGGCTGCCAGCTTTCTGCGACCCACCTGACATCAGGTTGCAACTCACCAAGTGGGTCTCAACCCACAGTCTGAGAAACAGTGATGCAGAGCATGCACTGAAAACCAGCTGCTACAGACATCTCTTGAGCCAAACTAGAGCTGATGAAAAGGAACTAGGATTGGATCCATCTATATCTGATTTGTTGTTAAAATCAACTCAGGCAGGTTGCCACTGGATTGCAACGCAGTGCTACTCCCCAGCATAAATACCTCCTCAAGCCTCAATCAGCTACCGAGGGGCTGGAGAAACATGCATCCTATTTTGCTTGTCTTCCTCCACTGCACCTAGGTGCCCAAGAGCGCTGGGCCACCAACAGCAACCGTCGGAGAGTCAGAAAGTCTGACCAAGAGTCAGAATCGACGACTCAGAACTGAAACCGTAATTCAGGACTCTGGAATCTAGACAGGCGTCAAGAATCAGGGTGCAAAAAAAGAGAGGACAAACTTTCCAGCCCCAGGGTAAGGGCAATGCAGCTCTGAGATAAGGGAACAAACATTCCCTTGCCTTGAGGAGGCCTCTGTGGCTGCCCCCCCCCCGAGTCCCAGCGGCAGGATGCAGCACATGCCCCACTGGCACAGCTATGCCGGTGCTGGAAAGCTGGTTAGGGTGGCACCCTCAGAGTCAAGGGTCAGAACCAAGAATTCAAGTCAGGCTTAAAGACAAAGGGACCAGGTTGCTCAGGCAGATCTAGCCCATGATTTCTCAAACTGTGGGTCAGGACCTATTTGGTGGGTCGTGACCTGATTTCTGGTGGGTCCCTCAGAACCTCCAATGAAAATATGGGTAATGGAAAGATCAGATGGGGGGGGCATGTTTAGCCTGGATCACATAACTAAGCCCCTCAATCCTTGAGGCTATTCATTAGAGCTGGTTCATTATGAAAGAAAAAAATGGATTGAAAGCTGTTTCTTTTTTTGCAAATAAATAAAAATATTACTGGTAAATAACATATTTCTTTCTAGATCCCCCCTTTTAGAGTCTTGTAAAGCTGAGTGGATCCCGATAGATCCCAATAGAGTCATTTTAAAACCTCTTTGTGCTAAAAGGTTTGAGAGCCACGGATCTGGCCCAAACAAGAAGCCTTTTCCAGCCCCTCCTGTCCAGAGGGATGGAGTTGCCCATCTGGAAAGGCAGGGCAGGTCCGGAGCCAGTTACGAGACACCTTTTATTCGGGCCAGTTGCAGACCCAGCCAATGGGCCGCCCAGGGACAGAGAAGGAGGAGCGCCACCCCCTCCACCGGTTTCCTGCTCTTGTGTGCCACCCTGCCACCCCCCATGCCATGACAGGCTCCATTCTGGAGCCGTACGGAAGCAAGGGGGGGCAGGTGGTCTTCGGGAGACCTTGTCGCCACCTCCTCCCACTCCACCAGCGCTCCCCCTGGGGCATTTGCCCCCACCCCCTCAATGACAGAACGGCGACTGGTTTGCGTGATGGTCCCAGGCTGCAGTGCTGAAGTCCAAAGTGCTCTGTGCTTCAGCCAGGCAGCTCCTGGCAAACTGCAGTAGTTCAGTTGGGGAAATGACAGGAGAGCAAAGGGTTGAAACTCCTTCCTAGGCACTAATGCCCCGGATCCAGACACAGAACCCCAACAGAGCTGCTTTCAGCCAGGAAAAACAAAACTGATGCTGATCTTTTCTTTTTTTTTTTTTTAATCACAATTTCCCATGTCACATCTAACTTGGTCCTCCTTAAGGTTATCAGGAACCCTTTCTAAAAATGCAAGGCGAGCTGGACAACTGAATTAGTTGCACAGGCGGAATGTGCTGAGCTGCTTCCCCATTACGCGCACAGAATAAAGTTAAGTTCATTAGCACGGGACCTGTGACGATCTCAGTACTGCACTCAACAGTGTGCCACCCCTCTCTCCCTCCTTCCTGAACACCTGACACTCTCCCTTTCCTCGGAAATTTGAGACAACCAGGGTCCCTGCAGAACTACGTAGCAGGTTCTCCCCTGATAAATGCTGCCTGCCAAAGACAAAGCTCTGGGGGTCTGGGGAGAGGCAGTTTGTGTGGTTCCCCCTGGGAAGCAGCCTGCTTTGCCGCGTTCCCCTCTGCAGAATGTGCCTCACGGCCTCTGTCACAGTGACTGTTTTCAAAGCAAAGAGGTCTGGTTGCGAATACCAAAGAGAGGACAAATATGGATGGAGGAGGAGCATTGTGTTGGGGGGGGGGAGTGCAGTCCCGAATGCACAGAGCAAGGTGTCCGAGACAACCTCTTGCACAGAAGGCCTCAAAATAGCCTCTCCAGTCGCACATCACTGCCAATATGGACTGTGTTAATGGAGCTACTGTGGATACCCCAAATGCTCATTCCAGCTAATGCAGGTTTCACAAATATCTTCATCAGCCTTCATTCATTCACACACACACACACACACACAAAGGTACAGCAAACAAAAACCTGTGACTCCAATTAAGCAAATTGTAAATGCAAAGCCCAACTGCTGTTCAGATCTGCACTGCAAGTTGTAGAGAACTGTCTATGCTTTTGAAGAGGGCTGGTTTGGACACAACCAGTGACGTCATAGAGGAGGAACGCGCCGGAATGGCCGTTCCTGAACCTAATCTGGGCTAGCTCCGCCCACCCATCGCCATTTGTTGCCGGCTCCATGATGGACGCGGTGCTGCAAGGCGCACTTGGCCTCGGGGGGGTGCCTGCTCACCGGGGGGGGACAGGCCGGGGGCCTGAGCGAGCGGCGGAGGGGTGTGTCCACCGAGGGCAGCCCACGCGGCGGGCGGGAAGGCCAAAAGGAGCCAAAAGGATGGGCTGCCAATCAAACGTGAGTCCCGGTCATGGTTCCTGTTCTTCCATCGTTTAGATTCCACCACTGGACACAACCCACAATACGTATTTTGGATCCGCGCT
Organism: Lerista edwardsae; assembly: GCA_029204185.1. Classification (NCBI taxonomy): domain Eukaryota; kingdom Metazoa; phylum Chordata; class Lepidosauria; order Squamata; family Scincidae; genus Lerista; species Lerista edwardsae. The sequence continues at coordinate 605,263 of JAJKFI010000217.1, read as the reverse complement.
GCAAACACAGCATAGCTATTCTGCTTAATAACTGCCTGGGACAGTGGAAATATCCACGGGAATAAAGGGGCAGGTCTTGCTTATTCCTAAAACAAGACAAGAACAGTTTCTAGGTAAGCCAAATTGAAGAGAAGGGATCCTATATAGTTACTAAACACCGATACACAAATTTGGATCCCCAGAATACAAAACATTACACCAGATATCCAATGCAGTGCAGATGCACAGAATATGTTTGTTGTGTTACTTGTGTTTGTTGTGTAGTTGTGTTTCTGCAATGGTCTCCTCTAACACAACACTCAGAATCAGATTAAGGGCGCAATCCTAAACAGAGTTAGGCCAGCATAAGCTAAGCCAGCAAAGTTTGGCCAGCACAAGGGCCACTGTAAAATATGTTTGGACCACTCTCGGAGTCAGAGAGGCCAGCATCCAGACCTGAGCCATCCTTCCTGACTCCGAGAATAGTCTAAACATGGTGGCCGTTGTGCTGGCCAAAGTTTGCTGACTTAGCTTATGCCGGCCTAACTCCAGTTTAGGATTGCGCTCTTAGTGGGGGAAGTAGGCATGTCTTGAATTTAACAAAAAATTGATTAATGACTTTTAAGCAAGAAAACACTTCCATACTTTTCAGTTGAACACCGAGGGCCAGAAACCTAGCTTCTAAGGAGAAAAAACCAAAGCAAAAAAACATGAAGTCTGGGAATCTCAGCATTCTGCAAATCTAGTTTCTGTTTAGATGCCAAGGGTTGTTGCTGTAAGCTATAGCATGAAGTTTGCTAGGGTGTGTGTCTGTGTGTGTGTGTGTGTAGTTACGCCAGCACAGTTAGGCCAGCACAGTTTGACTGGCCCAAGGGATACCGCAAAGCACATTTGGACCATCTCAGAGAGAGAGGCCAGCACACAGATGTGCACCATCCTCCCTGACTCCGAAAGTGGTCCAAACAGGCTTTAAGGTGGCTCTTGTGGCCAGCCTGACTCCAGGTTAGGATTGTTCTCTCTCTCTCTCTCTCTCTCTCTCTCTCTCTCTCTCTCTCTCTCTCTCTCTCTGTGTGTGTGTGTGTTTTCTTTCAGTTTCTATTGCAAAACCATTCCACACACTAACATCCACCTTTCCTGGGCATTGTTTTCCCCTCCCTTCTCTTTGAAAAAGGCTGACACTAGGAAAAAAAAATAGAATCTTATAATGAGAAAACTAACAGGGGCTTTAGTCACATTATTATAATTGATGCAAGTAATTACATTTTTTTAAGGAATTCTTAATATGCAAGGGATCCCTGCCAAAAAAGAGCTAATTTGAATCTTTTCATTACGTAGAAGACAATCAGCAAAATGTTCAGTTTAAAAATTCCGCAAGAAGGAAGAGAGAAATTGATCCAGGCAATTTTTTTCTCCTGTTATTGGCTGGATTTAGCAGCTAGCACATAGAAAGGCTCATGTGGAACTGGACCTTCTCACATGCAAGGGTATCTAACCACTGGAAGACGCCGTTGTCCGTGTCATGGGTGAACATGTGAACTCCCTGGAAATGGCACTGTGCTTGAGGTGAAGCCAGTTTTATGTCATGTCTGCGGCCAAATGAGGGAGACGTGCATGTGACAGGAGCCTGTCTTTTCTTATACATATTTTTCACATCTATCTACATTAGTAGTTTTCAATTTTTTCCATCTCATGGCAAGCTGAGAAGACACTAAAATTGTCAAGTCACATCATTAGTTTTGTTACAATTGACAAGGTGCACTACACTGCTGGTGGGAGGCTCATATCCCTCAACGACCCTACGAATAAATGACCCTCCACCAAACTTCTGTGGCACACCTACACACCGTTTGTGGCACACCAGTGTGCCCCAGCACACTGGTTGAAATAACTGATCTAGATCCACGAATTATGGGCACTGCCCCTTGACAGACAGACAGACAGACAAGCCTTTATTGTGGTCACAGAACAGCCCCAAAATGAAATAATGCAATAATAGCATAGGAAATATGGCTGCCCCTTGTTGTATAGTCCAACCTTCCTCTTCTGTGAACTTAGGAGAAACTGTGCTGCAGGCCCATGTCTCGGGCAGTTGCATATAAACCTCTCATATTACCAATACATATGTGAAGCTTGAATTCAACCGTCCAACTCCAAGAACACAGATCTGTTCTCCTCGCCTCTCTGCACCTGGGTTTTGTTTTTCCTCCTTTTGGATGGGGCTGTACTTTGCAGATGCATTGCACTGAGAACATCCTAGGCAGAGCTCCAGGTTCTCCAACTTCTAGGACCGTGGAAAGCCACTGACATTAGCACAGACAATCCCAAGCTCAAGAGGCCAATGACTCTATATTTATTTATGCCCTTCCCATCAAACGAAGTTGTGGCCTTAGGGTACCCCCCATCTTTATGACAGCATTCAATGTTTTCTTCTCACGGCACACTGACCTCTACGGCTCTCTCTATGGTCTTCGCCTTTTGTTACTTCACTTCTGGCTTCCATGAGACTCTTTCAGGTTCTGCAGCTCTGTTTCTAGAGCAACTGTCACTAGTAGCTAATTCTCCATTCTTCCTCCACCAACAATTTGTGCTACTTTCAGCTAAATTTTAGCTATTTTCAACTGATGTGCTCCAAACTCCTGCAGTACTCCTGCAGACCTTTCGCGGCATGCACCCCAGCTGAAAATGGCTGCTCTACGGTCAGCTCCTTCAGCATGTGCACGCATTCAGCGAGATCAATCTGGGAGTGGCTCCACAAAGGAACCAAGAACCTCCTCCTCTGCTGCTGCATCAGTGTTGGGTGAGTCAGGGCCAAAAGTAATCCCATAAATCTGAAAGCTAACCTGGAGAAGTGATGGCTGGGAAGGGCAATTCAGGTTGGCTGTTGGGGAAGGCCACTCCCCAACTGGACTTCCAGACACTGGATGAGCAGCATTGAACTCCCATGCACTAGAATGGCCATTTGCATTCCAATGGGTTACATCAGTGTGCTAGCTATTACTATTCAAAAGAGCTCCTGAAGCGCATGACAATGTCGCCATTTCCCACTTGATGCAGCCACATACAACTGAGAGAGAGAAGGGAATAAAGCCTAAAAGCAAAACACCAGTGTTCTTGGCTGAACTTCCAGCAGACTCCATTGATTCTATGATGCTTCACTTGGCTGTTCTCCATTTGCATTTGTCTTTGCAAATAGCCGGCAGACTGACGAAATGTTAAACGGGCAGTCGTTTAAACTCCACAGAAAAACTAACAGTCATTTATCAATTGTGAACCCCAGCAGCTTTCCTTGGGAACATCCTATGGTTAGCTGGGGAAGATGAGCACATGGATGCGCTCACACCGATTCAAACAACAGGAATTAGTCTTAGAGCCAAGATGCTCAACTCAAAGTCTGCCTTGCTCCTTGGAGAGGGGGAATAAAGCATCCATTTCCCACTGGGCATCCTTGGACGAGAACAGACTACCCGTTTCTACTGGGGGGAAATAAAAGGTACTGGTGGGGTCTGGAACTACCCGCTGCCAGTTTTCCCACCCCCAAATTTAGGCCCTGTGCTGTGTCAGTTTCCTCTAAAGGTGGCAGAAGCCACAGGGGGGCTTTTCTTGTAAGGCAGCGATGCCCAAACTGGTGCGTTGCAACATACAACCCAGAGGGAAATGATTGCTATACCCTGAAGGGGGCAGCCACACCGCCTTCAAGAAGAAAAGGGCTTTTTTTACATCCCTGGGGGGTGCTCCAGCCTCTGGAGGGTGTAGGGGGCTGCAGTCCCCTTGGCGGGCCTCCCCACACCACAGTACACTTCCCAGGAGCAACTGCTACCCACTTCCGGTTTTGCCCGCGATAGGTTCAGGGAGCCGTTCTGCAGCACAAGGGAGACCACAGAGTGGGCTCTGGAACCCCCCCCCCATGCCCTTTGATGGGCCAGGGTTACCCCGCAGATACATAGAAGCTCCTTTTCTTCTCAGTGGTGCCATAATCAAGTGCCATCACAACCTCCACCCCACCCTGCAAATACTTACAGTGGTCCCTACTTGCAGGTAACATTTGAGAGTTGCTGTCATAGGGGAGACAGCCCACATGTTGTGTGTTGCTAAAATGCACTTTCCAGCAAGACCAGAGTGGGGACGACCTTCTTGGGGAGACAATCATTCCTCACACTCCACTACTGAAGACCACGTGCACATATCCTCCAGACCCCTCAACTAGGCTCTGCCAACTTAGAAGCAGCCAGCTCTGAGGGAGAGTCAGATTTCCATTCTTTCCTCCCAGAGAAGAGCCCATCAGAGCTCTCGCCCAGGCAGAAACACAGCATCAGCTTCCTCCCGGGGATTCCTGAAGTGTCTGCCAGCAAGTACTCTGGAATTCTTCCGAAGGGAGAACCTGGACCTGATGTAACAATATTGTGTGGTGTGATAATATTGTTGTCTGTGCCCTGGGTGCTGCTGCCCCTAGTGGAATGTTTTCCACCAGCGTTTGGCACTGAACGGAAGTCTCTGCTGGAGAAGTCAGGAACACCACTCTGTAAGGACACACTTTGGGATGCTGAAGGATGAAGCCAACCCCTGTTGCAGGCTCCAGGCTCAACGTTCATTTCTATTTGCAGGCTATCCTCCCCTGACCTGCAGTGATGCCTTTGAACATTGGCTGCATTCTCCTGGGCCTGACGTTTGCCAGCAGTTCTTTTCAAAATGCTAGCACTCCTTCACCAGCTGCCAGTGCTCTCTGGGGGAAGGAGAATTCAACACGTGGGCACTCGCAGCCTGACAGAAGAGGCCACACATGGACAAAAGCTCTCCAGATCAAAGCCCAGGGGTGCGGCAGTTTCCCAGCAAAGCTTGGAGTTTGATGAGATCTTAGTGTTGCGCATCACAACTGAGTAAGTGGAGTAGCCTCGCATTAAAGGGATGGCATTAAATAGCAGTGCTCTACACACTGGAGTGCAAGTCACAGGAACACACACACATACACACACACCATACTGACGCTCTGTGGTTCTTCTGCAAATGTGCACAAATGTATGAAGTGTTCTGCACCTTTTGAACTTTCCAGCAAACCTGTAATCATAATGAATACTATGATTCACTATATCTATCTATCCCTTCTCTCTCTCTATAAAACAGGATGTGTGTGTGTGTGTGTGTGTGTGTGTGTGTGTGTGTGTGTGTGTGT
>JAJKFI010000217.1:567544-600107 GCA_029204185.1 Lerista edwardsae | reverse complement strand
TGTGTGTGTGTGTGTGTGTGTGTGTGTGTGTGTGTGTGTGTGTGTGTGCGCGCCACATAGGCTCCGCAACGCCTGTATCGATCAACACCAAACTCGGCACGCAGACACCTTGCGGCCTGGCGACAAACACTGTGGGGGTCAGGCCCCCCTCGGGCCCCGCAGGGGGCGCGAGGGGGGCCTGAACGTATGTATGTGTGTGTGTGTGTGTGTATACTTCAGCTGATATGTGGTGTCCTGAGGCTATCTATTACGATGCCATTGCTGATGTCACTCTGATTATGACATGTAGAGTACAACCTTTCCAGCACCTGAAGTCTTTACAGTGTTGAACAGCTGCTGAACAGAAGTCCTGCGGAACAGATCTGGGATGCTGGGATCTGGGAGAGGGATGTTGGGATCTGGGTGACGCTCCCCAGGCCCTTGGAGTCCAGGTTCGGGGCCCCCTCAATGTGGGGGGCGAGAAAAGGTGCGAAATAAAACGTCCGCCACGCCCCGCTAGAACGCCTGGAACGACTGGCTGAGCTGATTGGTACAATTCATTCCTTTTCGTGTGTAATAGAATCTTGGGATAAATAACTATCCAGGCAATGCCGGGTACCAAAACGCTAGTCTATATATTTAAGAAGAGCATATGTGTGTGTGTGTGTTCCGCATAGGTTCCGCAATGCCTGGACCGATCGACACCAAACGTGGCACGCAGACGCCTTGCGGCCTGGCTACAAACGCTGTGGGGGTCAGGCCCCCCTCGCACCCCCGCAGGTGGGGGTACGGGGGTTTCCCACATGAAAGTGATCACCTAAGTGGGGTGTGTGTGCAGTGTCAGCTAAGGTATGACATGGTATGACAAAACAATGGATGACAACACAATGCTTGCTGGCCAGGAGGAGTTAGCTGTCCTAGGGTGTATCTAAGTATACACCTAGCTGTCCTATGGGTGCATCACACCATCCTGAAATAAAACCACAGCACCACCACAGAATGGTGACGCTCCCCGCGCCGTTGGAGTCCAGGTTCGGGGCCCCCTCAATGTGGGGGGCGAGAAAGGGTGCAAAACAAAACAGACACCTTGCGGCCTGGTGACAAACACTGCGGGGGTCCGCCATGCCCCGCTGGACCGCCTGGAACGATTGGCTGAGCTGATTGCTAATTTGGTAATTTCGTGTGTAATAGAATCTTGGGAGAAATAACTATCCGGGCAACGCCGGGTACCAAAACGCTAGTCATGAATACAGTATGATCCATGCAGCCATGCATCCTCTAGCAAGGGGGCTGGAGCCCCACTCTCTCCTGTCAAGTTCTTCCTGCTCTTTGAGAACCGGGGGTCCTCTTGGGCTCAAAGTTGCTGTATGGGCCACCACTAGGGATGTTATTACCGGATCCTGTCCACACAACTACCCTCTTCCTACTGACCAATCTGCATAGTCAAGAAAGAACAACCAGGCTAGAAAAAAGGCAACTTTGGGGATGGGGGGGCAAGACATATAAAATTATGCAAGGGATGGATAGTGGGATTTTCCCCCCACTCACACAACACCAGAACCAGGGGACATCCTTAAAATCGAGTGGGGGCAATTAGAACAGACAATAGAAAATACAGTCTCCGCATCCTTGGAGGTTCTTTTCCTGGAACCCCAGCTGATGCCAAAAACAATGTTAAATAAATAAAAACTGTTGTTGTTAATAATAATGATGATGATGATAATTAAAAAAAACACACGTGTCATGAGGGGCAAAATGTCTCCGAGGATTAGATTTCAAGTTGCTTGCGATAAACGACCCCCTTTGCAGAATGGAATGCAGATGTGTCTAGTCAAATGGTTCCCAAACTCTGGGGTGGGGCCCACCAGTAGGTCACGAGCCAAGTTCAGGTAGGTGGCAAAACACCTAGAGCAGCCAAATTGGACATCTAGGAAGATGGGATGCTGGACAGGGGGAGGGCTGTGTGGTTGTTTTGCTTGTGTCAAGGTTGCAAATAGGCTTTTTTTTCTTCCTGATTCACTTTGCTACTGGAAAATGGCTGAGAAATCATGCAAGTCATTGTTGCATTCTCAGGAAAGCAGCAGGCTCTGGTCTCACAATGACGGCACTTCCGGCCATGGCATCACTTCTGGATACAGGGCTCTTCTTAGGTTCTTCTGTTATGTTCATGTACTGCTCACCGACAACCATTGTTTTATCTCCTGCCTATTCCCATTAAGCTCTTCCTTACCCCTCTGCCTCTCCTGAGTTTCCCCTTCTCAATTTTCACATAAGCAGCATTATGAAAATTGTTTCACTGAGGTGCTAAAAAGGTAAAGGTTTCCCTACGGCCAAATGGTCTAGTCGTAGGGGGCAGTGCTCATCTCTGTTTCAAAGCCTGTAGAGCCGGCGTTTTGTCTGAGGACGCTTGTTCCGTGGTCATGTGGCCGGCATGACTCTACACCGTAGCGCACGGAACGCTGTTCCCTTCCCACCGAAGTGGTCCCTGTTTATCTCCTTGCATTTAGGTGCTTTGGAACTGCTAGGTTGGCAGGAGCTGGGACAAGCAACGGGAGCTCACTCCGTCGCGCAGTCTTGAACTCCCAACCTTCCGGCCGGAAAGCCCAGCAATAGTGGTTTAACCCACGATGCTACCACGTCACTGAGGTGCTAGATACACTCTAATGGTGTATTAGAGAACATGTGAAAACTTCAACCATGCGGGTGCACCTGATTGTGTGGATATCCTCCTCCTAATCTCTCTCTCTCTCTCTCTCTCTCACTCACTCACACACACACACACACACACACACCACTACTGTAAACTGCATATTGCTAGTCCTAGGTATAAAAACCAGCCATCTTGCTCGTCCTGCAGACCATCCATTCAAAAATATTGCAGTCTCTCCGCCCTTTTTGGAAAGATCACCATCTGCCACATCTACAAAGAAAAGCAAACACATGGCTTCATGGCAGAGTTCAGCCCCTCACCTTGGCCTCCACATGAAGTCCATTTGTGCTTGCTGCCTAGCACATTAATTCTCGCCGTCTTTGACTCGGCGGTGCTGCAGGCTCACACGACCTGTGTCAAGGACATGGGAATGGGGGGGGGTGGCATTTCTCCAGGTTCCATTCCATATGATGAGCTGCAGATGAGCTGCACCACACATTCTGCCCCGCTTCCTTTTGGCTGTGTGTAGATAATTTCTCCTGTACAGTTCATTCAAGTGTGTGATCGGCTGTGCATCCATCCTATTCTGTAGGTGATACAACAGCAGCAACAGAACCTGCATCTGGAAGAAATGGCTCCCCATTACCTGAACAAACATGAATCGCGGGTTATGTACTCCTCCTTTGCTGTCCTCTTTTATGCATGAAAGGAAGAGAGTAGATGTATTTATTTCCACTTTGAAATAAGGGCACAATTCTAACCTGGAGTTAGGTTGGCACAGTTAGGCCAGCAAAGTTTGGCTGGCACAAGGGACACAGTCAAGTGTGTTTGGACCACTCTTGGAGTCAGTGAGGCCAGAACACAGACGTGCACCATCCTCCCGGACTCTGAGAGGTGTCTTTATGGTGTCTTTACACACTTTACGGTGTCCCTTGAGCCAGCCAAACTGCTGGCCTAACTCCAGGTCAGGATTGCGCTCTAAGTCAGTTTTGTGGTGCATCCAGTCTCAAGAAACTGTGGTTTACTCCAAACCACGGTCAGGGAACAAACCAGGATCTTGAACCACAGGGATGACCCTTGCGAGTTTTGGGAGTAAACCACAGCTCTCAAGTTCAAGTGTAATGCAGAGCTCTGTATTACGCCAACGCGAAAGGAATACTGTTTCTCTCAAATGCAGTGAACAAGCCTGCAGCTCACCAAGGGCCTGTCATGGCTGTGACCCCGGAGGCAGCCCCCTCCCAAGGAGAGGGTGGTGAAGGGGTCAGGGTTCAATATGGAGATAGGACAGACAGGCCGTCACGGAGAGACCGAAGTGGAACATGACGGGTTTGGTTACAGTGGAAAGGTAAGAGGAGGCCAGGCTTCTGACAGCAGAGTTGGCTCCAGGACTGGCACTGGGAAGGGCACTGATGCCCGGTCCAGTCCTCCACGACAGGGCACCTATTCTGTAGCTCCGCCCAGCGATGATGTTGGGCAAAGGGGTTTATCTCCTTGTAGAATGCTGATGCAGGGACGTCTGTCCCATCGGTCCCAATGGAGATTTTCTGGGAGGAGTTCTGGGGGCAGTGGGTCGGCCAATCGTACTGCTTCCTCCGAGTGAGGTATCTCGTGCCCCAGGCTGCGTTCCAGGGTAGCTGCTGCAGTCCCCAATGTCTCACCCAGGACCAACCCCAGTCGCAAACAAGGGAAGGGATGAAGTCACCCAGATGGATGCTTGCAGGGCTCGCCCAGGGTTGTAGCTTGCCCTGCTTCCTGCAGGCTTCTCCATCCGGGTCCTTGAAGGCAGTGCCCGTCTGGGCTGCCTCCTCCCCACTGACAGGGCCAGCTCTTATGTTGCAGGAACAGCCATCATTGACCACAGGGGCCACAGGGCCAGCTGCTCCTTGCAGTGTTGGTCAGGCTCTGGTCTAGGACACCTGGTCTCCAGTGTCTGGCCCCCCACAGGCCCAATCCAACTTTCCAGCACCAAGGTGGGGGCGGGGAAGACGGCAAAACGGAGCGTTACGCAACCGGTGGGCTGCCGCTCACCCGTTCCACCTGCCTAGCATACCGGTAGCATGACGCTGCTGCCTGTATCTCTCTGCACCAGCAGGTGCCCTGTTCGAGGGACCCTCATGGATAGGGCTACCTGTACTGGAATCACACTACTCTCATACAACTCTTTGGGGCAGCTGCGTTTAGAATCCAGTTCTCTCCAGCTGAGATGGCCCCTCCCTCCCCTAAGGACAAATGTGGAATCAATTTTGCCCTGCAGAGGAGGGAGAGAGAGAAACATTAAAAATACAGCATTAGAAAATCTGCCTTTTAAAAAGGGTTTCTTTTATTTCCCGTTGCTTGTGCTTAATGTCTCATTGCATTTTTAAGAACAATTTGTGGTTACTGTCTGAACAATTTTATATTGACCATGTGAAGTTTGCCTGAGAAATGATGCGTAAGTACCTTAAGTGCTCTGTGCCATGTGCCAAACTCCCCTTTACAAAGGGTATCACTGAGTGAGAAAGGAAAAGGTAAAAGGACTGAGCTGCCTCTGCTTGGAGCCTTCCACTGTGAGTGAGGAGAAAACGCTGCACTCCCCCAGAATGTGCTCTTTTTCAGAAGACACACCATTGCCAGTGCCAGTGCAAAACCAGCAAACTCCCCAAGAATGGCTGAAGAAATTCCCCCATGCCAGTGGCATCTCTACAGGGCGGGCAGAGCTCTAAGTTTTGCAAGAAGCCTTACTTTGCAGTGGAAATCACTCCTTTCCTGCACCGTTTTAGCCAATCCTCACAGGGAAAAGCAACACCTTGGCATTGCTTACTGGCTACAGCAGCAAGGGAGAGGAGGGACTTACATGGCAGGATAAGGCTCCTTGCGACACTTAGAGCTCTGCCCTCCCTGCAGATGCCACTGCCCCATGCAGCGAGTGGCGAGGAAGAGAGCCTGTGCACAGGGTGCACAAGTGGAAGGAACTGCTCAAGGACGAAGGTCCTTCTTAATTTACAGGGCACTTGTCAAGCTGTACTTCAGAGGGCTGGCGAGAGGGAGAAAAACACAAAACCTATTAAAACCGGGTGAAATCAGTAACAATGGACTGGTGCCAAATACTTCCTAATCCTTTATCTCAAAATCCCCCCCCCTTGTGGAAGCAAGATGAGGAGGATGCCGTGTCCCTTTTGCTTTCACCTCTCCTGACACAGCGCTTGGCCTGCGAGACACATTTAATGAATGAGTTCTGCACAGGACTATTCTGGCTTCCCATCTCCGTAAAGGGGACTTCATAAATCTGGCCTTGTCTTACGGGGGGAAAACAGCAGGAGTCACGATTTCTCCCCTCCCCCTTCTTTCAGATGGGAGTTTCTCACATGGGAAAATGAAGACCGGCAGTGAAGCGGGTTGGGAGAAGCGAAGCCTACCCAAGACTACGAAGAGAGCTCCGCACTTGTGCACATGTGTGGATACATTTAGCACTACTATACAGGTTCAGTTCAGGTCTCATTAATGGGCATCTGTTTACAAAATAATTACTTTTTAATGAAAAGTCTGCACATGCACGCTCTCTCTCTCTCTTGTTCTCTGCCCCACCCACTCACATTCTATTTAAGGTAACCTTTTACCTCTTTATTGGGTTATACTTGCATCTTCTGATCAAATATTCACGGATTCAGTTATCTGCGGATTGGGGGGGGGGAATGAGCCCATTACATTACCCCTGTTTTATTTTAGGAGCACTGGCAGTGCAGGTGCTTCATGTTTAACAGAACTGAATAACTGAGGAGCTGGATGCTGGATGTGCAGGAAACCAGACTGCACGCTAGAGGGTGACCTACAGGAAGTACGAGCTCTGTTGAGGTTTATTTATATGGCCACTGTGTCACGGGGCGATGGTGCCCCACCTGCTGGTCCTGGGGCCGCAGCATCCCGCTCGGGGACCAGGTGTGGGGTCCTGAGGGACAGCTGGGGGGTGGAGAGTGCCACCCAAGCCTTGGGGTAGGTCAGAAGCCCCAGCCATATGTCATCTGGGAAGCACAAGAGGGCAACAAGCCATCGCCTTATACCAAGAGTAGGGAACCTGCTAGTGCTGAGAAAAGGGCTGGTGTTGAGGCAGAGGCCTGGCCTGGCCCTGGGGAGGAGCTCCAGAGGGGTGGAGCCTGCTGGAGCAGCCGGCTGGCTCATAAAGAGTGGTTCAGCCAAAGAGAGAGGAGGCTTCCCTTCCTGTGGCTGCAGCACAGAGAGGGTGGTTGGACAAGGCCAAGGCCTTACCTTTATGGAGTGGGCCGTGATCCCTTGCAGCGGTGTTTCCCCTTTTGATTGGGAGGCCAATTCGATGCAAGCCCTCAACCATCTAGCCAGGGAACTAGCTGATGCCTTGAAAATGACAGAGACTCAGATTTCTGGAACCCCTTTGACCTCTCTACAGAACCTCGGGGCCCTCCTAACATCCAGGGTATGCCACAGCCTTTCCCTGGGATGAACGGGCTTTGGACAAAAAGAAGGGAGTATCAGCTCTATAGATGGGGGAGTTGACTTTTGATATGAATGATGGATTGCTGTGCAAGACCACTTATCCTTGTGGAACATGCACAAATTAGGGTTAATGGACAGTGCTCCCAAATCCAAGACCCACTGAGTGGAGGTAATTGCAACCAGGAATAGGACCTTAAAGGTCAACTCCCTACATGGGACCGTGGCCAAAGGTTCAAAGGGTTTGCCTGTCAATGCTGTCAAAACCTTATTTAAGTCCCAATTAGGGCACCTATGAACTGGGGGTAGGTTCAAAAGAGACACCCCCTTCAGGAAACGCCTCACATGGGGGTGTGAAGAGATGCTGCCTGCCAAACTGGCCCCCAACATGCTGTTCACTGCCACCAGTTGTCTCAGAGTATTTGTGGACAAACTCTGTTCAAGTCCCTCTTGAAGGAAGGCTAGCAGATGGACGTAGCCTTTCACCAGCCCTTTGGACGTAGCCTATCTGTCAAAGGTTCTCCAGGTGGCACTGTACGACCTTCTAATCAACTGTTTGCAAGAAGCCTGCAGTGTTGACATCACTTGATCCGAGTAGCCTAACTTGTTTAACATGCCCCACTCAATTTCCAGGATATCACGTGGAAAGGCCACGGTTGCAGATGTCTGGTTGAACCCTGAAGGAGCAGATCATCCCTGATCGGAAGCGTTCATTGGTTTTGGATGGAAAGACACAGGTCTGCGTGGCCATTTTGGCACAATCAAAATGACTTCTGCCCACAGCTGTCATCCTTTGTAACACTTGCAGGATCAGAGCAATGGGAGGAAAGGCGTAGAGGAGCCCCTTCAGCCAGGGGCTCAGCAAGGCGTCCACTGGTCAGCAAGGCATCCTGAGCCCTCTTGAGAAGTATCTGTGCAGATGCCTGTTGTCTGCGGTGGCAAACAGGTCGACAACCAGACTGCCAAACTTTTGAATCACTTTACAATTGCCACTCCAATTCCGACACCTCCAACTGAGCCAGTCCGCTGCCGCATTGGCCAATTCTGCCAAGTGCTCTGCCCGTGTGGTCTGAAAGTTGGGCTCCACCCATTGGAACAGGAGAGCCGCCTCTGCACTCAGTTTGCTGGATCTTCTGCCCCCTTGCTTGTTGATGAACTCTTTGGCTGTCACGTTGTCCGTAATTGCCCTGAGTTCAGTGCCTCCTCCAGGGTCCACGTGCCCTGGGCTAAGGCCCATTCCATGTGGGGCCCCCACCCAAGTAGACTTGCATCTGTTGTGATTATCTTCCATGTGGATTCTCCCATTGGGGGGACCCCCACTAAGTGCTCCTGGCTCTTCCACCATGCAAGGTCCTTTCTCACTTTTGCTGGAAGCTTGACTCTTGCATTCCCTGTCACTTGCTGGAATGGGAGGAGCACCGTCTGCAGCAACCTGGAGTGAAAGTGTGCCCACCTGATCACACCCTGACAGGAGACTATCATCCCCAGCAGATCACACACATCCTGTTCATTCTTCTGCAGGGTGCTGTTGATTAAATTCCACAGTTTTTACCTGTCTCTCCTGAGACAGGGATGACTGGAAGAAGCTGGTGTTCAGACACACGTCCAGATGTTCCAAGTTCTGCACTGGCTGAACAGAACTCTTCTCTAAGTTCACCATGAACCCTTGATGTTGAAGGCAAAGAACTGTACGCTGGAGGTTTTCCCTGGCCCGATCCTGTGATGTTGATCAGATCAAAAGATTGTCCGAATAGGGGTAAATGAATACTCCCTGAAGCTGCAGGTGAGCCACTATGGCCACTACAGTGTTGGTGAAGACCCTTGGTGCCGCTGTGATTCCGAAAGGGAATGCTCGATATTGAAAATGAAGGAACCCATAGAAGAAAAGAAGATAGCGTCTGTGCTTGGGATGGATTGGCACATGCAGGTAAACTTCTGATAAGTTGATTGATGCCAGGAAGTCCCTTGCTCTGATGATCGAGCGTCATGTCTCCATCTTGAACCTATGTCGCACGAGGAATCTGTTCAACCATTTCAGGTCTAGTATTGCCCGTACATTTCCATTCTTTTGGGGCACCAGGAAGAATATTGAATACGCTCCCTTGCCCCTGCAGCTGGTGGGAACTGGCTCTATTGCCTCTATGTCTAGTAGGTGTTGGATTGCTACCAGCACCTTGTGGTGTTTTGTTGGATCCCTGGAGATTGGGACCTTCCAAAACTTGCTCCTGGGTCTTGACCTGAGCTCCAAGACATAGCCCTCTGAGACTGTCTCCAAGACCCACAAGTTGGTAGTGATTATGTTCCAACAGCTCGCACACTCCAGAAGACAGCCTCCTATCAGTCCTGCTTCGGTCCTGGTGTCATGTGAAGAGTGGTCCTTTTTCCCTATTAGAGGGGCTGGTGGTGGGGAAGTCTCCTCCACTGGGGGCTCTGGAATTGGGAAAAAAACCTTCCCTTTATACCACTGACTTGTGGGGGTTGCCATCTTTGGGGCGAAAGCTCGGCCGCTGCCCCCAAAAGGAAGAAGGGGATCTGGTCTCCAAACTCTCCTTTCTTGAAGTGGGGAGCACTCTTCCTTGGGGAGCACCCACTTTCAGCAGCGGGTCAAGGGCCTGACTGAAGAGCTTCATGCCTGAGAAAGGGACTGCCACCTGTCTAAAGGTATTACACACAGCCTTGGGAAAACTTGTCATCTAAGGCTCTTGTCAGTACTGAATTCGCAGCCAACACCTAGAAGGCCAGAGTGGATGTTTCAAATTCCCTTTTGAGAGCTGCCTCCACTCTCCGGTTGCGTGGGTCCTTTGGTCCACCCTCTCCTTCCAATGGAATTATGGCAGAAGAAGAAAGGGCTGCCACTGACTGGGCAATGCTCAGGACCTTGAGAAGCTCCATTTTCTCATCTGGCATGGCGTAGCGCTTGCTGATGGTTCCCAAAACTCGCCTAGTCCTGGTGGGCGACTTTCACTCTGACTCTATGATTTGCTTGAACGGTTCAGGGAGATGCACTAGGGATGATTTGCTTGCCCCTGTAGGGGGGAGGAACCTGGGGGCCTTCTTCGCAGCCTTGGAATCCTTGGCCTCAGCTTTAGGGGCAGGTGTAAGCTCTAGAATTTGAATAGCCTTGATGAGGAGCCTGGGAAAAATGTCTATGGGGAAAGCCTATTGCCCCCTTCCTCCTCCAAGGCAAGATTGCCATCCTCCCCCATCAACTCCCCCTCCTCCCTGGAATCTTCTGAGGGGCCTGGGGTCTCCGACTGCCAGGGGTCAGCATGGTACAGGTCACAGCCCTTCCTGGCCCTGTGATTGCTTTTGGGCTGGGACTTGACTCTTTTCCCCTTCCCCTTGCTGCATTTGGAGGGAATAGGGAGGCTCTCAGAGTAACTTGAGTCTGATACTGAGCTACCTGAGGGGGAGGGGGTTCTTTTCCCACCCCCTCTTGCCCTTTCTCCCAGTGTCTGGGGCTGAGCTTGGGCCTGGTCTAACAGGCACTGGCTTTGTTCATGTCCGCAGCCACCCTTCTGACTATCTCCTCCATCTGGTGCACTTGGAGCAGTGCCTTCTGCTGGCCGGCTCCTGTGCCCTGCCGGGGGGCCCCGCCTACTGAGAGCCCTTGAGCCTCCTCTCCCCCTTCGCCCTGCATACCTGAGGGAGGAGGCTGTTTGTCCCGGCGGGTGCTAATCTCGGTCTTCACCCATCCTCCGCACGTAGTAATGAGGACATGCGTGGGAGAGCTTGCTTGCTGCTCCCTTGGGCTCTCACACACTGCTTTGAGGTGGGAGCAGATAAAGCAGCTGCACAGCCAATCCGGAGAGTCCCGGAGCGCTGGTGGGTGGGGCTGCCGAAGCATCGCTGTCTCCCTCTCTTCCGAAAGGCGCGAGGTGGGGCCTCCACCGTGCCACTGCTGCTGCTCTTCACAGGGAGCCTAGCTGAGACGGAGTGACCAGCTCTGCAGCAATGCTGCACTCAGTCCGCTGGCTCCATGCTCGTCTTGGTGGGGCCTCTGCCGCTTGCTTGCTGTGGCCTGGACACATGGTCGGTTGGCCTGTGCGTCCCCTGAATGCTGCCGGGGCTTGAGAACACAATGCGGAGGCGGCAGCTGCAGCTGAACCAACAGCGAATGTCCTCCCACTTGAAGGGCCCTTGCCCTAACTAAGAAAGGTGGGAGAGTGCAGGCAAGGCCTGCGAAGAAAGGAGGAAAAAGCAAGGTAAAAACTCTGAGCTATAGCTCAGAGCGAGAAGACCTGTCCAGTCTTCCTGAGAGGCAGGGCCAGTCTGGGGAGTGGATGGCCCAGAGGAGGAAGTATAAGCTGAAGACCAACCCATGCCTGTAGGGGGAGGGGCATCCCACAAGTATGGAATGGCACCATTCCTCTGCCAGAGAATTTGAGAGCTCACTCCAGGGTTACTGGATTGGATTAGAGGCTATCAGAGTCACACACACACACACACCTGAGCCCCACTTTTCTACAAGAAACACTTGAAGAAAAGAAGATCCTTCAGAATGAACAACCCACAGTCAGCCCCCACATGTCTGGGATGAGGTGGAGAGATTGGAGTCCATGAGGAATGGGGTGCCAGAATCCTAGCTTGAGCCCATTCAGTACCCATTCCGTGGTGGTGGTGGGGAGTATTGAAGCTAATTGTAAATGTAAATCATGCCTAAGGAGATTTTATTAAAGCCAATTTATCTTTATTTGTGTGCCGGTTGTCCACATCTTTTTTGTTGTTGTCAAAGCAGTGTTAGAAGCAGCAACATTAATGAAGAGGCATAAGATGGGATTGTGGTATGTATGTGGGGAGGGGGGCTCTTGTTGCCGAGACCAAAACAAAGGTGGTTGGTCCCTGGAAAGGGGACTTTTACACAACATCTGTACAGGGTCAACACCTCCCTTTAAAAATGCCACAGCTAAAAAAGATCATTCTGAGATTCCCACCACTGCTGAGTATCTGTGAAAGAGAACCAATGTCCCCTAGCAATGAAGACAATATCCACCCCTCCCAAGCACAGACTAGTCAATGAGTTCAAACTGCAAGAGAGGAGATTCCGGTTGTTCACCAGGAAGAAATTCCTGACTGTCAGGGCAGTTCAGCAGCTGAGCAGGTTGCCGAGGAAGGTGGTAGCTTCTTCCTCCATGGAGATCTTTGAGCACAGGCTTCACAGGCACCTGCTGGAGATGCTCTAGGAGGGTTGGACTAGATGACCGTGAGGATCACTCCCAAACTATCGTTCTATGTGTTGGACTGCACATGGAGAAAAGTCATGCCAGTGGACATTCTAGCCACTGTTGGTGTTGGGTTTTTTTTCTTCCCCCTCCCTTTTAATGTAAGTAAAAGTAAATTGCAAGCATAGAAACTGCAAAGAAATAAAACTGGGAAAGAGCACACTTTCAGCACACTCTGCAAAACCAGAGACTGGCTTCCAGACACAAGTGTAAAGCTCAGGCGGGACAGATGTACATGAATAAGGAATGAGGCCAAAGCAATCCTGCCAGAAAATTAATGGCACGGCACCACAAATTCTAGCCTGAGCACCCCATGGGAAGTGAAACCTTTCTCTCCTACACCTCCCCCTCATGAATTAACATGCTATGGAAATTAGAGGGGAGTTCCAAGATGGGACTTAACTGTGGAACAAGATATACATTAGCATTCTGACATCTAATACAAATTCAAACACAAATTCATTGCATGATGAATTAAACCCCCTTTTGAGGCAGCCAATTGGCTGGTGATTCGCGGCTGGAGGAGGAAAGCAACAGCAACAGGATGCAACGATCTGGCCAGGTATTTGGTGAACAGAACAACATACGGCCCTTGCTCCAGGTAGGTCTCACAGTTGAATGGAGGTTAGGGAACAATCCTGTGCATGTCTACTCAGAGGTAAGCCCCATTATTGTCACTGGAGCTTACTCCAAGGTAAATGTGGATTGCAGCCTTAGGCTGAAAACCTATCCACAAATATCGGAGAAAAGACCCATTAACTATATTGAGCTGACTTATGAGTAGACATGCATAGGATTGGGCTGTTAGTCTGCTGGGTGGCTGTTCCTGCCCCGAAGGAGAGCAGCACTGTTAGATGAAGGGAAAGCCTTTTGCACTTGCAACCATATTCCTCTTCCTCCTCCTCAACGTTTAATGGCCAAGTTTTTGTCTCCATAACTTTCTGCTCCAAAAGAGATGACGGTGCAAGGACTGTCGACTTCATCATCATCGTCGACATCCCATTGGCATACATGGCACATTACAACAGAAGCAAAGGATGAGTCTCTGCACGGACATGGGGAACACTATAAAAAGAGAAGCCCTCACATTCCACTGAGTGCCCATTTACATCCTTCCTGCTTAGAACTACTTTAATCCATCATTCTGCATCCTGCAGGGGAGTCGTAGTCACCAAGTAGTCAGGGTAAGGGAATGTTTCTTCCTTTATCTTGGAGCTGCATTGCCCTTACCCTGGTGCTGGGAAGTTGGATAGAGCTATAACAAGAGCCAAAACATTGTCCAGCAACGCTTAAATATTGGAATAATCCTCTTTAGACAGGTGCGAGTAGACAGGTGCCAGGTGAGTGCCCTTAGGACTTGTCGAGTTGCCCCACTTTTTTGGATTGCATGTGTCAAATTGGAGCACATGTCAAAAAGGAAAGGGCATCATTTTCTAGTTTATTTCTTCAATCCTTTCTGCTGGACTCCTGTTTTTCCTGCCCCCTTTCTTCCTCAGTGCACTTTCCCCTAAGATCACGAGGAGACGGAGCATTTGTCTTTGTTTCACGTTAGTCGCAGAGCAGGGCAATTGTGCAGAGTGCCGGAGCGAACGCTGTGGCTTTGGTCCACAGTGGATCCTTCGAGGACAGAGGGGGGGATCTCCAGCACCCCCATCTCTGGCACTCCACACATCGATTGCTTCATCCTTGCGGCTGCCAGGCTGTTCATCTTGTTCACTTTATTTCCATCCCAGCCTCTCCCTCCTCTCCCTGGAAGGGTATTTGCATATCCTGCCACGAAGTTCTTTTTTAGCCTGCAGGTAGAAAGTATTTTTGGAAGCAAGAATAAGATTCAGCAGGATGGGTAGGGGGAGGGGGTGGAGAGCCAGCAGAACAGGAATTTTTAACTACTTTTCTCTCCCTTCACCATCCAGATTGCAATACACTCTTGCCTTGCAGTCTCCTGCTGGATTGGAAGACTGCAACCGAACCCTACGCGAGTTCAACTGCTTGAAGCCAGAGCGAGGATCTATGCGCTACCCTCTTGTGCAGAGTAGCCCTCCGCCCCAGCTGCTGCACTGCTGGGCTCTTGATGGAGGCAGAGGCGAATGGGCAAATTAGCGACAGTGGGAGTCCCTTTGTTCCAAGCACCTGGAAGAGACTCTGAATCACTCACTGGCCTAATTGGGAGAGTCACAATTCTGAGCAGAGAAGCTTCCGTTTTGTTTCATTCAAGAGCAAGCAGACTGCATGTGGGCTAGGATCGCCAATCTGTGTGCTTGGCTCTTGAACCCTACAAGGCCTGGCACAATCAGCACATATTTAAACCTAACAGATCACCACAACAATGCCATCACCTATAAAGCTCAATTCTTCCTGGGAAAAGTACGGCCTGACCCAGCACCAATTCCCCCATGTCGATGCAGCAGATTGTGTTGCACCCTGCAGGGGAATTTAACAGCCAGGCAGGTCCCCCACAGGAAAGGGGACCTTTGCCCCCTTGCCTCGGTGTAAGCTCCAGCAAGCCACAATGGGGCAACCTGGACCTGTGCTAGCTCAGTTGTTGGCACAAGTCTGCGTTGGCCCATGTTAGTAGATTGGGTTCAGGAAGGGGGACAGGATGAGGGGTGCACCAGTGGCATTGATCCTGCCTCCCTTCCCGGGCCTGGCCCACCCACATCTGTCGCCACCCTTCCCCTGCCCTGTTCCCACCCCAGCACCACTTGCTGCAGAACTCACTGCACCAGTGGCATATGCTGTTCTTTGTGTCTAGGCTTTCCCACCAGCAAGTCAGACTGCAATGCCATTTATGGCACTTCTGTGATGGCTAGCACTGGTGCAGCTCCCACTATGTCAGCACACATGGGCTATCTGAGCGGCTTAGGGAAATGAGACTGAGAAGTTCTTCCTACTGGCTTCATCCACTTTGTAACAACACCCTGGAATTGTTGCAACGGCAACTCTCCACCACATCAGAGGCTGCCATTATCCAGGAAGGAAGAGGTACAGGCAGTCCTCTTTATGTGCAACCTCACTGTCTGCAAGGGGCAGAATTGCTACTTTCCGTGTTATCTACGCCACTGTCCTCCTTATCCAGCATGCAGAGACGGTCCAAAGGCTCCAGGAACCTTTAGAATGGCACGTGCAACCAGTGCTGACTCCTCTAAAATGGGAAGGTATAAATGCTGGTCACAGCTGCCGTTCTGAAGATCCCGGCAGCCTGTAGAGAAAATCTCCACAGCAGTGGTATTCAAACTTTTTAGACTGGGACCCACTTTTCTGAATGACACACGTGTCAGGACCCACCGGAAGTGATGTCATTAACCTGAAAGTGATGTTGTGGCAGGAAGTGACATCATCACAACAATGTCAGTACATGTTGTCACTGTAACATAATAAAATGACACTCCTGAAATGCAAATTGGCATTCTTGGACTGCAGCAATTGTACAACCATGAAATATTCCTGACTAAAAGTGAGATTAGGACAAAATACGATGTAGAAGTACTGAACTAAAAAATAAAATAAAAACAAAAACCCTCACTTGAACTGTTAACACTCACAAAAGGAATATAACAAGAGTTAAGGTCTGCAGTTTCCAAGATGGCTGCTCCCAGCTTTCCGCGACCCACCTGACATCAGGTCCCGACCCACCAAGTGGGTCCCGACCTACAGTTTGCTCTACCAACACTGCTCTACCTTTTAGCACTTCATGCTGCACTCTGTTGGCCTCCTGAGGGCCTCTGATGGATTCCTTGGATGGCAGATAAGGTACCCTTGCACTTAATGCCATTGATCCTGTAGGATCAGTGATTCATTATCTGCACATTTGTTATCTGCGAGGATTTCCAGGACCTGACCCTAGCGGATAATGAGGATTGGCTGCCCGTCAAACACAGAATAAGCAGTGTAGTCCACTCTGCCTGGTCCACCAACACCAACACCATCAAGGGTGGTTCAAGGACAGAACCACACAGAACAGACAAAAGCATTTTTAGCCCCTGAAAATGAATGCAGTTTATATTCTTCAAGCTATTTTTCTCTCCACTTCCCTATGCAAAAAATTAAAATGAAATGAAAATGCAGGGATAAATAAACTTCAAATCCATGCCAGTTTGAGGCAGGTCCCATCTCTGGTCAGGTTGAAAGCCACTGATTCACTGCACGCATGCACACACACACAGACACTATCTGCAAATTATCCCCCACAAACACACCTATTTTGTGCGTGTGTGTGAGAGAGAGTGAAAATATTAATGGAAAACACTCTCTGTTATCTGGCAAACTGAATTAATGTGTGGGGGAAAAACATAAGATTAGTCAGGAAATGGTATATAAAATTTAATTATATTTTATGGAATGTGGGAGAGGGTAAACGGGGTTGCTCATTGCAATTTCTTCCAAAGTCTCTCTCTCTCGCTCTCTCTCTCTCTCTCTCTCTCTCTCTCACACACACACACACACACACACACACACACACACACACACACACACCCTTCTGGGGCGGCAGGAGCAGTGGGGAGATGGTAATGTAGCCCTGGACCCACTCACACACTCAACAGGCACACTCACAGGCACACTCAAACCTCAGCAGGAGGTTTGAATTCCATGCCAGGAATTCAATAATATAAGCCTCATGGTGGCTTCTCTCCAAGAGAATTGTCTGCATGGAGCAGAGAAACATAACACAACAGCTTCTGCCAACAGGCCAGATACGAAAGCTTTGGACTTCAACCCTGATAGTACACAACAGACACACACTTTTACTGCCTGCAAGACTGCAGACTGCAGACCAACTGGCAGAAAACCAGGCTCTCAGGGCATGTCCATGGAACGCAGGACAGGCGAAAATACAGGTTCATTTCATCTGCAGGAGTGAGTCCCACTGAAAAGGTGACGAGGGTGAAGTGCAGTGCAAGAGCAATCAGCCCCCCTTCCCACGCAACAGGGATGGACCCCTAATCAGAAAGTATCATGGGGGGGGGAGCATGTGCAATTTGCATGTAACACCAGAAAGAGGAAAGCCAAGGCAGACCCCCCAGAAGCTCCGCCAAGAGGACGAGAAACCAGATAAGGTCACGCCTTTCCTCCAGATGATACCAGCTGCAGCAAGAGCCTCAGCATCCTCCCTCTGGATACAAGCCCCTTAGAGCGCAATCCTAACCTGGTGCTGCACCGGCGCAATGCTCTTTTGCTGGATCAGTGCTGTTGCGAATGGGCCTGCAGCATCGGTCTCGTTGCTGTAGCGCTGACGCAAGGGTGCTGCTTGGCGCGCCCACATTGGCGCTAAGTGCACAGCGCTGACGCAACCTGGTTAGGGTGCCTAAGGATGCGTGCCTTAGGATTGCGCTGGGGGTCAGTTTGGAGGGCACAAAAGACAAAGAATTTGAGGCTCTAAGTCAGGACAACCTCTTACATTCAGAAAAAACGGCAAATACTCCGGAAACGGGACTCCCAGGCATTCTTGGATCGTTCAAGCTGTCGGACTCTGCTGTGTGCCTCTATTCAGCCAACAACTCCCCCCTGACCAGCGGGAACACCTTTCAACGGCATGAACGTGAGCAGTTAAGGCAGCAAAGCAAAGCATGGGAAAGAGCCCAGTCAGCTGTTCCCCATCGGGCAGCAATCAATTCACTGACCCACAATTGCTATTTTGATGTCAAACTGCAATTTAGAATACACCGGTCTGGCGCGTACTGAAGGGGCTGGAGCCCCCCCCCCCCAAGGCTACCCTCTGGAGAGTGAAGAGGATCAGGGTGGGTCGATAACAGCCTCTCAAAAGCAGAGTACATGCCCAGAGACCTTCCAGAAACTCTCAGCAACTGCAAACCTGACCGAACACAGTTCCCTGCTCTCTCAGGCTCATAAAATCCCAATTCTGCCACATGGAAGAAGCATCACAGCAAAAAAGATGCGACAAAGCTTAAGACATGCTGGAGGAAGAAACGTTTCACATGCACAGTGGCCGGTCACAAACACGGGCCTGATTAGGGGAGAAGAAGCAGAATTTGTTTGCAGTGCCACATTCAAGCACTACTACAACCACCCTGCAAGGCAGGTCCAACCACCTCCCACTGTCAAACCACCCTTATCGTCAATAAATTCTTCTTGATGTCCAGCCAGAATCTCCTCTCTTGCAGTTTGCACCCATTGGCCTAGTTCTACTGTCAGAGGCAGATGAGAACAGATTTGTCCCTTCTTCCTTATGGCAGCCCTTCAGATATTTGAAGAGTGCTCTCATATCCCCTCTCAGCCTTCTCTTCTCTAAGAGAACACCAAGTTCCCTTAACCTTTCCTCACAGGACTTGTTTTTCAGGCCCCTGGACTATGCCTCTGTTCCGTACCACTGCCTGGATGTTATAGATTTGTATGGTTTTGCAATTTTTCCCCTGCTGTTTTTCGTGCACCACCTTGTACTGAAATAGCTGTTTGCATTTTATTCTGTGCTGTTTTCCATGCCCCCTTTGCTTCCTCCATCACCCTTCATTCATACATGCACCAAACATTACATGGAGTGGCTGATTCAAGAGGAAGCACACTTTTCCCCTCATCAAGCCACCTTTCATGGATGGTTGCAAGCTGCCTTGTGTCCGTCTCTAGTTTTGGGTCAACACTCGGACAGTCCCTCTGCTTTATTGGAAGAAAGCGCCTGTGGCACTTGGACTGAAAAGAGCTAACAACAGTGGGGATTGGAGCTCCCTGGGCAAACCAAGGTCTCTGCCACAGCATCGTGGGAAAGAGTAAACGTAAAAATAGCACAGTCAAGGCTGTGGGAGTCATGGAAATAATCACCAGCTGTGGAGTCTAATTGTGCCGTTTTATTTAAAGATACAGTGCACATATGGCAGCGACTTCCACAAACTAATGGAACTATTATTGACACTAAAGTAGAATATATATTTATTCTCCAGCCCTCCAAAGCAGCAGCAAAACACCATCTTGATCAGGAAACTGCCAGGCACTCACAGGACACGCAAGAACCTGGGATAAGGAGAGCAACAACAGGAACACAGGAACACAGCGAGTTGCCTGTTGTATCTACTGTTGACCAGCAGATGTAGGTGCTTCATGGCGGGCAGGAGCACAGGACAGCCGCACAGGTAGCATCTGATTCCCAGAAGCAAGATTTGGGCTCCAGTGATAACATCTCAGCTCTACCAGGCTGTAGTTCTAGCCAAATAACGGCTACAGTGCCCCATGCTGTTCCAGGCCGCCACCACACTCCTGCAGCCTCTTTTTCCCAGGTGAGCCAGACGCCACCATCTTGGATCCTGCAAAACTGCAGAAGACCCAAAATGGTGGCACCCAAATCTCATAAGATCTTGCACTATCGAAGACGGCAGCATCCACACTAAAAAAACCACATGAAACCCCACAAATGTTTTTATGCCGTTGCTGCTGCTGATTGGCTTTTAATATATATTTCATCATTTATGTGTATTTCATGGTTTTATCGTTTATGTATTTTAACTAGTTGTTAGCTGCCTTGAGTGCCCTTTGGGGAGAAAGGCGGAGTACAAATTTAATCAACCAATCAATAAATAAATAAAAAAGCTGAGGGGCAGGTGTAGGGTGGGATGAGCAGATCTGACCCAGGAGAGGGTGGATTGGCAGCAGAGGTGCATGCTGTATTCTCTCCCCTTCCTGAGCCAGAACCACCAACAGGAATCCACTTTGACTTCCGCCAGTGGTCGAGTAGACCCATTGCGCAGACAACTATCCCCTCACCTTGAGGAGCCCTCCAACATCCCGCACAGGATTGCATCGGCATGGAGGAGGCTGAATAGCACTGGGCTTGTTATCCCTTGACCAAACCACCAGGTGTTGAAGAAGAAAGCCCTGGAGTCCAGCCCTCCCTTTCCTCTGCTGCAGCCAAGACAGGTTGTGGATCTTAGAGGGCATTTTGACAAACAAGAGATTAGAACATTTTTCTCATTCAGCCTCTAAAAACAAAACAAATGTTTGTGTTTCCCTTTGCCTCACATTCCACTCCTTCTGAATGTTGGTTCAACTAGGAGAACTCCAAATTAATTCCAAAACTGAGGGGCATGCCATTTCTTGCAGCTTTTAGCGCCTTCATAGAGAAAGATGTCTTGACTGGCTGATGATGAATGAATCAATCAACGCGCAGCCCAACTCAGAATCATAGAAGAGCTTCTAAGTTAGAGCCTGCTGGACCAAGGAACACGAAATTCAGTGAACATATTCCTTCAGTAAGCACCCACTAAGAAGGGATTTTTTTAAAAAAATTCCCCCTAAGGGGGTGAAAAGGGATCAAATCTGTTTTCAGTGATTCCTCAATAAGAACCTCAATAGGGTTGAAAGGTCTAAAGTTCAGCAAAGCGTTAACTATTGCGAGGACCAGGCAGTGGCAGTTAACAGGAGTCAGTTGGCCCAAGCATTCCATCACCCCGAGGTGCATAGAGCGGCACAGTCTCTACATGACCACCGGGCTTGCATTTGGCGCCCTCCCTCAAACAGGCCTTGTCCAACACATCCCAACTGCGGCCTGCCCGTCTCCCCCTTGGCCTTTGAGGACTTGGTGGAGTCGAGTAGAGGGAGAATGTGGCAAGCCCAGCAACAACTGACCCAGCATCCGTGAGACCAGGTGTGGAACTGGGGATGTGTTTTCTGGGGTGGGGCAATCCCAGCCAGGCAGACCTCCCCCAACCAGTCTCCCAGTGACGCTGGGGCCACTACCCCCTCAGCCTTGCTGGATCTCTCGGGAAATCAGGCCAGAGTGCAGCGCCTTGACAAGAGGTTGTGGCGGAGCTGCAGACGCCAGGCTGGCAGCTATGGAGGCCCCATTCCCTACCCACTACAGCAGGGAAGGGCCCCAGGGGCACAAATCGACCTCTAGGGGTTAAGCACCCTAAGAAGCTTAGGAGGCAGTGATGTCATGCAGGGGGTACGCGGGGGTACGCGAGTACCGGTTTCTAGGATTATGGCTGGCCCCGCCCATTCGCCCGCCCACTCGTCGACTCTGCCCCCTGCAACGTTTGCATTTCCTGCACGTTTGAGTTGCCTGCATGTTCTCAGAGCCAGCCAGGCAGGCAGGCAGGCAGCGAGCGGAGCCTTGCCTTGTCACTGAAAAATGAGCTGCTCTGGGGTTTTGGAACTGTTGGGTCACTTTAACATGATGCCAGGCCTCCTTAACATGTTCTGGGGGTGCTGTGGAATACTGTTGCAACTGTTGGGTCAGTTTAAAATTGTCTGAGGCCTCAAAAAGGGCTTTTTTCATGTCACTTCCTGCCACGACATCACTTCCGGCTTATGACGTCACTTCTGGTGGGCGGGTCCCGACACGTGCCAATCAAAAGTGAGTACCTGTTCTTAAATCATTTAGATGACACCACTGTTAGGAGGGGTCTCTCCTTGCCAACCCACCTGTCCAGGCTCCTTCCCTTCCTCACACCTTCGGCACTCAGCACAGGACAGACTCTCTTAATGAAGTTGTGTCTCTGACGGGGGGGACGTCTCTCCTCACTGACCCCCCTCGCGGATCCCCTCCCTTCCCAGGCTCACAGGGCTCAGGCCTCATGTGCGAGCTGCCAAAGCCTGCCCAGCAGTTGGGCAGGGTTTGTACCTCTCATGTGAGCTGCAGGACAGTGTAGACCTGACCACCCGGAGAGCCTGCAGGTGCGAGCCGCAGGAGGAATGGCTGCACGTAATATAAGGACATTTATGCTCACTCGCTCTCCCACCCCCCTGCCCATTATTACTCACTGTAGTGAAGCATGGGTATCCAGCTAGTCAGGCGTACAATTACATGAAGATGTCTTTTTTGCAACAGTTTATCAACGAGCACATCAGTGCTTGAGTCTTTCCAAAACCTCAGTTGCACTTAAAAAAAACAAAAAACCCCAAAAGAAACAAAGGCATGTTTATAAATGACTGAAGAAACCCAGGACAAGTTTAGACAAAGGAAGAAAACATTCCTTGCGCCATTTCAAGCAAAGGGCTGAAAACCAAACCAAAATGATGAAAGCCAATTCCGTGGAGCTTCAAAGCAAACCCTCTTGCATGAAGAAAGTCCAAGGGAGAGATGCTGGTGACCACGGCTTTCCCGCCTTCGCAAAGGCACGCTTCTGGATTTTTCGCATTTCAAAGGACTCTAAGCAATATCCCACCAAAGTTAAGCCCAGGGGTTACACTGACTTCGCTGAGGTTCAATACATACTTAACTCTCTCACAGAAATCAATAGGATGTAAAGGTGCTTCACTTTGGCTGGACACTATCCAGAGTGGTGGTGGGGATGGTATCATTATTTTATTTCATTTTATTTTTAAATTACAGCAGTCAAAGCTTTCAACATCTCTTTGGTCTCAGACTGCGGAGATGAAAATGCTTTTAGGAAGATGTAAGGGAACAATGAAGCAGAGTTTCTGTATCTGTGCAGGATCTGAAAGCAAGAACATCTTACGCTATTATTTTTTCCAGCTGTCTGATTTATGAAGGGATCCATAAAAGAGTTACTCGAGGATTTACTGCATGAGACTTATGATTGACCCACAGCATATAAAACTTAAGCTTTGAATAGAGAAATTGTTTCACTTTCTCGCAAAGGAACGTTATTTGCTCTTGCGAAAGCTGGGTCTGAGTCGTTTTCACGGCTCATGGCAAATTCTAAGGGGGTGGATGTACTTGGAAGGTGGGCCTGCAATCAATTTATGATTTGAAAATGCAGCTCGTGATCAATTCTTGCACCAGATATTCTGCCTGCCTGCCTTCTCTGTGTTATAATGTTCTGTTTACTTGAGGAAAACAAAAACTGGCAGTGAGATTCAAAAGGTGCACAACTGTAAGAGCCACCAGAATTTGTACCAGCCCCCACATGGGGCACGGCAAGGGATCCTGCTGCCAGATTGGCTGGGGCCCGCACGGAGCCTGGCCACACCCCGCTTCGAGGCAAGCCTCGAAGTACATTCGGGTGGCGGCAACCTGCCCTCCCACTGTCTGAGGTCTGAGATTAGCTGGTCGCCCTTTGGGGGGGGGGGCATGTAGGAATTTTTTACCATCACCCAATTGGACCAAAGAGCAGGGCTTTTTTGCCTACTCCAGACTGGAGTTTAGATCTTGGTGTCCATCATGGGGTGGGAAGGGCAGGGGAGAAGCTGTGCCTGTTCATGCTTGCTTACCCAGCTTAGTGAGTTGGGCTGACAGACCCCTTGCCGGGGTAATGCCAGGCATGCTTTGGGCTTGTCCCAGCCGCCCCAACCCTTCGGGGGTGACTATGAAGGGTATAGCAGGTCATTGACCAGTTGCTGCTTAGTCAGATGGTTCGCCCATAAGGACAAGGGAGGTAGACGGGCAGCTCCATTTCCCCTAATGGTTCCTGCACGATTAGTAGCTAGACCATGCTGTGTTTAGTTGTGAATAGTTAATAAAGTGATGCTTCATACCATATGGAACCATGTCCGTGCCTTTATTGCAGGGTACTGGGATAATGTGAAACTGCTTCAGAACCAGCCTGAACTCCTTTACATAATAGAGCCAGAGGCTCACAGGACACCCATGTTCATGGTTCTTTGGAACAAATCCTCTCCAAGGATTCTTTTTTAAAAATGACTTTGTTACAGCCTATTGGTGTAATAAATATTACTTATTTATTACTAATTACTTTATTATTTATTTATACTTATTTATTACTAAGCTTCCAAGTCAATATGTATGTGTCTGTGTCTGTGTGTGTGTGTGTGTTCAAAGGTGTACTAAAATCAAAAGCTGTTCCCTACCATGATAGAAGAGGCTCTTTGGTTATAAAGGTCTGTAATAATTAACTATGATGAGAAAGCCATTCATATTCTGCGGACAGAACAGTTGTTAAAATATTTCATTTAATTATTGGGGCCTTCCCCCACTCTTCTGCAGTTCCCCCTGAAAGCTAAATGTTTAATGAAAATTGGCCAAAAGTTATAAAAATCAATTAAATTATATTGCAGCTTTAACTTCCATATTCATTATACCAATATCTAAGAACATTTGCTTTAAAAAATTGCCGTCACCGCAGTTTGGTTTTACGACTTGCATTGACAGCCTTTTGATGGAGAGGCTTTCAATTAATAAATAACCCAACCTTATTACAAGGATCTGAAATTTTCAGATTAGCTGAGTTACAGCGAGGAACAAAATTGTTCCCCCACTGACTTGCAGCTAATTCAGCTATCCTCACAGATTTAACTTGAACCAGCAGCACATACCCTGCACCAAAGGCTTGTCGTCATCGGCAAAGACTAACATCTGAATTGACCCCCGATTTTAAATTCTACTCCTCAGTTGAGCTGAATGCCCAAGGTAAAGTCAGAGAGGAATTGTCCAACAGAGAGCAGTCAGTCAGGATGATACAACAAGAAACATATTTTACTGGGAAGCTCAAATTACTTGCAGCTGGTCCAAGTTGGATACTGCAGCACCACGGAGAGCTCCCATGGATAGTGGATGATCTAACACAGTATATTTCCATCTGAGTCCTGATATCCATCAACCAGAGGAAGTTGCAAGATAAGAGTTTTGCACTGTAGCACTGGCAAATGAATTGAAATTAATGAATTCAATTAATTTCATTAATTCAATTAAATTAATGAATTCAAATTCTGCCCTTCACTTTCTCCAAAGGGAGCCACATAAGGATAAACATCTTTAAAAGGGGTGGACAGGTCTAAGGAAAAGTCCTTTTCAGGTTACAAGCCACGATGACTATAAGCAATCTCTGGGTTTTAGAGGTAGCCAATCTCTGAACAGGGACGTGGTGGCGCCGCAGGTTAAACCGCTGCTGCTGGGCTTTCCGACCAGAAGGTTGGGAGTTCAAGACTGCACGACGGAGTGAGCTCCCGTTGCTTGTCCCAGCTCCTGCCAACCTAGCAGTTCGAAAGCACCTAAATGCAAGTAGATAAATAGGGACCACTTCGGTGGGAAGGTAACAGCGTTCCATGTGCTACGGCGTATATAGTCATGCCGGCCACATGACCATGGAAGCTTGTCCTCAGACAAAACGCCGGCTCTACAGACTTCGAAATGGAGATGAGCACCGTCCCCTACAGTTGGTCACAACTAAACCATTCGGTCGTGGGGAAACCTTTACTTTTACCTTAATCTCTGAACGCCAAATGCAAGGCAGTGACAGGAATGGTACATCCATAGAAGAAGGGAAACTTTTGTTGGTTTCTCTTCCATTCTTTGCTCATTTTAAACTTGGCACTTCACCCCCTGAAACCACAGGCACACCCATTTTATCTTCTCATGAATCCCTTACAAGTTTTTTTTACTCATGTAAATACAATTTCCTATTGTAATTGCAATTTCCTATTGTAATACAATTTCCTATTGTAATTGCAATTTCCTATTGTAATACAATTTCCTATTGTAATTGCCCCCCCCATCAAGGTTGGGGATCAATAATCTTGTCCATCTTCCTAAAGATCCATCTTGTCCATCTACACCAAATGGTCCTGAGAGATTCAAGCAAGACTATGAATTACTTTAATAAAGTGGAGCGGCTGACTGGGTTAAATTCTAGAGCAGTGTGGGGCCCCCGGCCCCCTCCTCACTCCCACCAACCCCTCCCGGGCTTGCGAGGGCCTGCCCCCCCACTGAGGGCAGCTTGTCAGCCGGGGCTGGACCACTGATGGAAGTCGCTGACGGTGCTTTCTAACGGTGGTCGCCGGCGCGGCAAGGGCAGCGCCTGCCACCAGCCTCGTGATCGACGGGCGCCTTGAGCACACCCCACCTGTCACCCGGCGCTCCCGGCTGACATAGCTGGTGATCGCGATGAGGCGGCCCGTTCCGGACTCAGGTGCGCCTGCGCTGCTCCGACACCTGCCACGGTTCAGCCTCCACGGCAGTCAAGCGATCGGGGCCGCACCACCAGTGCACTCCGCTTGGGTGCTCCCCCAATTGGGGGGAGAGCCCCACCGCCCAACTCCCCGCCCATCAGCCCCATTACCTCGGAAGCTGGGGGAGCCTGCTGCGCCCCATCAGGTATAGTAAGTCTGCTACAGGTCTGGCTCCCACAGGAGCCGAACAAGCAGTCTTGTGGAGGATTGCTCAGAGTCAAATCTCATAGTAATTCCCATTGCAATTCAGTGGGGTTTGTCTTCTGGGGATGTTTTTGGGATTGCAACCTGAAACTGATCTTTTGGCTTTCACAGGGGCTTCAACAAAATAGCATGAATTGCACTGTGTAACTTGATTTACATCATTACTTTCATGATTTTATGTTGATTTCTCTGTCCATTTCACTTTTATGTAGTGCCTGTATGGGAGCCATAATCACAAGTGCTTTTCTCGACCATAAATTAATAAACTGTATGATGCATTTCAGCTACTGTTGCATTCCACTATCTTTTCTACAGGTTCATGTGGGTGTGTAAAGAGCCCTACCTTTGGGGTACTCTTCCCTTTATCCCTGTCTAGCCCCACAACAGAATCTAGAATAAACAAACATGAAATGGGAAGATATACATGTTGAACATTAGCCCCGATTTGCGTGTTCTGGTACAAGCTAGAGAGTGAGAAAAACAGTAATTTTAGACAGAGAGTGGTGAGGCTCATCTGTCAGCAGAAGGTGGTATTCTTGCTTGCTATCCATCCACAGAACCAGAATTGCTTGTTCCCTACACAATTAGAGAAGGCCCACTGAACTAGAATATGTGGCTAATATCTTCCTACCAGGCGAGGGAAACCCAGAACTGTCATGTCTAATTGTCTGGAAGGCTTTTTCCCCCTCACTGCTTCACGCGGTCCTTTCCCCCTATCTCCATCACAGCTTTGTTTCTCACATTTCAGGAAAATCGGTCTGTCCCAGATGCCACTAGAGAAACTGAGAAGGCTTACCAAAGTGCTATAAAATGGGTGGCTTCATTCTGTGTTCGACCTCCACTGTGGGCTTCTGGGTCCTGCATTTCTCCAACTTGACAGGTTGTCATGGTACCTGCTGGTTGCAGCCCAGGAGGACCTGCAGTGGGCAAGCCAACAGTGGACACCTAAGAATGAAGCCAAGCAGGCAAATCTTCCTGCAGGAGGTCTCCATATATCTACCGTTCTGCTTCTTTCTTCAACACCCACCCACCCACCCACACCCACTCCCACACCCACACCCACAGAGAGAGAGGGGGGGGACCAGCACCATGCCGAAGTCAGATTTGGCGTGGAGAGGGTTTCATCCATGGACTCCACAGCTGTTTGCAGCATGTATTAAATATCTAATATTACTTTCTTTGGCTTTGAGTCTATCTGCAACGTAACTAATAATTAAAACTAGGTTTCGGGGCAGGGGGTTGTTTTTTAAATAAAGCAAATTACATGGAAAAAGGCAGAATATTTCAGAACATTCTGAAGCACAACCATAAACATTTTTTTTTAAAGAACACACTAGATTTTCATTCCCACAGGCAAAAATTACTTTAAAAAAGAAAGAAAAAGTGAGGATGAATCATTGGGATTTAATTACCAACCTCTGGGTAAGTCTGTGGCAGCTTTCAAACACAACATTTTAAAAGGCCTTTTGAAACTCTGCTTCCAGGACTGAAACATTAGTTTCATTATTATGCAAAATTATTTTACAACAAGGGTGGTCAGTGGCTAGACCAGTGATTTTCAACGTTTGTTTTTTTTTTATCTCACAGCACACTCTGACAAGGGAGTAAAACTGACTAGGCACACCCACTGCTGGCCTCCCACAAACTTGCACAACCTCTTGCACAATCCAAATTGTCATCCGAATTGGCCGTGGATGGCAGTTTTTTTGCTTATCCCAGACTGACGAGGGAGGGAGAGTGTGCCTAACAGGCTTAATGTTTGTTTGTTTTTAAAAAGGTTACTTGTGTTTAATAAGTCTATTAAACCATAGTCTGGTGTCTTCACTCAGGGTGGGGTGGGAGTGTGAGGGTAACAGAAAGCCAGGTGTAGCGGAGTGGCCGCAGGGCACCAGTATCGGGTTGTTTGTGTGCTCCCTCAGACATCTGGTGGGCTACTGTGGAATGAAGAAGCTGGACTACTTCAGGCCTGGGCCTTGGCCTGATCCAGCCGGGCTGTTCCTATGTTCTTAGCATACCTGTGGACCATTCGCGGCACACCGACATGCTGGTTGGTTGAGGATAATCGGGATAGATGCTCAGGCTGACTCTGGGCAGTAGAAACCCGACCCCAAATCTTTATATATTAATGGACAACCAATCAGGAAGCCCTTCTACATGCACCCCACTGGAAGAAATGGGACTAACCTGTGTCTTTTCACTGGCATGCTTGTTTTCTAGGCATTTAAAGATCCAAATACATACTTACAGTTGGAAACAATATAGCCCAAGAACATACACATCACACGCGTCTCACCAGCTTTACCTCCAAATAGGCTTCACCCTTGCAATCATCCCATTCCAACATCAACAGAATTCATGTCGGCTCATGACAGTACGCTCCTTTATTCAAGTGTCATATCTTGATTTGAACGTCACAGTTTAAGCCACAGGTTCTGCGCTGAGTGAGGACAAAAGGGGAGGAAGGAGTGCATATACTCCGCACCTATTCAGTTCACATTCACAACCCAACAAAGCTCTGGTTTTGCTGGGTTGTCTGAACCAGGCCTGTGTCATATCAACAAGTGTGTAATATCTGTGTGTGAGTGACTATGTTTGAATACATCATATCCGAATGCTCCATGAGAGTAAATGCTGTGTGTGTCATTGCTCTCCTGTATTTCATGTGTTGTGAAAGCTTATCCATTAGAAGTGCACTCCATGAGTTCCATTCACCACTACTTTGCATGTCAGACAAGACTGCAAGGCAAGTACCAACAGCCCGTTGTTCAGGACAACCAATCAGGTGTGATTTGGAAAGCTATAATAGAGAGCAGCAGATCATGTGACCTGCTCTGGCCTATTGCTGTTAAGCAATTGACAGATCAAGCCACCCGCCTTCTTTGTAGCTTCCTGCCTGGACCACCCCTCTACGGGTGCAGAAATGGAAGCATCTCTGCCTGACATCCCAGGTTCCACATAATTCCACACACCGCAGGCCTGAGCCCTTAAAACCCAGCGATGTAGCTCCCATACACAAACCTTAGGAAATGTCCCTCTTCCTGGAAACAGGCTCTTGCTTCCTAAAACTTCATCACACGAAGTCAGAAGCATAAATCGTCTCTGAAGGTCTTACACAGCTTGTTAAGTTAGCAGCCCCAGATGAAAGCCCGGCACCCTAAAATATTAATATATGCTAATAAAAACATGTC
This sequence comes from Lerista edwardsae, assembly GCA_029204185.1. Taxonomy (NCBI): domain Eukaryota; kingdom Metazoa; phylum Chordata; class Lepidosauria; order Squamata; family Scincidae; genus Lerista; species Lerista edwardsae. The sequence continues at coordinate 570,609 of JAJKFI010000217.1, read as the reverse complement.
TGCATTAAAAACAAACAGCAACATCTAATTTCACACAAGCCCCAGGAACACTAAACAATTGGGAACCTGTTCAACGGGAGCTACTGCAGATTAATAGCTTTACAGCCACTCAGACCACATATACCCCCAAATAGCTTGTCAAGCAAATATAAATTAGCTACATGATCACGTCGTCATTTGTGACAGTGACATAATTGTAAATTATTTTAATTTTGTATCCAGCAATACATTTAATTATATCCGCTCGCTGACATTCTCTCACTCCTTTCCTAAGATGACTGGGAACATTGGAAGAACAGCCTTTTCCTGTTCAATTCGCCTTGTAAACAGACACTCGTTTGACTGCCCACAGCAAATGAGTATCACCTCTGTGTGACCAGAAGGGAGACCCTAGGAGGACAGGTAGTTCCTTATACCCAACTCTTGGCACTGGATGCATCTGCTCATCAAGGCTGCAATTCTCCCAGGCTACACATTCTCCTGGGGGTGAGCCCCATCCCCACAATGGAGATTACTTCTGCATGCTTAGGACTGTGCTGCAATTTGCTCAGTGGTACTGAGCAAGAGGGCCTTCTGCCTGATGGCTCCTACCATGTGGAACTTCCTCCCGCAAGAGGTATGGCTGGTGCCCTCCTAGTGTATAGAAAAGACCCTGCGGTTCAAACAAGGATTTCCCAAAGTTCCTTTAATACAAGCGACTTTACTAATTTTAAGCTGCTTTAGGTAACTTGTGAAGAAAACTAAAGGGAGCAATTCCCAAACATGCATTGGTCGTGGTGCCCTTCTTCCATGGCACCTTATTGTAACCACACTGCACTCGCCCGAGATCTCCTGAAAATAGAGCAAGATCTTGTGTGAGATCGTTTACCAAGGATGGTGGTGCCCAGGAGATCTGCGACGAAGGGATGACCTGGGACATCCTGTAGCACCCCTGTGAGGGTACCGCGGTGACCAGTTTGGGACCCAGTGCCCTTCAGCAAGAATTCAGAAGACTGTACAGCAAGTAACACAGGGGCCAGCCTACCTCTCAGAAAGCCAGCTAGCCCCAAATTTGATGGCCACTCTCTTTTACAGCTGAGGAGTATTTACCACGCACATAAAGAGCAACAAAACTGTGCTTACAGGGGAGGATTGATTTATTTTGCTGTAAGCAGATGGAGCCTGTGTTATTTTAAGACTCTCACATGAATGATTCTGTGCATCTTTTATTCTGTGTTCTCTCTCAGTCATAGTGGCTTGTAACACAGCAGGCAGCAGAGAGAGAGGTGACAAAATGCTGATTGTGCCACCGGCATCTATTTAAAAAAAAAACTGTATTTGGACAGATGACGCTGCCATCCGGGTATTCTGCAAATGCAGCAGCTGAACAGGAACCTTGATTGATGTGCTCGTCAATGCCACAGGTCCCTGTCATGCCAGCAAATAAAGGCCCAAATGCCCAGGTACAAGAAATGCTTCACAATCACCGCCCATCATCTCCACACCATTATGTTTTAAGTCGACGGTACGACTTAAATTGTGGGTCAGGACTCAACAGCGGGTTATGAACTGATCTTTGATGGGTGGCGAAAAGGTTTTGAACACAGATTTTAAAAAAAACAAAAAACGTTGCAAACACCCTTGCCTGGTTTGCAGAAGAAAATGGTTCGCTGGAACGCTAACCTGTGCTTTGAGGTAATCACACCCCTCAAATGAAAATGATACTTTTTTTTCCAATTTTCTCTAGTAATTGGCAGGCTGTAGATCACACGTGAACCCAGTTTCAGCCTTTTGTCTGCCCTGGAAGTCCCTAACTGCACGTCATGCCCTCCCCTTCAGCCTTCTGCATACCCTGGAATGGCTGAAAAGGTTTGGGAGAACAGTCCTTGAATTCAATTGTCATTATAAAAGTCAGTCCTGGTGCTAAAACAAGTCTGGGAAGAACTGTTTTAATTAAAAGTGACACATGATGCCAACCGTACTGCTGAATACCCCTGCTGCTAACACTGACGCCCTCCACTTTTCCACCCCAGACCTAGTTTCAGTGCAGCTGTGTTGACACTCTGAGTTCCTCCTCAAGCAGCACTTGTGTTGTCTTTTCAACTTTCTGGGTATCTGCACTTGCATCCCAGGAGCCCACCGAGCTGGACAATCTTGTTGGCTCTTTGCAAGATAATGCACTCATCAATCCAATACTTGGCCAGCTGGGCCCTTGAGTCATGGCTTGCATGCCCCACCCCTTGAATGCCATCACCTATGGGAACTGGACAAAAGCACATGGGCAGCGCAATCCTAAACCCCGGGCAGTGTCAGTGCAACAGGGTTGCGCTGACACTGCACCCTTAGCACCGATGCGGGAGCGCCGATCGGCACCCCCACATCGGCGCTAAGGCAATAAACCGGCGCTGCAGGCAGTGCTGGCCCTGCTGCGCCCGCGCTGAGCCACTCTCACGCCAACCGAAGCCGGAGATTGGAGGGAGGGAGGGAGGGAGGGAGGGAGGGAGGGAGGGAGACAGGGGCAGGACTCGGGCGTGACGTGGGCAGGCTTGGGAGGTAGCCATACGGCCCCATCCTAAGCCCGTCAGGGAGGCCACGGGGCCTCGATTCGGGCCACACTGTCTTCTCGGATCTGCGCCCACTCTTTAGCAGGCGCAGATCCGAAGAGCACATAGGGGAGGTTGGAGCCTCCCCTATGGTAAGGGAGTATACGCTCCCTTGCCGCAGGGAGGTTCCAGCCTCCACCTATCCAGCGCTGGATAGGGCACTGGCTGGCCAATGCTCCTACCCCAGCGCTGGGTAGGATTGCGCCCTCAAAGACAACAGCGGTGATGCTGCAAAATGAGGGATGATGGGACTCAATCTGGCCTTAGAACAACAAAAAGCCCCCACAGTCTTAATTTATTTAAAGCAGAGCAAAGGAGTCACTAAGGTTTGTGTCACTCATCACTCAGTGTTATATGTATGTATGTATGTATGTATGTATGTATGTATGTATGTATGGACAGACAGACAGACAGACAGACAGACAGACAGACAGACAGATAGATAGATAGATAGATAGATAGATAGATAGATAGATAGATAGA